>JAJHSJ010000008.1:27870998-28252082 GCA_021015155.1 Magnolia officinalis
CAACTTAGCCATATTGATCTCCAACATATATAGTATAGGTAGGGAAAACTTTCATGCAATTAGTTTTTGAAAAAGGATGTTAGTAACTAGCATTCTACAACAAAAGAACATCCATTTCAGTTAGTTGGTGAAGCAGATGGGATCTTCAAGTTTTACTACGCATTTGAATGGGACAGGCCAAGCTCTATCCAAACTGAGCCAAAATAGTATCACATTCATCAAGTGGATATATACCTCATCACACTCATCACACTACCCATCAATCGTATCACATTCTCAAGTGGATATATACCTCATCACACTATCACACAACCATATCATATGCATCCTCAAGTGCAACCTCATCATATAGTCCAACTGTATCACATTCTCAAGTGGAATCACATCACACTATCGTCTCAACCATATAATGCACTCAAGTGCAACCTAATCACATAGTCCATCAACCATATCATATCCTCAAGTGTAACCACATCACATTATCATACAACCATATCATATTCTCAGGTGCAAACTCATCATACTATCCATCAATCGTATCACATTCTCAAGTGGATATATACTAGATCACACTACCATACCACATCCTCAAGTGCAACTCCATCACGTTGTCCATCAACCGTATCACATTCCTAAGTGGACACATCACACTCACACAACCACATATCAACCACATATCATATCCTCAAGGTAACTTCATCACATAGTCCTTCAATTTCTTTCATTCTCAAGTGTAACCTCATCACACTGTTGCACTAACTTCAATTTGGAACCACTTCACACTGTCACACAATTATATCATATCCGAATGTGCAACCTAATCACATGGTTTATCAACTATATCATATTCTCAAATGTAACCACATCATACTATCACACAACCATATCATATCCTCCAATGCAACCTCATCACATAGTACGATAACCATATCACATTCTCAAGTGGAACCATATCACACTGTCACACAACCATATCATATCCTCAAGCACAACCTCATCATATAGTCTATCAATCATATCATATTCTTAAGTGGAACCACTTCATACTATCACACAACCACATCATATCCTCAAGTGTAACATCATCACTTAGTCCATCAACTATATCACATTCTTAATTGTAGCCCCATCATACTGTGACAATATTATATCAACGCGTCAAGTATAATCTCATCACATAGTCCATCAACTGTATCACTTCCACAGATGCATTAACCTATTCTTATATAGATTTTACTCTCTTACATGGTGTCTGCCATTTCTTCCATTTATATTTGAAAATTTTCCAACCCTATAAAAAAAACACAAAAAACTATTTATCTTACCTACATTGGGATGCCTTCTAATAATCCAATTCATCAATCTCAACTAATTATTAGTTCCAGTACACATTTCATCGGTTGCTATGCAAACATCATACAGCTTGCTCCTACAAACACACGAACAAGCCTTTCGGAAGTGAATTTCTTTTTCTATATCAAGAACATTCCCTTGGAATTGTAATAGTAGTGAATGGGTAAGGGAGAGTGAGTTAAAAGTAGATAAATTTGAATAGCCAAGAATCTTGATAAATATGATAATAATTACTCACCGCAAAATACCCTCTACAAGTTAACTTGGAAAAATAAAAGTTTCAATGCACATTTGAAATCCATTTAGCATATTCAAAATTTCAATTCCAACTCAATTCAGAAATCATTCACCAATTTCCAAGGCATTCGATAAAATGAGTCACTACAAGAAAAATGGCCTTTGCCGGTGTTAAAATCGCCAGCAAAGGCCCAAAAAATCATTGGTAAAGCCTTTCCTGGCGGTCAAGCAAGTGCGGGGAAAAGTACCGTTGGTAAAGGCTTTACCGGCGGTCAAAGACTTTTACCGGCGGTTGTGCTGGACTCCCCTATAGGTAAGATTTACTAGCACTTTTCTAAGCGCCAGTAAAGGCCTGTGGAATAGCCAGTAAAGGCCTGTGTAACCGTCAGTAAAGGCATGTGGAAGTGCCGGAAAAAGGTCTATATATGTGCAGGCCTATGGTTATTATATTTGATTGAAACCTGCATTTTTTTTTTTACAAATTTAAAATTTAAAAGATAATATTATATAATTTCCATTGTCAACTTTGTTGCCACACTTGAATCAGCATTTTCACAATTGTTAACTCCCAAAAAAGCACTTGCAGAAAATTTGTTAGCTTTATCCTTCGTAAAAACTGTCACGCCTCAAACTCAGAAACCGGATTCGCAAGAATCCCGATCGCCAAATCCGGTGTCGACAGCCTTCATAGTACCCCATTCTCGGCTCCCACGCTCATACGCTAGATTCCGATCTTGGGATTCTACAAGGAGGTTTTTCAACATGAATTTGTCTCATAAGAAGCATAACCACAAGTATACCCAAATCATAAGAACAACACCATCACCACATATCCACTAATATAATCATTTGAGTACAATACTGGAAAGGTAATACATATGTCAAAATCAAAGCTCAAAAAGTCAGCTACATGCTCCAAGCTCCACGCTGCTGCAACCTAACATCACCTACACACATCTATCGTGCATAAGCTTATAGAAAGCTTAGAGGGTGGTGTAAGTGTGCTCACAAGGTAAGTGTCAAGTATTCAATATAATGTCATAATCATACAATATCAGAAATACTAGTAAGATAATGAATCATACGATATCAGAGTAAGCGGAAATACTGATAAGTCCATGAGTCAAACAATATCAGAGTATGCAATACAGATCAGCTATGCAAATGAGGAGTCATAAAGAGCTAAATATCGGATGCCGAGGATGCAGTACAATATACGATCCCTGATGAGTTCACAAATACCGTCAGATATATCTAGACCATATAAATGTAGAAATACAGTAACCCAAAATGTCATATGCCAGGGATGTAATGAAGTATGCGGTGCGAATGGAATGACCATGCTGGAGTGTGAAGTCGGGATAATAGTACGTAGTATCGCAGGCTATGGGGTCTATCACAAGGGACTTCTATCCAAACCAGTCCCATACCTAAATTTGGATAGTCAAACTCAATGTGGTAAACTCCTGATCTCAGGTTAGTCGCACGCCCCAACCGAAATCTTGGCCATTGCGAAGGCACACGTAACAAATAGTTGCGCACCACCAGCCCGAGTGGATAGTGAATGAATGAATGAATATGCAACACCTGCCCAATAAGTCCACATATCAGTACTGTTCATTTCTGGGATTATCACCGGGGTCTAATACACTCTACATCAGCTTGCCGCCCCATCAAGCACACAATTGGGTAAGTGGAAGAGACCTCACTATTAGCCTAGCCAGTAGTCGGCCAATATCTACCCGGCATGTCGATAGCGGACCCATTCACGAGCTGGTCAAACTCAGCCTAATTATGCCTACTCCATTAGGCGAGTAAGGCCACACCCCCTCCCAACCGACCACGACATAGTGGGAGACACGGCCTACAGGTATACGGCCCTCATGCGCTCATATATATCCACTCAGTCTTGACGTTGGGGCGTCCTCTGGTACCAAGAGGGTTTAGGGATTTTCGCCCAGGGCCATCTATGGCAGCCCAATGCTAATAACATATTTCTGGTGTCCCATCTGCCATCCATGATATGCCTGTAGAGGCTACAGCCCTGATGTCGTTAGGGTGTACAGTAATCACAACATACAATGCCAGATGCAAGAGTCATACAATCCAGTCATGCATCAATCTTGCGCATACCGTATGCTCATGTGAGACAATCTCTGCCTATCAGGGAGTCTCATAACAACTTGCCCAATGACGTATGCAATGGTCAACCACATCTCATAACAAACATGCAGATGATGCGTATGGGCATGTATCATAATGTTATGCTGTCACATACTCATAATCGGTATCGATAATGGTATTGATAACTGGCACTAATAATCGGCCTCGACAATCGGAATCGGCCAAATAAGGTCTAAGGGAAGGTCACAATGTAGACATTAAACCATCATTGCCCAACAATGTGGCCATTTAACCATCATTGCTCCCAAGGAGTGGCCCATATAGAGTCAAACATAAAGAGGACCCATGGCCTCACACAAGGGCCTAGTATACAACAAATGGACCACGCGACATGGGCCTAATACCTATCACAATGGGCCCTGCCCATAGGCCACGAATATATCATAATGGGCCTTACCCATGGACCTCAAATACGTCACAATGGGCCTTGGCACATGGGCCATAAATACATCATAATGGGCCGAAAATATCTCACAATGGGCCACAACATATGGGCCAAAAATACATCATAATGGGACACGACATATGAGCCGGAAACACATTACAATGGGCCACGACCCACGGGCTTCAAATACGCAACAGGTGGGCCCCATCACATGGGCTATAAATACATTACATCAGGCCTTGCCCATGGGCCTTGAATACATCACAATGGGCCTTGCCCATGGGCATCGAATACATCACATGGGCCTCATCACACGGGCCTCAAATACACAACAGGCGGGCCCTGCACCTGGGCCTTAAAACACGCAACAGGTGGGCCCCGCTCATGGGTCAAAGATACATCCTGATGGGCCACATGTATATCAAAGTGGGCCTCTTGAATGGGCCACCAAATACCCCAAGGTGGGCGCATCACCTAGTCCGGCATAGATATACAATACATGCATCACGACAGACCGCACAAATAGACGGCATAGATATACAATACATACAACACGGCGATGATAAAATAGATGCGCCATGGTGCATTCCATGGACGGATAGCAGGGATAAGACATACATCATGGTGGTCCCCACCACTGTCAAAGGCATGGATGGTGCGAATATACATATGCCATCGAGGTGGACCCTACCCAACACCGTCCAAATGAACGGTGGGGATACAAGACACATCAATATGGGCCTCACTCGTCCAGGACGGACGAACTACTTGAATTAAACACACATATAATGGTGGGGTCCCACAGCACGTCCATGAACGGTCGGTGTGGATATAAAATAAATACATCAAGTTGGGTCCCACTCCCACACGTGCCACACATATGGGGTGGGCCATGCCCTAAACAGATGGACGGGCGCGGACATAGAAAATATACATCAAGATGGGCCTAATCACATGGACCTCATATATATATATCGAATAGGCCGCACCAATTGGGCCTTACATACATTGCAATGGGTCATAACCATGTGCCTTGCATACATCACAGTGGGCCTCATAACATGGGCCTCATATATATTAAGGTGGGCCTCAACAACGGACCTCATACACATCAAGGTGGGCCTCGACGACGGGCCATAAATACATCAAGATGGGCCACATCACATACCCAAAAAGATTCATAGTAAAGGATCATTTGGACCATACCCCAAATAACAGTGGAGATAATTTTCACTGTTTAAACAATTCACAAGGGCCTACCATAAGGTTTATTTCCCACCCAATCTAAACATAAGGTCTTAAAGACCTGGATTAAGAGGGAAAAACAAATATCATATTGGTCCAAACCGTGTAATCCAAGGGTTTTAATGGTGGATGTTCAAACCCACCGTTTCCTGAAATGTGGTCCACCTAATCCTAGATCTGTCTTATTTTTCCTTTGCCACAAGCTTTAAAATTATCATTCAAAATGGTTGGATGGTTTGGATACAACACATGCATCATGGTGGGTCCCATAGGGATGGACGACATAGATAAATCACATACCTCATGGTGGGGGTCCACATTAATGAAGGGTATGGATACACCACATACATCAGTGGGTCCCACGTGGGGCCCACCATAATGTTTATTTTCCATCCATCTGCAGATCCGGTCACACAGACACATAAAAAAAATAATAAATTTCATACTTCTCCAAAACGTCTGGAACAGTGGAGTTCCTATGGCAGACGTTCAATCCTCACTGTATCATGTGACGTAGGCCACCTGAGTTTGTATACGGTTGATTTTTAAGGGGGGGCAGGACGCCGGCTCGACTGGGCTGGCCGCTGACGGGCTCCAGACGGGCAGCTGGCTTCCAGCAGCATGCTCGTGGCGGCCAGCAGCTGCTGCTGTTGCCTATTTTATTATTTTATTTTATTGTATTCTAGGGATTTTCCTAGGGGGGGCCCACATTAGCTAGATCCACTCCACTAGTTGGATTCTATGGCTCATGACAAGGCCAAACAAGCCAAACAACCAATATATTCCAGTTATTTGGTGTGTAGAAACATCAGTGTGGGTTTTACGGTAAAAAAACACTACCCCTATGCTATGGCCCGCCAGATAATTAGATTGGGATTTTTTTTTTTAGCTCAACGCCTAAAATGAGCGGGGAATGGAATGGACGACGTGGATTGGGTTCATACATTAGGTGGGGCCTACATGAGCAGCCCACCCCAAGAGTTCAAATATAAAATTATATTATATTATATTATATATATATATATATATATATATATTATATATATATAATATATATATATATTAGCTTGTTAGTACACACCCATGCCAGTACACGCTCTCCATGTTAGCCAGACCCTAACGTCCAGCGTCCAGGGACGCTAGACGGCATAGATAAACACAGGTATCATGGTGGGTCCCACATGGACGTGGCCCACCATGCATGTGTGTGTGTGTGTGTGTGTGTGTGTGTGTATATATATATATATATAATTAACATAACATAAATATCATATATCATCAATCAGTGTGTGGAACTTCCTATCGTCCCTAGAGTGGACGGTATGGATCTCCCTGGGATGTGGTGAGCCACACCATCTAATGGATGGAGTAGATTTAATATATCGGTGGGGCCCTCTTCATTCTAAGGGAGAGAGAGAGAGAGAGAGAGAGAGAGAGAGAGAGAGAGAGAGAGAGAAAATACGTGAAGGGGAGGGACCGCGCCACTATTGGGCCCTCCCAAATGCAATGCATTCATCAAGTGGGTCCCACAATAAGTGGGCCCTTAGAAATTGAAATCAACGGTGGATCACCCACCTGTCGGCCTTCTTCTTGCTCCCTTAGACTTGTATACTCCTTGCCTTCAACTTTGATGGAGGTTGATGGAGATTAGAGGGTTGAGATGGGAGATGAAAGAGTAGGAAGGTGGGCCACACTTGTTGTTTTTGGAAGAGAATTTAGGGAGGCTTAGACGTGTGATGCTTGTTGCTTGGGAGTGAAGAGAGGGAATGAGAGAGAGAGAGAAGTGATGGGTGAAAAGGGATGGGATGAGGTGTGATGGGTGATGGGTGGAGTGATGGGGTTGTAAGAAAGTGATGGGTGGAGAGAGAGAGAGAGAGAGAGAGTTGACTTTGAGAATGGGAAGGGATAGGTTGTTGTACTTGGGGTATGGCTTGTACTTGACTTGATTGATTAATTGATTGATTAATGGGACATGTTGTAGAGATTCCCTCAAAGTTCGCAACACGCGACATTTTCCTCGAAAGGAACATGGGCCCACATCTTCTAGCCCGGGTATCGGTTCAGTGCACAAGTCGCAGCGTTGGAACCGCGGCGATGGCGGGTCGCTAAGATACACGTTTCGGGTCAAGCCGACTTCGATATGCAGGTCTCGGCTTAGGATCACCCACAAACATCGGATACGGGTCAAGGGTTGCTAGAATACGACCGGAATGACCGCGGAAGCCTACGGAACGGTACGAACTAGGATACGGATCTTACAACTAATATTGATGGAAGTAGTTTCGACCATGTATATAGCCTTTTATCTATTCATTAAATTACAAAAGTCAAGCCTAGCAATTCCTGTAATTCAGGCCTAATCATGACTTGTAATGGTCATAAAATGGGCATGTAATGAGGATTTGTGGGTTCCTCAAAGGAAAGATCCATCAAACCTGAGCTCAGCCATAGCCCATCATTAGCCAGCCCTCAAAATAAATATTAAAATAATATTTACAATAACAAGTTAAATGATTCCAAATACATTAAAAAAAAAAAAAAAAAGAAAAGAAGAAGAAGAAAGAAGAAGCAAGAAGAAAGAAGAAGAAGAAGAAGAAGAAGAAGAAGAAATCTATCGATCCAGCTCCCATTCATCCCAGCCTAAATCCGGCAAAACAAAATAGCAAAAAGAAATTAGTTACATCCCAATGCAAAGTAAAGGACAAGTGAAAACTATCAGGAATTTCATGTAGTTCCTTTACGGTACAAGTTGCATGTACTTGTCCAACCTGAAAACAACCTGAACTACTAGAAATTATGCTCCGGTGAAAAGATGATCCATCGCCTCTACTTGCTGTTTGACTTTTTTTCGTCATTGAAATTGAACATTTCCTTTTCCCATGTTTGTATGGAGGTGAACAAGTTAACTAAGTGGAATGATGAGAGGATAATTCACTACTGGGACTCATCTTCCCCCTTCCTAGTCAATTCCATTGATCTAAATAAAATTTACTTAAGGAAAGGAGTTTGTGTAATGTCACTAATTTTGTACTCTAGACACAGGCAGAGGTTGCTTCAAATGTGGTGGTTTGGATCATATCACCAAGGACTGTGCCGAGAGCCCAACTACAAAGAAGCAAAATCCTAAATACATTTTTTCCTGGTGTTCATGGACCATATCCTTGGTTAAACCCACTCTTCTTTTTTCCTAGTGTTTATGGACCATATCCTCGGTTAATCCCACTCTTCTTTTTTCCTTAAGAATTTCTACAATCAACCAAGTGTCTCATCTAATCAACGGTTTGTTGGACAATTAAGGAGAAGAGAGAGATGAGTAATCACCTGATCACATGACAAGTTTAGAAGGGCATATGTATCTTAGAAACTAGTCCCATTGGAAACCTGCAATAGTAAAAGGGAGAAATGTGTTAATTAAAGGACACTTCTGAAATTGCGGTAATGACCGCTTTAGTAGAAGTAGGAATAGGTCAAAGTGTCCTTGACGGGGGTGAATAGGACTTTTTAAAATTTTATGATGATTTAAAATCCCATTATCATAATCCTGATTTAACAAACAACTATCAAGATGACCCCAATTTAACTCTAATGGCTTCCAAGCCAAATAGAGGATCCAATCATAAGACTATCCAGTATTTAAACAATATGCAATCTTAGTCTATGATGAATGAACGATGCGACTGTGTGTGTGTGGGATGTGATTCTTATCTGTTCTAAATAATCATGTTAGCATGCTTTAAGAGAACATTCAAAGTAAACACAAATAGTAAGGTGAAAATATCAATCCCAAACACAGTCGTTTTCAGTGGATCGACTACGTTCCTACTCCACTTCTGGCAGATGCGCTCAACCCTTGAGTGTACCAGATCTCACTAAAGGAGGTTTTAAATCAGGTTCACCTCTAACCTTCACAACCTACACAAGGTCGACTCTAGGACCTACACAAGGAACCTAGACATGTCTCCATGAGACACAAGTTTATACCCCACACAGGAGCAAGGGTCAACACACAGCACCTGAGTTTTATGCTCTACACACGAGCAAAGGATCCACACAAGGAACCTAACCTTTTAGGCCACACAGGCCAATAATCCACACAAGGAACCTAACTTTTAGGCCACACAGGCCAAGGATCTACACTAAGGACCTAAGTTTATGCTCTACAAGAGCAAGGGTCAACACACAGCACATGGGTTTTATGCTCTACACACGAGCGAATGATCCACACAAGGAACCTAACCTTTTAGGCCACAAGGCCAAGGATCCACACAAGGAACCTGACTTTTAGGCTACACAGGCTAAGGACCTACACTAAGGATGTAAGTTTATGCCCTACAAGAGTAAGTGTAACGCCCCGTCCAAAATGAGAACAGTGTCCTGAGGCGCACGTGTGAGCGGGCGCAGGATCGGATAATTTAGTTGCACGTGTGGGCCTACTATGGAGTAATTAATGACAAACTTAACCACTAATGGGATTAAATCAAATCGTGCTCGGGTCGAACGCGGGCCGTAGAGCCAGGTAGCCCCTTTATATTTGGTGACTGTCCGTACAAGCCGTGTATCGCCCGAGGAAGGGCCAAAAATCTCGAAACTTTGTCAGACCTTTGGGCTAGCTAGGCTTGTGGTCCCACGCGGATGTCAAGCCTCAAAAATACCCAGAAACTGTCAAACAGTGCTGCCCTGCTGGCACTTGCAAACTGCAAGTCGCCTGGCCAAAAATAACAAAATTCTGAAATTTACCCAAATAACCTGCTACTTGAGTATGCAAATCCGGGCGTTCCAGCCGTCAGATCTCTTCTAAATTCACACCAAAGGTTAGAAATAATTCCAGGCCCACGCCTATAAAATCTGGTCATTGATCATGGAACGGTGACCGTTGATCGCGAATCGGGCCGCTGCGGTAAAACCCCGCATCCGTTTGCGATTAAACTTCGTCCAACCCTTCATTGGTCATGGGGCACCTATCCCATGTATCAGATGAGTCAGGGGGCCATCAGAGCAGCTCCAATAACCCGATATGGGCCCCACTTGGCTATTTGGTGAATTACCTAAAACCCAGGGTTAGTTGAAATAATTTTGGGCATATAAAAGAGCTGCTCTCTCTCAAACCCCATTTCAGCTAGAGAGAGAGAGAGAGAGAGGAGAGAGATAGAGAGAGAGAGAGGAGAGAGAAGAGATGAGAGATGAGAGAAGGACCTGAGAGAGCAGATGGAGAGAGAGAGAGAGAGATTGGGGTACCCACTTGCATGTGACCCGGTGGTCGAAATCCTAATTGTTCTCCGCCATTGGAAGAGGAATTCCAACCCATCTAAGGTAATGTAGGAATTCTCACTCTATTTTCATATTTTTTGCAACATGCAAATGATCTTTGTCCATCCAATGCAATGCAGGGCCCCGACACCTCGAGCTTACGAACCCGACGTCGCTAGGATTGTCGCAGCAATCTCCGGCTAAGTTTAGGTGAGGACCATTACCTTTAAGTAGTTGATTATCATGCCTAGTATAGGTTTAACGAACGTGTTTGGTGAATGTTGGTGCATGTAGCTGGATTTTCCTTATTAGGTGTAACTAGGATGACAAATGAGAGATTTCTAAAATTTATGGGAAAAGGGATTGACCCCAAACCCTTAAATAAATTAAATTGCTAATGCGCATGCTATGTTGGTTACAAATTTGTGGATTTTCCTAATTTGCTGATGGTTAATTATGTTTCCTTTAGTTTGGTGTTAACTATGCCTACCATGATAATATAAATTGTTGTAAATAGTTATTTAGTGTTTGATTTCATGATTTCCTGAGTTTGTGATTGAGCATGCTTTGTTGTGGACATGTAATGCTAAAGAATTTCCGATTGGGTCAAGTCACTTGCTTGGATTTTTCAATGCATGGCTGAATTATATGATGTATGTTGACCTATGGAAGATTTATCTCGACGCATTGCTATATGGTTGTCCACATAACTGTATAGGCTGGAATAGGTTATGTAGAACCTGTAAATTTGAGTAGAACTTTGTGTGTGGCTGTCCATGTATTAATTATACTGAAATTGTGTCAGCCATATATGAATTGTATCCAACGAATCCATGTTTTGTTGTAAATTGTTGCATGTTCCCCTATGGATTGGCCAATTACCTGAAATTCCTTGGGCGGTCCTTGTTAGACGTGTCCTTGAGTGAATCTGGCCCAAATAGTTAAACCATATATTGTTGGCCGTATTTGGACTACGCGAGACTACGTTCTCAGGCCGATTAGTTATGGTTTAGCCCGTCGGGGCACATTGACTAATAGTCGACCATCCTTGTACGTTAATCTTGTTTGATCACGCCTATATGAACCTGAAGTACCCTAAGACCATTCCGCCCATTATTAACTATGTTTTACGGCCCACAAAATCTCATGAATCAGGGATGGTGGTATGAGAGACTATGCCCATGCTGTCGGCCTACGCTGGGGTGACGAGCCTCCCTGTAGTGTCCATTAAGCGCTTAGATTTGTGAGCTGGGAACAGTGGTATGGGACACTGTACCCGTGTTGTCGGCCTGCATTGGGGTGACGACCTCCCTACAGTGACCGCAAGCAGGACATTTAAGTCTCAATCTGTTTCGTCAATGTTTATACTACTTTTTGGGATTGATGACCCTAAGATAGGGCTAAGGGTCGCGAGAGTCACATGGCCACGACCCTTGAGCCGCACGATCGGGTTAGGGAAATAACTCCACTAAGGGTATTCCAGTTTCCCCAACCTATTGGATGATTGGACATAACTAATCAACTTGGCTAACATGTTCCACGACATTGCATTTATTATTGTGGCAATTATGCAATCGAGGTCGCTTTTGAGGGAGTGTTGTTTCATTGCGAACTTCAGATGTCGTCGCTAGAGAGAGTGTTGGTTTTGTGAGGAGCATGCATCATATCATAATCATGCATTTGCATTAACAACAGTGTTTAGGATTCTATGTTGCCTGCTGTTCATTAAATGTATCCTATGCATGATAATTCGTATGCCTATTGCTAATGGTACCACTGAGTTGATCACTCACTCCCACTTTGGGACGATGTTCTAAAACACTAACCAGAACTCGATATAGATGCAGGTACCCTAGAGTAGCACGCATTGGACAATGTCGGTGCCCACGACGACGAGGAGCGGGAGTATTATCGGAGTTTGGCGGGGCATATTAACGAGGTGGATGTCGGCGGGACTGGGTCAAAGCCCAGATCATTTTGGGGTGTGATGAGCGTATGGGATTGGATCCCTGGATGACTGTTAATCGAATTTATTAAGTTGTTATGTCGGATATGAATTTGTGATGGAACTTTAATTGGTTAGTAGCACTTAGAACTTAATTATCTAATTAGAAATTAAACATTCTTAGTCTAATTCATCATTGCTTGTAATACCTGATTAACTATATGCATTTGTGACTCATTATTACACACGTGGCACTCGGGAATTCGGGAGCCGAGTAGCTACTCGTGTAACGACTCAGAATTTTCCGTACGAAGACCCGAGTACCACCTAGACCAGAAATCACTTGGGATCAAATTCTTTAGAAATTAGGCAAAGTTAACCAAGTGCTAAACTAGATTAACTACGAAATCCGCACAGATCACGTTCAATACGATCTGCAAGACCCAAAACTTGTAGAATCATTGACGCTAGGTTATCCTGAAAGCTAGGATCAAACCCATTACCCGGTTGCTCTCGGGAGCACCTTGAAACTCCGTATCAGGTCTAGACCGTGCATCGGAAGTCCGATTAACACGAACTTAAGGATCTAGGACCGCCTTACTGGGCTTGACAATCATCTCGAAAAATCAGGTCAGCCGATGTCACGGCCATTCGTTTTGGATCGGAGCGAGGGGTGTGAAAAACACTATTCCCTTTACAAAATAAATATCTGGAATAGTGATCTGGCACCATTCGCTTGCGCATCAGTATTAAGCAACTAGACCGTCAGAATCAGACCAAATTACACCCTCGGATCAGGAAAAATTTCAGGAACATTTACATGTACTTGGAATTTCGGATCGTGGCCCACTGACCGTTGAACTGAAACTGATCCGCCGTTTGCGATCTGGGTTTCCGACTGGAATGAAAACTCAGGGGATCATATATCCGGTGATTGTGAGCTTAAGTCCGACCACACGCGGAAAAGGGGCCGCCAGAAGTACCCTTTTTAGACGGAACTGACCCATTTTAGATATAACCTAAGTATACCTTGACTTAAGGTCTATTTCGGTTATGTTCTAACCTATATAAGGACCTTAAACCCTCCCCTATTCAGCCCATACGAATTTGGGAGAAAACCCTAGCAAGGAGAGAGAGAAAAGAGAGAGAAAGTGAGAGAGAAGTGGGAGATCTTCCCTGCCCTTTTTCCCTGCCATTCTACAAGTCACACCGCCCTATTCTAGGTGCTTTTCCAGCGTTCCCGACGTCACTTATAGGTAAGAAAACCCTAACCCTAAACTGATCTAAGGTTGGGAGAGTTCCAAGTGATGAAATAGCTAACCTATTTCCTTCCCTAGGTTGCCTAGTTGCGGTACACGGAAGCTAGACAAATCTAGCGGGTTCCTTACGCTCCAACGGCTTAAAGGTGAGGACTTTAGGTGTATAGGTTATGGTTTTCAAGGCTTTCAATGCCGGTTAATGATTTATTCATGACATGGGTGCTATTTCACATGCAAATAGTGTCGTCTGTTTTCCGTTTCAGTTAGAGATGAACTATATAGGATTTCGCCTAATCTATGTGTATGTTGAAATGTTTGAAACCGTTTGGAATTTGGAATTGTGCTTAACATGTTTATTTGTCGTAAATATATGCCTAATACATGTGTAACAACTCCTTAGCGAAAGGACTTGCCCTAAATCACTCCATGGCAAAAACACACTATATGTGCTAAAAGTGTGTAGCCTAAGTGTTTGTGAAAATGTTTCAATGTACATGGAACTTGTATCCATGCATGCCATGATCATTCATCATGGGTACAAGTACACGGTAGACAAGGCATCCCTCTAGTGGAAGGATTTGGTCTAACACATGTACGATGTATCATACATCACGTGATATGATGTATGTAATCTATGTGTTTGTAAAGATGGTTGAATGTGCTAGTGAGCATCTAGCACACTTGTATGTGGATCGAGATACAAATCTCGATCACTTTAATGGTGTGAATGATTTCCTACATGTATGTTTCCTTGTAAATTGGTTTAATTATGCATGAATTGTGTTATGAAATCATGTTTGTATGGAAATATGCTTGACTTTAGATTTCTGTTTCATAACATGCTTAGGTGCTTGAAATTCTTATATTATGGAATTCATTATAGTGTGATGTCTCATATGATTACATGATTCAATTGCTTGGGATTGGGCTATGAGTTAGTCCAGGCAGTCGGTAATGGAATGGAATTCGTGGTTGAGATTCTTTCACCCCGTAGGACGTGTTAGGCGAACCCGAGTCGTGCATCGGTTGGCGCAGTGGTTAGGCCACGCGAAGCACTTGCGCTTCATGTCGTTTAATGGATCGTGCGCTCGAGCTAGCCGAGCTCATCAAGTAACCCGATCTGTCTTATGTATGTTCACCATGTTTGGTCGCCTCTGTTTGAACCTAGGGTACCAAACTTACCAATGGAATCCCGTTAACCATGGTACCTCGATCCGCTAAGACTCATGAGCCGGGCATGGTGGTATGGGACACCGTGGTCGAGCTGTCGGCCTACGCTGAGGTTTCGTGGTGTTGCGATTGCGTCAGCCCGAGCCTCCCCGTAGTGACCATTGAGCAAATAGACTCGTGAGCCGATTATGGTGGTATGGGACACTATATTCGAGCTGTCGGCCTACATTGATAAGGTGATGGGGGAGCGGTGCAACGATTGCGAGTAACAGCCCTTGGCAGCCCTTTGTAGTGACCTCGAGCGTACTCTGAGTCTACGTGGAGGCGACAACCCTTCCGTAGTGACAGGAGTACATACTAGGCCTGTATCAGCTTAGTGATGAACCGTTAAAAAGGTGATGGGGGAGCGGTGCAACAATTGCGAGTAACAGCCCTGGCAGCCTTTGCGGCGACCTAGAACTACACTTCGTATGAGATTACCTAGGATTGACGACCCTAGAATGGATCATGTTTGGGAATAATACAAGGGAGGTACCTTAGTTTCCCAATCCTGCTGTTTGAAATGGACTAATAACAAACTCGGTAATCATGTTCATCATCGCACTGCATGTGCCTGGAAGATGTGGAGCACTGAGGAATGTATGCATGCCGCGGACGTAAGATGGTGTCGCATGAGGGAGAACGTCGGTGAGGGCATGCACGCATAACTGCATTTCATACTTGCATAATAAGAGTCTTTAGGATTATTTGTTGTATTGCTTTATCATTACTGCTTGACTGAATTGATAACATGTTAACCATGCTCTATTGTTCCACTGAGTTAGCTACTCACTCCCACGTTACGGGACGGTGTTCTGGACACCCACCAGACCCGGACCTAGATGCAGGTATAGACGGGTCGACGGAGACTGAGCCTGATTTCGAGGATGATCAGGAGGAGTACTCATACATGCAGTACGCTGGTGGCTTCTTATAGGCTGGCCAGTGATCGCGGGACTTCGGGATCGATGTTTTCAGTTGTATATTTTGATATTTTGTTTTAGAAACAACACATGTATATGTGTATACTCAGTTAGTGTTCATACTCTGGAGGTTGAGATGGTTGTTATACCTTACATACATTATATATGCATTTTCAGTCTTCCGCTTGCCTTTTTGAAATTGTTCTGGAGTATGAATTACTGTTTTGGATTAATCTCATTCATGTTTATTGTACTAACACAACCAACATTCAATCATACTCATTTATGTTGCATAAGTGGTGTTTTGGAACTCGGGAGTTGAGTTATGCTCGACCCCCGATTTTCAGGGCGTTACAAGTTGGTATCAAAGCATGATTTTGATTAAACCGGACCTGAGTTATGTTCCCACGACGCACGCTGACGTATTTTGACTTAGGAGGGTGCGAGAAAAGTGTAGAAACAGTCGTAGGTTCCCCAACTTTGCCAACTGGCTAAGTTCACTGCAACCGGTCGTTTTGATCGAGTTTTTACGCGATCCTGACTGCGCAATTTGACCTCAAACCACATCTAGGCCAACATATGATGGGTCTAGATCAGGATAGATCCTATCCCAGCCACTACAATCAGAAATGTACGCGAATGTACTCGACTTATGGTGGACTTTCTGTATCAAGTGGGGCAGAGAGCGAACTTATGTGTGCCTACGTTCGTATTGCGGCAGATTGTAAGCGCGGCGCGCTCCACCAGGGGTTCTGATTCGCTTCCTTTCGGCCGACTCGTATGCAGGATTGCACGGGAGTATGGCTACAGTCTTGGGATGGAAAGGCCGGCACCGATTCATGAGATCGACAATAGTACTCTCCATCAGATGGAACTCGGGGCTCGGCGACGACGAGCCCGACATGAGGAGAGTGAGGATGAAATAGAGAGTGAAGAAGAAGAGAGTGGGGAAGGAAGCGGAGATGAAATAGAAGAAGAAGAGGTAGAGGCCCAGGACACTGAGGAGAGCTCTCCTCCTGTAGCACCAGATCAGGACGCCGATCGGGCTACCATAGATGTACGTTTAGCCCGTCTCGAGGAGGGCCAAGCCGCCCTGCAACAGGAAGTCGGGCGGGTCTGAACCAAGCTCAGCAAGGTGTCTCGCACCTTGAAGGCCATCCTGTGCTGTCTACAGGATAAGAATGCGCCTCCTCCATCGCCCGACTCGGACGCTTAGTCATCCATGATGATGTCCTGATGCTTGTTTTCTTTCCGCTTTTGGTTGTGCTTTCAGGTTGATGGATGTAGTAGTTAGTAGTATGTTTTAAGTGTTTGAAGTTCTAGATGTAATTGGCTCACATGTATTTTCTGTCATGATTCATGTAACTCTGTATTCCATGTATTGTGACAATTTTGGGTAAATGAAATGCATACAGCCTCTTTTGCTATGAAGTGTGTGGAATGCTTAAGTGCTTGTGTATGGTGCTGCTATGCCTTGTCTTACGTGTGTTGTACCTTATGTTGTATAGGGCATGCCACGATATTATACGAGGCGCACGACACCCCTCTTGCTCACTGACTTATGGATCAGACTCCTTCCCGCAGGGGGTGGTCCTGCTGAGCCGGGTTCAGGCTCAGGCCAGCCTCCTGCTGGTTCTTCTGGTGGACTGCCACCGTTTACACCCCCGGTTCGTGAGCAGAACCGGGCATTCTTCGGCCCCACATGAGCCACAGGCTGCTCCACCTCCTGACAGGTTTGAGCAGGTGATGTTGTTGATGCAACAGCAGCACCAGCAGCTCATGACAGTCTTATCTCAGGGTGGCAGTGCGGCTCCACCTCCACCACCTACACGCCCAGCCGAGACTGTTGAGCCTCCTGCTCAGGCTGAAGTCGCACCTCCTCCTTCACCTGTTGCGTACCATATTGGAGATGTTGGTACGTGTGGATTACTCGAGCGATTTCAGCGCTTGAGGCCTCCCACATTTACGGGTTCTCATAGACCCGAGGAGGCTGAGTACTGGCTTGACCGCATCTCTTAGATGCTACGGATGCTCCACTGTACGGAGCAGGAGCAGGTCGAGTTGGCCACCTTCATGTTTGAGAAGGAGGCCAGTCTATGGTGGGATAGTGTGCTGCGTTCTGTTGCAGTAGGGTATGTGTGGACGTGGACAGCTTTTGAGTTCAGGTTCCACGAGAAGTACTACCCGCAGACGTACAGGCATGAGCGGAAGAACGAGTTTCTACGCCTCAGGTAGGGAGGCATGTCAGTCACTGAGTACGAGCACCGCTTCACAGAGTTGGGCTGCTATGTGCCGACTATACTCGCAGATGAGCAGATGAGCAGATGCGGATTCGACGTTTTTCTGAGGGGTTGCGACCGGACATTCGGTCGAAGATGTGTTGCGTTACTATACCGTCCTATGCCGATCTGGTACACATGTCGATGAGGGCCGAGCAGGACGTTGATCGACTGGCACGTTCCCGCGGTACTGTGGTTACGAGACCGCGGCCAGATGTGCAGAGCAGGCCGTTCCTCGGCAAGAGGCCTCGTGTTGATTCACCGCCCAGGAATGCAGCGCCAGTATTCCCACCCAGGTGTGACCTGCACATACTGCGGGAAACCGGGTCACACAGTCGAGAGCTGCTTCGGTCGGATGAGGGATAACGGTTTTTCACCACCGCAGAGGATAGATCGCCCACGTCCTCTGGCCTTGACAGCCCCACCTCTGCGGGCTGCCCCAGCTCAGCCATCATTCAGGCCTCCTGCATCACGCTTCAGGCCGCCTCAACGGCCCATGGTTCCACAGCCGAACCGCCAGCAGCAGGCACGTGTACATGCTCTCACGACAGAGGAGACAGAGGCAGGACCTTCAGCACCTATGGCCTTTGAGGTCACTGCGCATGTTCGAGGTATTCCAGTTTTCTTGTTGGTGGACACAGGGTCCACTACCTCCATCATTTCATGCTCGGCGGTTAAGCGCCTAGCTTTGCATGTGACTCCTACGAAGGGATTGCGCCTTACTACGGCTACGGGGACCTTTTCAGATGTCACACGGATGTGTGAGGCATGTTCGGTAGACTTGGGTAGCAGGACAGTGTTGGTTGACTTCATCGTCGCTCCATTGTGGCACTATGATATGATTCTCGGTATGGATTGGCTCACGGAGTGGAGGGCAGAGATTGATTGCGACAGTCGGGTCGTGACAGCCTATGGACCTGACGGCACAGCTTTCACATTCCCCTTGTAGGTCAGTTTACCCTATCGTATCGAGTGCTACATTACTCTGTTGGAGCATGTTGATGGGCCGACGCTAGGAAACACACCAGTAGTCAGAGATTTTGCGGGTGTGTTTGCGACGATCCCGGGATTGCCCCCACGGCGGGAAATCGACTTCACTATTGACCTTACGCCTGGTGCGACACCTATCTCGTTGCCGACTTATCGCATGCCTCCATGTGAGACGGAGGAGCTGAGGGAACAGATCGACGAATTGCTTGAGAAGGGCTTCATTCGACCTAGTGTGTCTCCTTGGGGTGCACTCGTGTTGTTTGTGAAGAAGAAGGATGGTTCACTGCAATTGTGTATTGATTACCGCAAGTTGAACCAGGTAACGGTGAAGAACAAGTATCCATTGCCCAGGATAGACGACCATGTGGGTCCCTCCCACGTGCGGGGGTGCCTTTTTTACGGCCCTACACCCCATTTTAACCCATTTCCACCCTTTTCAAACCCTCTTCTACCCTCTAAACCCCTCCTAAACATTTCCTCACTCCCAAATCTCCATCTCTAAACTCCTAAGTTCATCTTCTTCCTTACATGCTCCATCTCTAACTCCCATTCCACTTCAACCTTTCTAAACCCTATCTACACTTCCCTATTCTCATCCACTTGAGCACCAATCCTCTTCCTAGGGCCCCAAAATCCCTATTTCTTTGAAATCTTTCCATTCCATATACCTTTCCACGTTTATGGCCTTCTTTGAGGTGGTAACCTCCATTTTCTCTATCTTTATGCTCCTTTCCCTCATGGGAAAGAAGCGAGTGGCCCCGGACGAAGCCGGGCCAAGCAGTCCGAGTGGTTCCAAGAAGAAGATGAGTGTCGGTGCGAGTTCAAGCACTGAGCGAAGGTCAAAGCAGGAACTTGATCCCCAAGTCCCTATAGAGAGGTCTCTACCGGCTTGCATTGAGCTCGGTAAGTTCCGTCAACGTAAGGTTATTTTTGAAGCTCATGTGAATGAGACACTATTTGGAGAATTTTCGGTGATCGACCACCTTCTGGCAAATGCTTGGGGTCCCATGTTCGAAGGAAACTCTCATACTAGTGGGGGGCTTTGTGCGAACCTTTTACGCACACATGAAGGACGCAACCCTTGAGCTTATCCAGTTTATCATTCATCTAGGCAGGGTTATGTGGATGTTATTGCCCGCATTCAGGGAGTGGAGCGCGATGTTGTTCATGCCAGTGAGACCAATCTCACTGAGAGGTGGGAGAGAGATTGCTGCACGCGTTTCCTATGCGGCCGACTCGTTGAATGGAGGCAAGAGAACAGCCTCAAAATGACACACATGACCCCTGACTATCGCCTGCTCCACCATATATGCACGTATAATGTGTATCCCAGGTCGAGCAACCGCACGGAGTGCACTAGATTCATATGAGACACTATGCCTGTGCTATCGACCTACGCTGGGGTGACAAGCCTCCCCGTAGTGTCCATTAAGCACTTAGACTCGTGAGCTGGAAACGGTGGTATGGGACACTGTACCCGTGTTGTCGGCCTGTGTTGGGGTGACGACCTCCCTACAGTGACCGCGAGTAGGACATTTAAGTCCTAATCTATTTCTTCTATGTTTATACTACTTTTTGGGATTGACGACCCTAAGATAGGGCTAAGGGTCACGAGAGTCACATGGCCACTGCCCTTGAGCCACGCGATTGGGTTAGGGCAATAACTCCACTAAGGGTATTCTGGTTTCCCCAACCTGCTGGATGAATGGACATAACTAATCAACTTGGCTAACATGTTCCACGATATTGCATTTATTATTGTGGTAATTATGCAGTCGAGGTCATTTTTGAGGGAGTGTTGTTTCATTACGAACGTCAGATGTCGTCGCTAGAGGGAGTGCTGGTTTTGTGAGGAGCATGCATCATATCATAATCATGCATTTGCATTAACAACAGTGTTTAGGATTTTATGTTGCTTGTTGTTCATTAAATATATCCTATGCATGATAATTCATATGCCTATTGCTAATAGTACCACTGAGTTGATCACTCACTCCCACTCTGGGATGCTGTTTTAAAACACCAACCAGAACTCAATATAAATGCAGGTACCCTAGAGCAGCACGCATTAGACAATGCTGGTGCCGATGACGAGGAGTGGACGTACTATCAGGAGTTTGGCAGGGCATATTAGTGAGGTGGATGTCGGCGGGACTGGGCTAGAGGCCAGATCATTTTGAGGCGTGATGAGCGTATGGGATTGGATCCCTGAATGACTGTTAATCGAATTTATTAAATTGTTATATCGGATATGAATTTGTGATGGAACTTTAATTGATTAGTAGCACTTAGAACTTAATTATCTGTTTAGCAATTAAACATGCTTAGTTTAATTCGTCATTGCTTGTTAATACCTGATTAACTATATGCATTTGTGACTCATTATTGCACACGTGGTACTCAGAAATTCGGGAGCTGAGTAGCTACTCGGTCCTTGAATTTTGGGGCACTACAACTTAGTATCAGAGCATGATTTGGATTAAACTGGGCCTAGGGCAATAGGTTCAACACGACGCACTCTGACTTAGGAGGGAGCGATTGAATTTAAAGACAGTACTAGGATCCTGAAACTTTGCCTAATCGGCAAGATCGACCTCTGTAGACTAGCCTAGGATAATAAGTAGGACCACTTAAGTTATATGAAGGGACCCAAGTCACTTCTAATTGGAAATTAGACGGTATAAGCTGGCCAAGGTTAAACAACGTAAGTCTAAGCCGCTCTAGTAGCTCAGGGGATTTTTATAATCCAATCTGTGAAATTGCTGTCCCATTTGATGATGGATCAGTTTTATCCCAGCTAGGATGAGCCTAGGATGTGTCTATATCAAATCTAAACCATTTGGGCAAGTGTACTCGGCTTACGAACTTCCATTTGGGCATAAAATAGCCCCTGGACCATAGTACATGTACCATACTAGATGTAAAGATGAAATGGATACATTTAAGGGGACCCAGGGGGTCCCACGGAGTGAAAACATAGACCCCAGGGGGTGGCCACTGCCAAATGGCGGCGACACTGCCAAAACCGCTAGATCGGCGGCGCACCACCGTAGGCTCCAGAGGAGTGTGACGGCACCGCAATGACGGCGGCGCACTACCGCAGGCCTGACCATGTGGGTCCCTCCCACGTGCAGGGGTCCCTTTTTTACGGCCCTACACCCCATTTTAACTCATTTCCACCCTTTTCAAACCCTCTTCTACCCCTCCTAAACCTTTCCCCACTCCCAAATCTCAATCTCTAAACTCCTAAGTTCATCTTCTTCCTTGCATGCTCCATCTTTAACTCCCATTCCACTTCAACATTTATAAACCCTATCTACACTTCCCTATTCTCATCCACTTGAGCACCAATCCTCTTCTTAAGGCCCTAAAATCCCTATTTCTTTAAAATCTCTCCATTCCATACACCTTTCCACCTTTATGGCCTTCTTTGAGGTGGTAACCTCCATTTTCTCCATCTCTATGCTCCTTTCCCTCATGGGAAGAAGTGAGCAGCCCTAGATGAAGCCTGGCCAAGCCGTCCGAGTGGTTCCAAGAAGAATATGAGTGTCAGTGCGAGTTCGAGCACCGAGCGAAGGTCAAAGCGAGACCTTGATCCCCAAGTCCCTATAGAGAGGTATCTACCAGTGGGCCTTGAGCTCGGTAAGTTCTGTCAACTCAAGGTTGTTTTTGAAGCTCATGTGAATGAGAGGCTATTTGGAGAATTTTCGGTGATCGATCACCTTCTGGCGAATGGTTGGGGTCCCATGTTCGAAGGAAACTCTCATGCTAGTGGGGGGCTTTATGCGAACCTTTTACGCACACATGAAGGACCCAACCCTTGAGCCTATCCAGTTTATCATTCCCCTAGGCAGACACGAAGCCAGGGTTGATGTGGATGTTATTGCCCGCATTCTGGGAATGGAGCGCGGCGTTGTTCATGCTAGTGAGAACAATTTCACTGAGAGGTAGGAGAGAGATCGTTGCACGCGTTTCCTATAAGCCTGACTCGTTGAATGGAGGCGAGAGAACAACCTCAAAACGACACACATGACCCTTGACTATCGCATGCTCCATCATATATGCACTATAACGTGTATCCCAGGTCGACCAACCGCACGAAGTGCATTAGATTCATGGTGGACTTCTTGTACCGGGTGGGACAAGGAGATAAGGTGTGCCTGCCCACTCTTGTCTTGACCCATATTGTGAAGGCGGCGCAATCTAGTCGGGAGGATCAGTCCCTCCCATTTGGCCAACTGATTTGCAAAATTGCCCGTAGCATTGGGTTTAGACTGCACATGGACGACCTCGCCCCCATCCACTTCATCTACGAGAACACCCTCAACAATATGAAGATGGGCCCTAGGCAGCGCATGGCCCAACTGGAGGAGATGGGGGAAGAGATAGAGGAGGAAGGTGAGGATGAAGAACTAGAAGAAGAAATGGAAGCCCAGGACTCCGACTAGGAGCCTCCTGTCACCCATAGCGAGCAGGAACTGGCTAAGGTGATGGAGAACCAGGAATACTTGAAGAAGAAGTTTAAGAAGATGTCTCGCACTTTGAAGGCCCTCCTGTACTGCATGCAGGGTAAGGTAGCACATTCACCTTCGCCGGAGTCGGAGGATTAGGAGTGTAGAGTATGGTTGTTGTTTCTTTTCTTCTTCTTTTTTGTAATAGCCTTGGATAGGCTTAATTAGTTGTCTTGGGTTGTTTATTTTGAAATTTCTATGTTTGGTCAAGTAATCATGCATCCTATATCATTGTACATGTAATGTCATAGCATATGTAACAGTGACAAATTTTGTTTAATGAAATGCATGAAACTACTTTCGTTAAGTGATGTGTGGAATGTTTGGAGAACTAATGATGCCCAAATGATATTGCTCTAACTCTATAAATATTGTACAATATGTTCGTGGATGTTTGGTGCCTAAACGGTAAGAAACTGTCTTTTAGGACGATGAGGCCCCAAGACGACAACCATCTTGTCCGTCTAGCCTTGGGCAGGAGAGACAACCGTGAGCGGCTCGCCCAAATGAACTGTCTCCTAGTCAAGGCAGAGCTAGTCAACTTGACATGGACGATGAGATGTCGAACCAACTCCTTGGAGCGCCACCATGCCAAGGCGAGACCTTTACTCAGCGGACCGCCCCAGTTGGGGGCACTGTGGAGCAAATGTTGCATGTGATACAACAACAACAACAGTCTTTGCATACCTTGGTGGGAGTAATGGCCCATCATATGAATACACCATCGCCAAGCCAAGTCAGAATGTCAGCCGCGCCATACAATCTTTTTGAGCGCTTCCAAAGGATAAGACCACCTACTTTTACCAGTACTCGCAGACCCGAGGAGGCCGAGAGTTGGCTAAACCGGGTTACAAAAGCGATCTGATCTCTTCATTGCTCAGAAGCCGAGCAAGTGGAGTTGATATCCTACCTATTCGAAAAGGAAGCTGACGTTTGGTGGGATAGCGTATTGAGAACGGTCCCTGAGAATTTTGTGTGGACATGGGAGGACTTCGAGACGCGGTTCTTCCAAAAATACTTCCCGCGAACTTACCGCATAGAAAAGGAGAATGAATTCTTGCGCCTCCAGCAGGGAGGTATGTCGGTGGCCGAAATATGAAAACCGGTTCACCGAATTATCTCGATACGCTCCAAGGATTGTGGCTGATGAAGAGACGCGCATGAGACGTTTTGTCGAGGGATTGAGAGCCGGGATTCGCATGAAAATGTGTTGTGCGAATATTTGAACTTATGCAGAATTGGTGAAGATGTCCCTACAGTCTAAGCAGGATGACGAAAGGGTTTCTCGAGCACGTATACAAGCCGAGTCTCGAGGAAGAATTGGAGGGCAATCCTCGCCCTCATCAGGAAGGAGAGGGGCACCCAATCTGCCTCCCCAGCACATGCCTCTTCCACCCACGTACGATCGTCTCGACCGTGTGTGCAGGTATTGTCGGAAGGTGGGCCATTCAAAGGCCTACTGTCTTTCAAGGATGAGAGATCACGGATATGTACCCCTACAGCGCACAAGCCGTCCACCGCAGCTAGCATCACCTGCACCCCCTCAACGTGCCGCAGGCCCGTCTCAGCAACCACGTAGGCCATCAGCCCCTCAGATTAGGCCGCCGTCTAGACTTACATATCAGCCCAACCGACCTCAGCAAGCACGAGTCCACGCTTTGACAGCTGAGGGCGTTGATGCAGCCGCGACTACTCTTGTAGCATTTGAGGTTTCGGCCCATGTTCGAGGTACCTTGTTTTTCTTCTTGTGGACACTGGGTCCACAACTTCACTTACATCATCTACAACTGTAAAGAATCTAGGTCTACCAACTACTCCCATGTCAGGAGTAAGAATTATAGCGGCAGCCGGAACATTCTTCGAAGCTACATCTGTCTGCCGAGGTTATCCCATAGACTTTGGGAGAAAGAAGATTCACGTGGATCTCATAGTCACGAAGGTCTTCCACTATGACATAATTTTGGGAATGAATTGGCTCTCCGCAATGAGAGTCGAGATCGATTACGAGGACTGAACGGTGACCATATATGAAGACGGTAGCTCTCCCTTCACGTTCACAGTACAAGTTAGTTACCCACAACGAGTCCTCTGTTATGCTTTGCTAAAAGAAAATCGCGAAGAGATTCATTAACTCGCACCCCCATAGTGAGCAACTTCGTTGATGTATTCAAGAACATTCTGGGACTTCCTCCCCAGCGGGAGATCGACTTCACCATTGATTTGGTGCCGGGTACTGCGCCCGTTTCTCTCCCAACCTATCGGATGCCTCCGTATGAAATGGAGGAGCTCCGACTTCAAATTGACGGGTTTTTGGAAGCGGGTTTTATCTGACCCAGTGTGTCTCCATGGAGAGCCCCAGTTGTATTCGTGAGAAAGAAAGATGGCTCCCTGCGTTTGTGTATTGACTACCAAAGGTTGAATCAGGTCACCATAAAGAACAAATGCCCCCTGCCTCGAATTGATGATTTGTTCGACCAATTGAAAGGTGCTCAATACTTATTAAAGATCGACCTGTAATCCGGATGCCATCAACTACGGATTAGACCCGAAGATGTGCCAAAGACGGCATTCAGGACCAACTTTGGGCACTATGAGTACTTGGTTATGCCTTTTGGACTCACAAATGCACTGGCTATGTTCATGGACCTAATGAACAGAGTCTTCAGGCCATTCCTGTATCAGTTTGTCATCGTGTTCATAGACGACATTCTAATTTATTCAAGAGTACACACGAGAACATCAAGCGGTCCTAGCAAACAAGTTGTACGCTTAGTTTCAAAAATGCGACTTCTGGAAAGAAGAAGTAAAAATTTTGAGCCACGTGGTGTCCAAAGGCATCTTTGTTGATTTGGATAAAGTGGCGGCAATACAAGACTGGAAACGGCCGAGCTCGGTTACGGAAGTTAGAAGCTTCTTGGGATTGGCGAGATACTACCGCCGATTCATCAAAGATTGAGAGTTCTATGTTTTAGTAAGAAGGGAAAACTTACCCCACGATATATCGGCCCTTTTCAGATCTTGGATTGGATCGGACCGGTTGCGTATCTTCTGGCTTTGTCTACTCCCCTCGCTGGCGTGCATAATGTATTTCACGTCTCCATGCTCAAGAAGTACTTTCCGGATCCTTCACATATTATTCGGTGGTAACACGTGGAACTCAAAGACAATGCCACGTATGTCCTTAAGCCCACCAGAATTTTAGACAAGGAGCAAGTTTTGCAAAACAAGGTGATTTCGCTAGTGAAGGTATTATGGGCGCACCACGGAGAAGAAGAAGCTACTTGGGAAACAGAAGCCAAAGTTTGCAAACTCTACCCCAACCTTCTTAAGCAATATGAGCAGGTACAAATTTCGAGAATGAAATTTTTTTGTAAGGGGGGGTAGATTGTAACACCCAGTCCAAAATGGGAACAGTGTCCTACGCAGGATCAGATAATTCAGACACACGTGTTGACCTACTATGGACTAATTAATGACAAACTTAACCACTAATGGGATTAAATCAAATCGTGCTCGGGTCGAGAGTGGGCCGTATAGCCAAGTAGCCCCTTTATATTCAACAACTCTCTGTACAGGCCGTGTATCGCCCAAGGAAGGTCCAAAAATCCTGAAACTTTGTCAGACCTTTGAGCTTACTGGGCTTGTGATCCCATACGGACGCCAGGCCCCAGAAATACCCAAAAACTGTCAAACAGCACTGCCCTGCTGGCACTTGTAAACTGCAAGTCGCCTGGCCAAAAATGACAAAATTCTGAAATTTACCCAAATAACCCTGCTACTTGAGTATGCAAATCCGGGCGTTCCAGCATTCGGATCTCTTCTAAATTCACACTGAAGGTTGGAAATAATTCTAGGCCCGCGCTTATAAAATTTGTCCGTTGATCATGGAACAGTGACCGTTGATCGCGAATCGGGCCGCTGCGGCAAAACCCCACATCCGTTTGCGATCAAACTTCACCCAACCCTTCATCGGGTCATAGGGCACCTATCTCATGTATCAGATGGGCTAGGGGGCCATCAGAGTAGCTCCAATAACCTGATATGGGCCCCACTTGGCTATTTGGTGAATTACCCAAAACTTAGGGTTAGTTGAAATAATTTTGGGCATATAAAAGAGCTGCCCTCTCTCTCAAACCCCATTTCCAGCAGCTGAGAGAGAGAGAGAAAGAGAGAGCGAGAGAGAGAGAGAGAGATTGGGGTACCTCACTTGCATGTGACCCCGGTGGCCGGAATTCGTAAATTCCGACGTCCCCTCCCCTCCTCTGCCGGAAATCCTAATTGTTCTCCGCCGTTGGAAGAGGAATTCCAACCCATCTAAGGTAATGTAGGAATTCTCACTCTATTTTCATAATTTCTGCAACATGCATATGATCTTTGTCCATCCAATGCAATACAGGGCCCCGACACCTCGAGCTTGCAAACCCGGCGTCGCTTGGATTGTCTCAGCAATCTCCGGCTAAGTTTAGGTGATGACCATTACCTTTAAATAGTCAATTATCGCACCTAGTATAGGTTTAATGAACGTGTTTAGTGAATGTTGGTGCATGTGGCTGGATTTTCCTTATTAGGTATAACTAGGATGACAAATGAGAGATTTCTGAAATTTATGGGAAAGTGATTGACCCCAAACCCTTAAATAAATTAAATTGCTGATGCACATGCTATGTTGGTTACGAATTTGTGGATTTCCCTAATTTGCTGATGGTTAATTGTGTTTCCTTTAGTTTGGTGTTAACTATGCCTACCATGATAATATAAATTGCTGTAAATAGTTATTTAGTGTTTGATTTCATGATTCCCTGAGTTTTTGTCACGCCCCAGACTCGGAGACCGGGCTTACCAGGTTCCCGATCGCCGATTCCGGCACCGATAGCTTCTGTAGTATCCCATTCTCAGCTCCTGGCGCCCATTCACCAGGTTCCAATCCTGGGATCCCATAAGGAGGATTTCTATAACATAAGTCTGGTTTATAATGAGCATACCCAAGATCATAACATCGTAACCACAGATAATAACTACAGGAACACCATTACAAAATTCACTAAGAATTTAAACTTTTACAAGATACATGGCTTAAGGGGAAATACAAGAACTATATAAAGAAAGCTCCAAAAGGATCAACAGCATGCTCCAGCTCCTGCTCCGCTCTCTGGCCTCAAATCACCTGCACGCATCAATCGTGCATAAGCTTATAGAAAGCTGAGATGGTGGTGTAAGTGTGTGCAAGACAAGTGTCATGAATGCGATATCAGAGTACGCGGAAGAATGTGGCATGAACCATGAATATCATCAATGCCACCAGCCATACCAAGGCTATGCTATACCAGCATGAATGCTATAAGTCGTCACAAGGCTATGCAATGCACATATGAGTACTGGGCGTCATACCAAGGCGATGCACAAGAGGCCTACATAGCCAATGTCAATGCAAGGTGCAATGCAATCAATGTCAGTCCTCATATCAAGTCCACATATCAATATAATTTCGCTATAGGGAATCCACCGGGGTCAAATACACTGCCAGCCGACTGCCGCTCTCCTATCCGCACAGTCTAACGAGTGTAAGAGACCTCACTACCCACCTGTGGACAGCCAATTACCAACAAGGCTAACGGTGGCGGACCCATTCACGAGCTGGTCAAACTCAACTTAGCTATTACCCCCTAACTCAGGCGGGTAAGGCCACACCCATCTCAACAGACTATGCTACAGTGGGAGTCGCGTCCTAATGGTATAAGGCACTTGGGCGCTCATGTTTTCCACTCGGTCTCGGTGTTGAGGCATCTCCTGGTACTATGAAGGTTTAGGGGCTTTTACCCAAGGACATCTTAAGTGCCCTAAATGCTCGAGTAACATTTTCGGTGTCCAAATCCAGCCATCTACGATATACTTGTAGAGGCTACGACCCCAATGAAGCAAGGGGCGAATATCCACGTGTTATGCAATGCCAGATGCATGAATCACACAATCAACCATGCATTAATCCCAATCATCCAACGTGCTTAAGAGGGGATACTCCACTCCTTAGGAAAATACCGAAATAGCCTACCTAATGACCAATCACATCTCAACCAAGCATGCATATGATGCGTATGGGAGTGGGTCATGAAGATGAACAAAGATGTCAATGCGGTGAAGATGTACTCTCCTCCTAACCAAGTAGGATCTAGGTACTTAGACAATTTTCCATAAGGAATACAACCTCTAGTGGGGATCCAATAGCCTGGGGTAGCCCACAAGTCTAAGATAGACAATGACATGGGCCTAAATGATGAGAATGGGCCTAATAAGAGTCTATAGTGGACCTTTAACCACTCATAGATGCAAGTGGGCCTGCCATGGGGCCACAAATGTGGACATTCAACCACCATTTGTCCCAACAAGGTAGCCCAATAACATTCTACCAAGTGTCAAGGCCCGTGGCTCGAGTACAATCATACAAAGGAAATGAGCAGCTATATACATACCACATACATCACATGTTGGGCCTCAAATAAATGGCCCAAGGCCTACATACATAACAAGGTTCCAAAGGGCAATACATGGCCCAATCCATACCTAATATCATGGGCCCAAAGGGAAGGTTATGGCCCAAGAATAAGGTCACCAAGTCCATATATTATGGTGGGTGTAACGCCTTGAAAATCGAGGGTCGAGTAGCAACTCAACTCTCGAGTTCCAGAACATCACTTATGCAACATAGATAATGATGATTACATGTTGTCTATGTTAGTGCAATAAACATGAGTGAGATTATACCAAAACAGTAATTCATACTCCAGATCAATGTATAAAACGCAAGCGGAAGACTGAAAGATGTATATAGATGTGTATAAAAATAAATGATTTCGATCTGTCACTAGAGTATGTTTACTTCGCTGAGTCATCATATACATGTACTGAATCAAAATCAAAATGTCAAAAGAATAGTCCAACCGTGGTGATAGCCCAGTAGCCCCGTAAATCCGGATAGCCTAAGCAAAGCCACCGGAGAACTGCATGAAGAAAACTCATCCTACTCATCATAATAATCAGGCTCAGTCTCCTGCGAATCGTCGGTACCTGCATCTAAGACAGAGTCTGGTGGTGTCCAGAACACCATCCCGTAACGTGGGAGTGAGTAGCTAACTCAGTGGAACAATAAAGCATAGGTTAACATGTTATCAAAAGAGTCAAGCAGTAATGATAAAGCAGTACAATCAACAATCCTAAGTGCTCTTATTAATGCAAGTATGAAATGCTATCATGATGCATGCCCCTCGTCTATCCACCCTCATACGGCACCATCTTACGTCCGCGGCATGCGTTCATCCCTCAGTGCTCCACATCTTCCAGGCACATGCAATGCGATGATGCGCATGATTACCGAGTTGTTATTAGTCCATTTCAAACAGCAGTATTGGGAAACTAGGGTACCTTCCTTATATCATTCCCAAACATGATCCATTCTAGGGTCGTCAATCCTAGATAATCTCATACGATGATGCGGTTCTAGGTCGCTGCAAGGGCTGTCAGGGCTGTTACACGGAATCGTTGCACCACTCACCCATCACCTTATCAATACGGCCTAGTTTATACTCTGTTTACTACGGGAAGGCTCGTCGCCTCTCCGCAGATTCAGAGTATGCTCGAGGTCACTACACCAGGTACGGTCAGGGCTGCCAGGGCTATTACACAGAATCGTTACACCACTCCCCCATCACCCATCAAAGCAGTGTAGGCCGACAGCTCGAATACAGTGTCTCATACCACCGTATTCGGCTCACGAGTCTGAGTTGTTCACTGGTCACTACGGGGAGGCACATCGCCCCAGCGTAGGCCGACAGCTCAAACACGGTGACCCATACCACCATGCCCGGCTCATGAGTCTTAGCGAATCAAGGTACCAAGGTTAACAGGGTTGCACTGGCAAGTTCGGTACCTTAAGTTCAAGCAGTGGCGTCCAAACATGGTGAACATACATTAGACAGATTGGGTTACTTGATGAGCTAGACTAGCACGAGCGCACCACCAACTGAACGACATGAAGTGCATATACACTTCGCGTGGCCTAACCACTGTCGCCAACTGAAGTACGACTCGGGTTCGTCAAACACATCCTACGTGGCGAATGAATCTCAACCACGAACTCAAGTCCGTTACCGATTGTCTGGACTATAATCATAGCCCCAATCACAATCAATCCTTAACCAAAAGCATATAGAGTAAAGCAGAGTAAATAAAGTACTTCAAGCATGTTAGCAAGCATGTCATAAAACATGTCATAGAGCACAAAATAAACAGGAAATACAAACACATATATTTTATAAGTAAGAGGTTAAATTAAACAACCAACATGGTGGAAGTCATATATATCTCTAAGTTAGTTGAGAATCCTATCTCAACACCTACCTAAAGCATAATCATCTAAGTACTTACTCTTACAAACATTTTCACAAACACTTAGAATACACTCTTTCAACATACATAGCGTATACTAGCAAAAACATGTATTAGGGCGAACCCTTTTGCCAAGTGAGTATTATACACATATATAGCATGTTCATACAGTAATTAATCATGGCAAACACACTTTCAAAATTTATACGTATACAGTACTTTCTACAAATACGATGAATACAGTATATTCAACATAGTTAACGTATAACCGAAAAATGAAACGGACAGCACTTTGTACATGTGCAATAGCATACAGATCATGAATTTATCATTATCTGACATTGAAAGCATTGAAAACCATAACTTATACGTCTAAAGTCCGCACCTTACGCCGATAAATGCGTAACGGAGTCAGTTCGTTCACCCTCGCTTTGTCTAAGGCACAACGGCAACCTATTCCATGAAATAGGTTAGCTATTTCATCACTTGGAACAATCATAACCCTAGAACGGATTAGGGTTAGGGTTTCTTACCTAAGAACGAAGACGGAACTGCTGGAAAAATGATTAGATCTTGATGGTTAAGCAAGTATAGCACCAGGGTAGACTAGCAGGAAGATTCTCTCACTTCTCTCACACTTTCTCTCTCTTTTCTCTCTTCTCTCTCCTAGGTTTTCTCAAATTCGTATGGTGAGAATGAGAGAGGGTTTAAGGTCCTTATATAGGCTAAAACGTAACCGAAATAGACCCAGGGTCAAGGTATACTTAGGTTATATCCAAAGTGGGTCCATTTCGATCCAACAGAGCACTTCTGGAGGCCCCTTTTCTGTGTGCGGTCGGACTTAAGCTCACTAACATTGGATCTAGGTACAGTTAAGTTTTCGTTCCAATCGAGTTTCCAGATCACACGTGGCGGACCAATTTCAGTTCAACGGTCACAGAAACTCGATCGGGGTTACAAGCACACAAACATGTATGGGAAATGTTTCCTGATCCGAGGGTGTATTTGGGTCAGATTCCAACGGTCTGATTGCTTATATTTGGCCCATAAACATCAAGTCTCAGATTACTTAAATTTGATTTAATTTCTAAAGAAAACCAGGTTTTCTCACACTCCTCGCTCCGGGCTCAAGCGAATAGCCGTGGGACACTATCTGAATTTGATCTCCGAGATGGTTATCAAGCCCAGCAAGGCGGTCTTAATTCTATAACCTCGTATTATTCGGACTTTCGATGTGCGGTCCAGATCTGATACGGAGTTTCGTGATGCTCCCGAGAGCAGCCGAGTAATGAGATTGATCCTAGATTTTAGGGTAACCTAGCGTCAATGATTCTACAAGTTTTGGGTCTTATAGATCGTATTTAAAGTGATTCAAGCGGATTTCATGACTAATCTAGTTTAGCACTTAGTTAACTTTGTCCAATTTCTAAAGTATTTGGTCCTGAGTGATTTTTTTGCTTGAAGTGGTACTCGGGTCTTTGTACGAAATTTTCTGAGACGTTACAGTGGGCCTAGTGGGCAGCCCATTATCCCAATCACATGGGCAATAATCACATTCAAGTTAAGCAAATTGGGCCTTACAACCTTAGCACAAGAATCTAGTTGATTTGGTGGGCAACCAAGGGCCCAACCACACCTAAATTTCCAGCCCATTCAGTCCAACATAATGGTGGACATAGCCTATGAATCTACTCGGCCTAGCTAGGACATTCCAGCCCATTTGGGCCTACAAGGTGTCCTAAAAATTTGGTTGCACATAGGTCCATATAACCCAACCAAAGTGGGCCTCCAAAATGCATTAATTAAGCCCAAAGGCTAAGGGAATAAAAGCATGAAAAATATCCCCACAAACCCTCCCAATACGATGGGCCCCACACCCTTAAACTCCAGCCATAAACAATGTATTTTAATAAGGTACCCGGTTGGATTTTTTTTTTAGTCCACCAGCTACCTGGGCCTGCTGGAGCCCAATAAAATGATTTTCTGATTGGAATACAAGTCCAGGGTGGTCCAGCAATATGTACAGGGGGTCCCACCACATAGGGAGTGGCCAATCATCACACGAAACAAGTGGGCCATGCTGCTGGACTGAGAGTCCAGCAGCAGCCCAAACAGTGGGCGTCCCACATGGGCCTAGACGGTCCAAAGGGCTAGACGGTCAGCCCACACCAAAGCTCAAAGTGGGCCACACATCAGATGTCCCACTAAGGGGTTGGCCACATCCAAGTGGGCCACACACATGGATGGAAGCATGGATGAAACACCACATCAAGGTGGGCCACAACAAGGTGGGACGGCAAGCCTTGTTGGACGTCAACCACCTTGGGACGTCCAGCAAGGTGGTTGGTCCAGCCACTTGTCCCAAAAATCCGGCGGCCCTGATGGCCTATGATCAAGCTAGGTGGGTCCCAGCAAGGGTGGGCCACCATAAAATTAAATTTTAAGATTTTAAACACAAGCTAAGTATTTTTACAAAAATGGGCAGCAATGCTTATCCAGAAATTTCTGCTACAGAAAATGTTGTTGTCCCCATGTTTGACACCTCATGGGGTGGGCCTAGGCTTGCCTAAATCACTGGAAAGTTGGTGGGTTGGATGGTCCCACATATGGACAGAAAGTGGAGTCCACTGGAGTGGCCCACTTACTACAAAAATTAAGCTGAAAATTATCATTTCCTACATGCAATGTTGCTGGACTGTCCAGAAATTTCTGGACAGTTAGCCTCCTTTGGCCCATCCCATAGTCTCAATCAGGGGGTAATAGATGTGGGCCCCATACCACATCAAAGTGGGGTCCATTCATCAGAAAACCCCCAAAGAAATCAGGGATAAAAAGCATCACAAACAATCCCAAACAATGCCCAAAATCATACCACAGATGGGCCTGAAATTTGGACAGCAACATATGCAGTCCAAATTTTAGTCCATAGAAAAATGTCCAAAGGGTTTTATACCCAATTACATCAAGTGGGGTCTACCTAGATGGGTCATAAAAATTTCAGATCCATTACCATACCAAAATCTCTAAGAAAATCCATGTTTAGAGGCCATCCAACCCATGCGTGTCATAGTGGGCCTGGACGTCCCACTTTTCTGGTGGATCTGTGATTTTGCTGACCACATCAGTGGGCCACAAATCTCCAGCAACAAAAGGAAGAAAATAGGGAGAAAGGGAGAGAGATCACGGCCATGGTGGAAGGTTTCGTCACTATGAACCCTCCCCCTTCACATCCACACCATCCACTATACTTAGAACTTACATGCATGCTATTTACAAATCAAGGAAGTTGCTGGGGGTAGGGATACCATCCCTACCATGCATGCAAGGTCTAGATGACCTATGGAGTGCTAGATCAAGGGAAAAAATGCATCATGGTGGTCCATGGAGAATGGCCCACCATGGAAGAGATTATGCATGAAGTAGGCCCATGGCCTCTAATCTTGGAGCCATGTAGGACCTCCACCATTGACTGGTGGGTCCTACATGCATCCAAACATGCTAGAAAAGGGAAAGCAAGAAGAAGGAAGGAAGAATTGGCTTCAAGAAGAACCCACCTCCAAGATCAAGCTCCAAACTTCAAAGGCTAGCTTCAATGCTTCAAGGGAGATGATCTAGTGGTGGAGATGAAGATTTGAGGGTGGGATTGAGGGGGAGAAAGGAAGAAATCTTGTTGGAATTTGGGGAAGGTGGGGACATTTTCCACCATAAGAGGAGAGGAATGAGAGAAATGAGAGAGAGAGAGAGGGGTATAGCAAGGTGATGATTAGTTTCTTGGGAGAGGGTTGCTTGGGAAGGGTGTTTCTAGCATAGATAAGAGAAATGAAATGATGGGTTTTCTTTTTAAGAAACCCATCATTGCTAGCTAGGGGAGTAGGTATGATGGAAAGGTAGGGTAGGTTGCATAGGTTAGAGTGCTAGGTGGGGCCCACACTTGGGAAACGTACAAGGGGCCTAGGTGGGTCCCACATGCAAGATGGATGGCTAAAAAATGGTGGGATCCATATCTCAAGATGTACATGTCGGAATTATGCATGAGAAGTGGCGTTGGAACCACGGCGCCGATGCGGTCGCAATGGCATAGGTTTCTAGTCGATCCAGGTCGGGTCTACATGACAGGACTTTAGGATGACCGCAAACGGAATCCACAGGTCGCGGGTCGCCGGGATTCGACCGGTAGGTCGCGGGACCTAAAGGAACGAAATGGATACTTGGGTAGGGTCTTACAATTTGTGATTGAGCATGCTTTGTTGTGGACATGTAATGCTGAAGAATTTCTGATTGGGTCGAGTCACTTGCTTAGATTTTTCATTGCGTGGCTGAATTATATGATGTATGTTGACCTATGGAAGATTTATCTCCGCACATTGCTATATGGTTGTCCACATAACTGTATAGGTTGGAATAGGTTATGTAGAACCTGTAAATTTAAGTAGAACTTTGTGTGTGACTGTCCATGTACTGATTATACTGAAATTGTGTTTGCCATATATGAATTGTATTTAAGGAATCCATGTTTTGTTGTGAATTGTTATATATTTTCTTATGGATTGGCCGATTACCTGGAATTCCTTGGGTGGTCCTTGTTAGACCTGTCATTGAGTGAATCTGGCCCGAATAGTTAAACCATAGATTGTTGGCCATAGTTGGACTACGCGAGACAACATTCATGGTTCAGCCCGTCGGGGCACATTAACTAATAGTTGACTGTCCTTGTACGTTAACCTTGTTTGATCATGCCTATATGAACTCGAAGTACCCTAAAACCATTACGCCCATTGTAACTATGATTTACGGCCCACAAAGTCTCATGAGTCAGGGATAGTGGTATGGGACACTATGCCCATGCTGTTGGCCTACACTAGGGTGACGAGCCTCCCCGTAGTGTCCATTGAGCACTTAGACTCGTGAGCCAGGAACGGTGGTATAGGACACTTAACCCGTGCTTTCGGCCTGTGTTGGGGTGACAACCTCCCTATAGCGACCGCGAGTAGGACATTTAAGTCCCAATTTGTTTCGTTTATGTTTATACTACTTTTTGGGATTGACGACCCCAAGATAGGGCTAAGGGTCACGAGGGTCACATGGTCACGGCCCTTGACCCGCACGATCGAGTTAGGGCAATAACTCCACTAAGGGTATTCCGGTTTCCCCAACCTGCTAGATGATTGGACATAACTAATCAACTTGGCTAACATGTTCCACGACATTGCATTTATTATTGTGGCAATTATGCAATCGAGGTCGCCTTTGAGTGAGTGTTGTTTCATTGCGAACGTTAGATGTCGTCACTAAAGGGAGTGCTGGTTTTGTGCGGAGCATGCATCATATCATAATTATGCATTTGTATTAACAACAATGTTTAGGATTCTATGCTGCTTGTTGTTCATTAAATGTATCCTATGCATGATAATTCGTATGCCTATTGCTAATGGTACCACTGAGTTGATCACTTACTCCCACTCTGGGACGGTGTTTTAAAACACCAACTAGAACTCGATATAAATGCAGGTACCCTGGAGCAGCACGCATTGGACGATGTCGGTGCCGACAACGACGAGGAGCAGACGAACTATCAGGAGTTTAGCGGGGCATATTAGCGAGGTGGATGTCGGCAGGACTGGGCCAGAGCCCAGATCATTTTGGGGTGTGATGAGCGTATGGGATTGGATCCCTGGATGACTGTTAATTGAATTTATTAAGTTGTTATGTCGGATATGAATTTGTGATGGAACTTTAATTGGTTAGTAACACTTAGAACTTAATTATCTGATTAGCAATTAAACATGCTTAGTCCAATTCATCATTGCTTGATAATACCTGATTAACTATATGCATTTGTGACTCATTATTGCACACATGGCACTCGGAATTCGAGGAGCCGAGTAGCTACTTGGTCCTGAATTTTGGGGTGCTACAGCAAGGGTCAACACACAACACCCACACGTACTCTCCTGTCGGAGGCCTCCTCTGAGGACTTGAAAGGAGTTAGAATCACCTGTGACCCAATCCTACACAAAGGAATGATCAGCAGGGTCTCTGGACTCTAATGACTTACAGATAAGTAGATGAGCCCCATTAAGCACGTTGATGAAGATCTCCTCCTTTGATGATGAAGAATCTTCAGCTCCCTTGAACCGCAACACTGATGATGCTCCGATGTATGGTGACGGGTTGGGTCAAGGTTATGTTGGTAATTACTCTATTAAATGATAATCATTGAAGAGACATCAATTAGGCATTCAAGGGATCCCAGCTCAATGATTAGCCATTAAGGTGATAGCTGGAAGATCCTTGAATGTGGAAGTTCATTCACCAATCTACTCTATTGAATGTCAATGATGAGGGTGGATTGAGGAATGAACTCCCATGAGAAAAAGGACTTAGGTTAGATGACATGTAGTTACTCTCTCAAAGCTCTCTCTCTTTTTCTCAGTACAACTACCAAGAACAAGCTCTCCATAAATAGACAAAAAGTTCCAACGGTAATAAAGATGTCAGATTCTGACTGAGTTCGATATCATCGGGCCTGCTTCGATATCATTGAACATATACTTTCGATGCTACCGAAGTAAGGTTCGATGATACAAATTCCACTGAAGTATATACTTGAAACTTTTTGCCAGAGGATCGATGCAATTGAGCGTGCGTTGATGTCATCGGAGTTTGAATCTCGATTTCATCAACAATCTGTTTGATACATCGATCATTTCCACATGATTTTTAAAAGAGCTTCCTGGACAATCTTTAATCCATTTCGATGATATCGAGCATATATCGATTTCATCGATATTTAAATTACGATCATATCGAGACATCATCGATTCCTCGGTCATTTCTAGAGGATTTTCTTATTGAGCTCGCTGGACTAGTTTGGTCCGAATTCGATAACATCGAAGGTCCCTCGATATCATCGGAATTTGTTTTCTGATGGAATCGAGGCTCGCTTTGAGTCATCGATAAATATGAGATTCGCCTTAACAGCACACTGGACACAAACTAGCCAGAATTCGATTATATCGAGCTGTCTCGATGTTATCGGTATTTGAATTTCAATGATATCGAAGAGTCCATCGATTCATCGAGAATGTTGTCCAAGGATCAAGTTGGTTGCTGGACACAAGATGTCCTCAATTCGATGATATCGAGTACTTTTCGAGGACATCGATAACACGTGTTCGATCACATCGATGTGATATCGATATATCGAGAAAGGTTAAAAACTTAGAGATTTTCCTGTTTTATAAGATAAGTTTTTATACTCAAACACCTATGTTGTTATACTCATTTTAAGGTTTTATATACCTGGGTGTTTTGGGACATGGGATGTAAGTCTTAATTTACCTTTGACAAGTTCGGAGCACACATCCAGTTGAGGCAGACGCCTGAATGATCTTCCTGTGGGGCTCACTTGACTTGCTGACTCAACACTCACGCTAATTGACAAACTAGGGCACTTTCAACTTCCTCCTCATCATCTAACATTAAAAACACATAAAAAGCTAAATGGAATTGAGTTTCTCTAAGAAAACTTGAGAAAGAAACAAAGGTAAGAAACAAAACTCACCTTCTAGAAGAATGACACAGAGAACTGAGAACTGAATTGAAATAGGCCCCCTATTACAAGTTTACCTTGACAGGACAATGGCAGAGAGGAGGAAGTGTGCTAGTGTCACATGTTTAAAGATAAAGCTAGGCATTTCTAAGACAGATAGAAACAATTAATGCATACACACACAAACAAAAAGATTCAAGGTCTGGAATAGATCTCAAAGGAACATATCTATAGTCCTGAATCAATAGATCTACTGATAAACCATACTGACCATCCAATTTATTTGTGCTATGAGATCCCTGTCAAATGCCATCAGTAGAAAAAAGAGTGCCAAAAAAAAAGTGTGGCGAACTAATCTGAAAAGGACACAGAAATCATAATCATAAGAAAAACTCAAGAAAAACAATGGCAATAAAAATAACTAAGTGCATTGTAATAAACTTTTCTTTTTTAACTTGAATGCCTTCACTACAAGAAAAGGCACTTTTACCGGTGGTTTTGACCGCTGGTAAAAGCCCCCAAAAATGTCGGCATTACCTATCCACTTGAAAATGTGATACGATCAATGGACAACGTGATGAGTTTGCACTTGAGGATATGATATGGTTGTATGGACTATGTGATTAGGTTGCACTTGAGCACATGACATGGTTGAGACGATAGTGTAATGTGATTCCACTTGAGAATGTGATACAGTTAATGGCCTATATGATGAGGTTGCACTTGGGGATGCATATGATATGGTTGTGTGATAGTGTGATGTGGTTCCACTTGAGAATGTGAAACACTTTATGGACTGTGTGATGAGGTTGCACTTGAGGATATGATATGGTGGTGTGACAGTATGGTGTGGTGGATCCACTTGATACGATTATTAGACTATATGATGAGGTTATACTTGAGGATATGATATGGTTGTGTGAGTGTGAAGTGATTTCACTTAGCAATGTGATATGGTTGTTTATTTTGGCGAAGATTATAGTTTATTTTTCTATTTCCAGTTTTCAATCTTCATTCATTTAAAACCCTCAAAAGAAAAAAGATTTTTTTTTTAGCAAAAAGTAAAAAAATAAAATAAAAAATCTTAGGTGATAAAGCAAAAGTAATAGTTACGTACACTATAAGAAAATCAGGCTTTACCGGCGGCCAAAAATGCCCCTAAAAGTCCAAAAAACTACCGATAAAGGAATTACCGGTGGTTGTACTCAAGCCGGTAAAGGGGGGCGTCGGTGTATCTTTTATTGGTGGTCGCACATCTTTACCGGCGTTTTTGATGACCGCCGCTAAAATAGATACTTTTACCAGCGCTTATTATCCTTTATCGGTGCTTCTGATGACTGCCAGTAAAAACTGTAGAAGCGCCGGTAAAAATTGTAAAAGCTCCGGTAAAATAAACATATTATGCATGCATGTCCCTTGATAGTGGAATGATGGAACAGGATTCATATAGCCAGCCTAATTAATTGAGATAAGGCTTTGATCTCGGAAAGGTATCCCTTTTCATGTGTGTCTCGGGATTCTAAGAAAGACTACTAGTCCCCCCAACAAAGGGATCTAACTGAAAATATAAGAAAGCTCTGTGATATATTTTAACCAGCAACAAGAGAATATGAACGTTTGGGAGGACCCAAAAGAGTCATACCACTCATACCCTTACCTTGATGCGGTACCAGGGTCCTGTTGAAGCACTCATGTAACATAGCATACCGAAGCCTATATTCTAGCATAAGAAAACAAAAATTAAAAGAAACAGGGTAGCATTCAAATCCAATAGAAACAGAAATTGACATGTGACAACTCTTTAAACAATTCTTGCAAAAGATATGCAATTTTCCTTTCATATGGGGATAGGTTAGGTTTTGAGACACAATGCTAGTTGGAACTTATCAGTGGTTGGAAGGTAACTTATAATGCATCAGGTTGGAAATATTTCAATTTACCTTCCTTAATATTCTTGTATGTCCATTTTCTACTTTTTGGGAATGGAAATGTAGTATTTCAAATCACAAAGTGACAAGTGGGCGCAATCAAATCAATTAAGGTGGGTGGAGATATCAATTCCATGAATGAATGTATAAAATAGATGGGCATGAGAGGGACTTTTTGTGGCCCACCAAAGACAAGGTGATTTACACCGTTTGTTATGTTTGTTAAGTACGTCCCAAGACATATGTAAAGAATAAAAAATAAAGAAGGGTTTGATTTTGAATTATTGATGGAGAGTTATGGTTATAGTCTTCATGGTGTTGAGTTATAGTTTTAAAAACTCCATGACTCAAAGTCATGCAACAAATGAGCCAGTTCCAACTTCGCCTAAAGTCGAATGATATCCGTCTGGCTCAGGCAATTCGACACAACCTTGTAAAAATCTTCCCGAAGAGGTTTGCCATGAATCATGTGGGGCCCATCTGCCAAAATAACTCGCCCTTGAGCAACGAGCTCTTTACACCAAGAGTACAAAGATCTAAAAGACCTTATATAGAAACTTTCATTTTAGATGGATTCAAACATTCCATAAGAATTACCAAGATTATTGATGAGTACAAATGCAACAACAACAGTTCTGCTTTGCTCGGACCTGTGATATTCTCTGTAATTTGGTCATCGTATTCATTACTTCCAATAAAAGAAATTTTTAAAATTGAGATGACTACATGATCATTAAGTCCACTTGTGCATTGTACATGCATCCATTATTTTAAACAAGTATATTGGTGACTTCCAAATGTGCATATATGTTGACAACTTTAAAAGATGGAGGAACTACCATTACAAATACATTACGAATAAACCTCATTACAAATAGAAGTTTAAAATGAAATATGCCTGTCATGGAGAGCAAACAGAACTCCATCCAAAGAGCGAGAGACAACAACCTCAATGCAATCTACTTGAGAAAGAAGGGCAACATGATATGCATTCATCTGTAAAATATAAAAGGAAAGTTGATTTTTAATTTTTTTTTTCACTTAATATAACGGATCATTGCAGCCAGTTTTTTATTTCCACAAACCGGACATGTATTTCAGTGTATAGGGCTCATGTTGTCTTATCAGTAAATAAAAAATATAATTCACTAACTGCTTGAAAGTTATCATGGGGGTTCAGATTCCCTTTCTTTTTCTAAGAATTTGTGTATCTTGGGACATTTGTGAGTCTCTTGCTAGTAATGAAACAACTAACAAGGACAGGATTGATGCCCACCTAACAATCTTTGTTTTCTATGCCTCCATGCGGCTAAGCTAGCAGGTCAATATGTTAGCATTTGGGTTTTCAAAAAATAAAAATAAAAAATCTAATAGGATAAGTTGAGCATACATATACATATAACCACTGCATTCCATTTTGCCATGAATTCTACCTGCAAAACAACTAAAAACCAGAAAAATTCAGATATTAAATCATACATATAAAACAATGAATTCTCCATCGAAAGCCACTGCATAAAATGAAGGAAACTGTTGGGAGAGAGACGGCCACCCTTAAATTTGCAAGGTTCACCATGATGATTATTTAAAACCATTCCACCTATTAGATGTCATATCAAAGTTTGGGCTTGTGGCCCATGCAATCTAACTAGGAGGAATTGTTGTTCAAACTTCAAATTGCTTGCACTGTTACCATGAAGTAGGCAAATCACATGCTACAACAATAGAACCACAGATAAGGGAGCAGGACTGAATAGAAACTTTTCCTTGGAATCCTCAAATCAGGGAAATGTGAGGGAAAATTGCAGTTTAAGTGTGGTTTTGTAGTTTTACAAATTTCAAATTTAGGATTTGATAAAGGGTTGTTTGGACACAACGAAATTACAATTTAATTGATGTTCCATAATTTTATAATTCTCAGATTTGGTATTGGGAATGAGAGTTGTTTCGATGTCATGGTTAGAACTGAATGAGTCATTCTGCTGAGTTAAAAAAAGTGAAAACAATAACAATTTGTGATAAAGTAACATTGAATTGCAAATAAATTGAATTACGAGCTACCTTCTAATCATAATTATAATCAATAAATTGATATGCTAGTCACTAATGAAGCTTAATAAGACTAATCAGTTCTCAAGTGAGGCGGAAAAATGGACACAACATCATATACATACAAATGATACTGACCATTGAATTGGTAACTAATCATTTGGCTTGGTTACTAGCAACTATACATAATGCCTTGTTACTCCAATGGAGATCATGTCATCCATCCACATTGCGACTATAGTGGAAGATAATAATTGTAAAATTCTCTGGAAAAAAAAACGAATTCCCTGAAATTAGATGAAAATTGGTTTGCTCATATGTACATGACAATGGATGAGAAATATTACCTTCTGAACAATGGCATCAGAAATTTTCTTTTGATTAATACCAGTAGGAATTGCCAATAGGTTCACTATCTTGAGATGTAAAGGCACCATGGGTTGTCAAGAGTTTCTATCTTTCCACAAGCTATTTCATGCCAAAATTCCTCTTCCAAGTACCTTGCAGGAAGACATCCAACACTAGAGTATCTTCTAGAAAACACATTGTTTGCCATTTTCTCAAAATCACGGAGGGTATCTTCTAGCAAACAACTTTTGGTTCATGTCCTAACATTAGCTAGTGCAATGGATGGGCAGAGTGGATAAAAAACATGACCTGCTAAACATCAAGTTCGAAGTTTCAGGTTATTGAACTAGGGACCTATTCATATGAGAGTCAACTCCTGAATTGTACAAACACCTAATAATAGTCTAAGAAATGTCTGCTTATTAACGACAACGGGAATTATAAAGTCCCGATGTATTACAATTAAAGAATTATTGAATTTTAAAGGGATGTCATTCAATTACTAAACCAATCTTAATTATTAGCTCACACTGCAGATTCCACTGTTCAGCTCGTATATACTAAAGGGATGTCATCCAATTCATTCTATTACTCATCACCATGAAAGAATTTAATTCGGTAAGGTTATTACTCAAAGTCAATGTTTTGAAACTGGACTAGATTTTCAAAGTTGTAAGGCCAATAAAATCAATAGCAAGATCAGTCATCCATTTATTGAACTACAAATTAGATTTCACCAAACAAAAGTCCTTTTGATTCAGCAGAACGGCTTCATGGATAGACTTGGGTTTCCAAAATTTTGAATCAGTGATTACACACCACCATACCTTTTTGTTCCATTATGGTGTTGAAGCTGCTTGCCTTAGCTTTGCCTGTAGGACTACTCTGGCTTCATCTGCCACATTTTTCTTCTTGGAAGCAACCTGCATTCCCAAATTACTTTAATTTTGTTGTAACAAAGAAAAAAATTGTTAATGGGTTGCCCCAATTTCCTTCAATCGGAGTAGATCGGTGTCAACTCGGCACATGCGTATGACATCCAGGCCATATATTAGGTGGAAAACAGTGTACATTATCCAGCCAAAAGTCAGTCCAGAAAAAAACACGGAATCTTGTAATTTCATGAAGACACAGAAATAAGATCCCAGGAATCTAAATTTAAAGAAAAACCCAACTAAAATATATGAAAATTCAAATACCAACCTCGTAAATCTTCTGTAATTTCTATAACTCTCGACTTTTAGCCAGAAAGGAAAACAACCCACCTCGTAAATCTTCTACAATTTCTATAACTCTCGCCTTTTAGCCAGAAAGGAAAACGACCCAATAGGAGAGAGAGAGAGGAGATGAGACTCTCCCCCTTTTCTTCTTTTTCTTTTCCCTCCCTTCCCGTTTTCTTTTTCTGGTTTTTTTTTCCTTTTTTTTTTTTTTTAAATAATGGCTTGGCGTCCGAAGTTTTCTTTTAGTTTTTTTTTAAGTGAGTGGTGACGTGGACCAATGAGGATTAGGCAATCAGGGAATCCCTGTTTACTAAATAACAGAGGATCCAGACTCTACTAAAAATCACATGGAATCTTTGCAGCTGATACGATCGGCAGAAGAAAGATAGTGGAAAGCTCGGATGATGGTTGCGACGAGACATGCCACTCATTAATCAGAGCAAGCATCTGTCATATAGACATGCTGGAAGATGAAAGGATATGGTTCACATAATAGCTTGAAATAATGTGCATAATCGCATGGCTAGATGGCATTGATTCTCCTCGTTGCTTATGGCAAAATATAATTGGGCGTAAGCTAGTTGATTAGGAGAAGATCATGGAAAGTAATTTTGATTAGGAACGTAATTGGCTACTTTTGCCAATTGGCTAATAGATGGAATTGAGAATCAGAAAAATTATTCCTAAAATTGCATGCCACTGAGCCTCATATAACTATAAATAAAGCTAAAGAACAAAGAGCTCCATGTCCGTGCCAATCCAACACAACTCTTTTATACAATGCAATGTTGCTTATCCATTATCCTTCATGGATGCCCTTAGTTTTAATTTGATCTAACTCTCACACTGCTATCGAGTGCAATGCTGCAGAAAGTATAGACTAATTAGATTACCTATCTCTCCACTATACGTTCACGAACACACTGTTAGATCGCTAAGAAGATTGTTTAGTCTTGAATTGAAGGTTATGGAGCTTTCTCATCACGTGATAAGTAATTTCACTGGCTGCCTCACCACAAAGTCCAAGTCTTTTGACCAAAGCGACGAATAAACAGTTGAATCACAACCATCTTGTCATAAGCCAGGCCTTGCCATGATTTCAAATAGTTAGTCATCTCACTGATTTCTTGCTTTGTGTCAGATCTCTCGACCAAATTTTCGAGTAGACTATCAAAGATTCACCCTTCATTGGTTGTCTCATCATGAAGCTTGATTCTCTTAAAGCAACAAACATACGACCATCTCATGCTAGATGATCGTCTCGCTATGAAGTCCAACTTCCTATCAGGAAATGAACACATGACCGTTCAACACCATGGTTGGTTCGCTATGAAGCTCAATTTTTAATAAAGTGACAGACAAATTGTCGTGTTTTTTTTAGATTTATTTATTTATTTATTTATTTTAAGCTGATTGTAAGCATTACTATAGTAAATATTAATCAAATACTTTCCACTTTAACTTTGTCTTCCTTTTATCTATATTGTGTCATTATTGAATTGTGACTATTATCATGCACTTAATCGAAAGTCATTTTATATAGAAGCAAAAAAGAACTCATTAGAAGGACGAATTCTCTACTTCGTAAATCACCTGAACTTTTATGATCGATAGTGGCTAGATAGACGATCAAATCGTATGGACGTTGGTCTCTCGATCTATTTAAGAGCTTAGGATCATAGGTGTTGGGTTCAATTCGAGTCGCATTTGGATCTGGCTTGCCCAAAATGCATATAACATGCACGATCAAAATTGAGCCAAACACTATTTTTTTGGCACTCCTAGTGGGATGCATGTGCATTCATTAGTTTAACAATATAATAGTATGGTTAGAAGGTCTAATAGGCTTGATAAAGATCTAGAAGAACTTAAAGAGCAACATGCGCAAGAGGATGTGCCGATAGATGCCAAACTTCCGACACACATACAATTAAAAGCTAGATCTTCATCCAACAATAATTTGTTGGAGAGTACTACAAGCGTCCTATACAACCTGTAGGTATGTTTGCAACAAATTTTTGAATAGGAAAGGACTTGAGCCAAGAAAGTTCAACAAGCTTATGGGAGTTCTTTTAAAGAGAATACCATTGCCTAACAATTTGCTTAACAATGGTAATCCTCAAGTATACCACCACAAGTTGACATCAGGAAAAAATGGCTATAATGACTGTCTAAATGGGCAATTTGACTAGGATGTCCTCTTTAGTGGGAACCCTACGGGGCAATATAACACAAGAGCTGAACAGATTGGTTGAGGTTGTGTTGATTGAGTCCTTAGAAGTTGAAGACTGAAGACACAAGTAAATGTGGAGCATTATGGAGAAAAGAACATGTATATGAGATGTCTTGATGACCATAACACTTGACCTAAAATAACCTAAACCTCTAGATGATCTTAACCCTAATAGGTAAACCTTTTATTGATCATCCCTTAAACCATAAGATGCTAAAGATCATCCTTAGATCTACTTTAGAGATCCCATATTGCTGGAAAAACTGCACAATTTCAGCAACCTTCGGTCCCATTGAAACCATCTTTGGTCCAACCAAAATCGGTTAAAACAAGACAATGTACTGTGACAGAATTCCAGGTAATTCAGCTGTAACCAAATGCCACATTTAGTCCCACCGACGACCATGTTCAGTGCGACTGAAGTTGCCCAAGTCTGTCCAATGACTTTCTGCTTTAATTTGGTGTAACCGAATACTAATTCGTTGCGACCAAAGACTAGCTGTTTTAGCTCATTTTATGACGGTTAGAACTCGATTCCTTTATATAGAAGATCTGGTCTTTGAGTATTTTAGAGGGTTTTTGGTGCAATTAAAGCTAAGGTGGATCCCCAATCATATCACTCTAATGAGGATTCCAACTTCAATGTTGAAGAGGAACTCAATTTTGATGATTTTTTAGATATTAGACCCAACACTATTGGAGTATCCTTTGTCTAAACTCTCTAAGAGACCCTTATAGTAAAATCGCCTAAGCATTATAACTACCCGTTAGTTGTAGGAGATTCTATCCAACCTCCCATCACTTTGATTACCGAAATGAGTATCGCATCTAAGGTGTTTGATCTTAGAGTTGAAGCAATGATTGAAAAGGCCGAGCTAAAAGTCCTATATAGGGGGGGGGGGGGGGCGTGAATAGGACAATGCCAAATAAAAATAATGAATTTGTTTAATCCACAACATGATGAAATTGTTTAATCCACACCATCCACCATCTTCTCCTTATAATTTTAGGGTTATGGCAATAGGATTTTAAATTCATCCACACCATGATGAATTTGTTTAATATAACAATTATTCACAACTCTCCCTGTCAGGCTAGGGCGAGCTTAACAGCAACTAGGAGGCAAGGACTAGACATCAAAAGGTTGGGTTTTCCCTTACCACTACTTCACTTTCATAACCATGACTTCTTCCCCTTAAGCTTTCCATTTTCAAATTAGTTCAAGGATAGTTCCCACTTAAATCATGATTACCAGCTTGAAACTCATGATCACTTGTACTAGATACCGAATCATAATGAATGGCTTACATTTTATCTATAATTGATAGCTTGTAAATCATGTTCACGTGTAATAGTCATTAAACATTACATTCCAAGTTTTCATTTTAAATGATAACTTATGCCTTGATTTCACAATCTCTTGTAATAGCTAAGAATTTTATTATCAACATATATCTTGCGTGTTGTATCCACACACCTTCACATGTCAATGAACTGTTTGTAAGTCGCTTATGGAATCCAATTCACTGCATCAACTAGTGGAAAACCCCACTTATGTATGTGAGCCCACACTTAGGACGTAACGGAATGTGTTAGAAATAGACCCTTGAATTGGAGGTTATTGTTCGTGGTAAATTGTTAATGTGGGTTTACCATCCATAAGTTGTTTTCACCTACGTGGCCTTGGGAATGAAATCTTTACCGCCCTGATTTAATGTTGTCCTACCATCTCAATTTAGTATTTATATTATATGCCATTTTTTTCACACCGACATATTTTTATCCTAAGATTTGGTATTTGGCATTGCGGCTTCAACAATTCATTCTCATACAACCATGTGATGGTAATTTCCCCCTATTGAATCTGATCACCCAATAATTGATGGGCTTCTATTAAACATCCTAAGGTGGGCCTCATGAGCCGGGGATGGTGGTCATGAGACACTATGCCCGAACTGTCAACCTATGCTAGGTGATGAGCCCCCCGTAGTGACCTTTGAGTTTACTTAAATTGGCTGGTTGTAATTGAAATAATAATAGTTTAGCCAATCATGCATTCATAGCATATAGGCGGTGACGGTTGGCTAATTCTGGATGTTGTAGCACGTGCCCTTAGTTGTGGTCTCGTTTCGCTAGCTTCCAGACCATCGACTATCGACCCACTTTCAGTGAGTTTGGCACTACGCATGTATAGGATATACTTTCGCTAGTAACAGGCCACATGCATGGGTTTCGCCCAAAAGTCAACTGGATGAACATCCCCGGTTGATGTACACTCATACATCCATGCATTAAATAAGACTGCATTTTGTATTGTTTTGTATGCCTTGTTATATTTTTTAAACTATACTTGTCTAAGGTGACGTTGTGTAATCTTGAGGGGAATTCACACTGAGTTGGTCACTCATTCATCGAATATTCAATCGTACAGAGAATGCAGGTTTAGGCGAGGACGACTATGGTGCAGGTTCCGATGTCGTTATGGCAAGATTGGAGGAAGGATACTACGAGGAAGAGCCGCGTTAGTAGGCGGCAAAATACCATGGGCTTAATCAGTAGTTACATTCATTTCCTTTCTCGTTGTCTTGATACATTTGAAACTTTGAGTTTTGTACTTACGGTCCCCAGCTGAGTGGACCAGAATCTTGATATTTTGGCTATGTTATGGATTACCATGCTTGGTTTATGCTATCGCACTCTGATTATTGCTTACATGTTTAGTTAACACCCGGTTTTTAGGAAAACGAGTAACATACTCGGGTTCTGAAAATCGGGCGTTACAGATATCCTTCAATATCATCGAAGGTTCCTCAATTCCATTGAGAAACTCGGACAACTTGCTAGACACATCTGAGTTACCTACTCGATTCCATCGAGAGGTCTTCGATGCCATCAATGATCCCTCAATGTCTACTTGATGGGATCGAGTAACACTCAAAATCTGTTGTTTTGAATGAATGATTTCACAGCAACTTCGTATGTCTTCTAAGCTTACTTATAATATTCCAATAAGGTTTCTAAAGCTAAGGGATGATCAACAAGGTTTACCTATTAAGCTAAGACCATCTAGAGGTTCAAGGGTTGTTTTGGGTTAAGGGTTAGGGTCACCAAGGTACCTCATTTACCTGTTCTTTTCTCCTGATGCTCTTGTTATATATATATATAATATATATATATATATATATATATTATATATATATATATATATATATATAAGGTGTTCCGCTTCTAGATGCTCAACCGACTATCTGACACAATGACTCATATGATTAACAAACTAAGATGTACAAATCAATGCACTAATAATATAAACCTTGTAGGAAAAGTCAAAGTCGACCAATCAAGATCGTGACCCTTATATATCCTCAGGTCTAAGGATTAACCATTTGTCATACATTATCAAGTCTTGACCTCATAATTATAGTGCAAGCTAATGAAACCCCAGACTTGATCTCAATCCACCAATGTGAGTGACCAGAGGTCCAAACGTATATCATTTGCTCATTGCACACTCATACTCCTATGTAGGGTAAAGGTAAGGCGTAAACCGACACTAAGTTGGTTCCAATGATGAAGATTGTTCATCCTGACCCAAATCAGTCCCTTAATATAAGATGACCATACATCTCGTGAATCGATATCTACAAGTTACTCCCATACACTTGTGATGGTCATAGTCTAATGAAGTACTGAGATCCATGAACCACGACTCTCAATCTAAAGTTTCCAATTACTACAAAAGAAATCACTCATCAACAAACCTATAATGAAGATTCAAAGTAACACGATATACCAAGGATTAATAGGATGTCTACCAAAGACTTATGATCATAATTCACTGCTAATATCACCCTTATTATATGCATATGATTAATGAATTAGAGCTCACATTAATATTTTTAAGGGGCTGGTTCCAACACTAGCTTGAGCTTGAAAGATTAGATTGACACGTAATTTATAAAAAAAAAAAAAAAACCGTAGCCAGAGTTTGACGCCGGCTGTCAACTGGACGCAACCTTTATATATAATTTTATTTTAGTTATTACCAAAATGCCTCTATTCATTTAAACTAAGGCTCCATTACTTCCATTAGTAAGGGCGGGCGGGGGGTCTTCATAAGACCACATAAGTGGGCCATACCCATAGGATTTGAAGATCTATCATCATCAATCGACCATGCTGAAAAGAATCAAATTGATGAAATGAAACATAACAATATCTTTTTTATATTAACTTCGTAAAAATCATTTTTAACTACGGAAAATCCACGTCCATGTAATATTAAGATATATTTTGATAGACAATGTTACTAACTAGTAAACACAGAAGTTCTAACAGTATAATAGATAGAAAAAGTGCAGTCCAATGTCGAGTAATCCAAACCATTGATATGGACCTTACCCTGATTACCGTCTAACAAAATGCGGCCATGTGGAAGATATTCTAGTTATAGAATATTATGGCTTCTTTTCCTGAGAACCTAATCTAAACATGTTAGGACTGAAAAATCTATTAAAATCTTAGTGGGCGCAATCTGGATGGCCCAACCTTTGTGATCAAGAGACAAAGCTCACTACTAATTGTTGTTAGTGCTGTCAATGAGCCGGGCTTAGGCTGAGTCCTGGTCTTCCAACCCCAGCCAGCAACGTAAAACCAATTAATGAGCCCATCCTAGGTCTGCGACAAGCCTACACAAACAGGCCTGAGTCCGGCTGAGTACAGCTGCCCAGGCCTGGCCACCCACTTTTGTGCAAGAACTGGGTTGTTCATTAATGGCGTCCCATTATAATAATGTATGCAAAAATGCCCTTGAAATCCTAAAAAGTCTGAATGGGGCTGATGGGCTCAAGCCTAGCTCGGTTATTAAATGAGCTTAAATTTAGGCTCGGGCCCCTCCTGAGGCTTAGAATTTCCAGCCCAAGGGAGCATGGCCCAAAGGCTCCACTGGCCAGGCATGAAAGCCCAACGGACCATCCGGCCATTGACAGGTCAGCTCATGGCTGGCAACTAGTCGGTTGTTGTATTAAATAAAACAATAGTTGTTTGATACTTTAGGCCCTACCATATGGCAATGGTGCATGTTTCTTCGATGGGCTGGGCTAATGGTTGGCAATGGTGCATGTTTCTTCGATGGGCTGGGCCAATGGTCAGAATTGTCTAAACAGCATGATTATGTGGACATGAGCAATCTACGGTGGTCTGAACATTTGGTAGATACCAGGCCCCTAGAGACGATCATCGTAGTGGTATGTCGCTCAACTGTGCATCCTAGACCCGAAGATATGGACAGTTATTAGTATTTTATGTTTGAACAAAAGGGGTCCATTATTCAAGGATCCAGATCATTGGTCTTTGGGGCAGTATTGTGGATGGTGGATGCCTTGAAATTCTCCTAGATTGGAAGATGTTAACCACCAAGCTTAGACTGGTGCTGTATTTCTCTTATTAAGGCATCTATTTGTGGGCTAAGTTAAATCTCCTATTAATCGTGTATTTGATGAACGACCTGATCCATTTTGAGCCCTACAGAGAAACGGCCTGGCTCACTTAGTCTCACCTGTGTATTTGGGGCACATTTCTGTGATCCAAGCAATTGATATCATGGAGCTAATTATAAAAGTCACATCAGCAATAAGAAGAATCCTAACCCATTAATAGGTGGTCATGAAAAGATGCTTAAGAGCAGCAACGATCTTCCAATCCAGCGGATTTTTCTTCATAAGCTATCCAAACCCAAACCCATGGGGTCGGCATGCTCGTCACTGGTACAAAGGAAATCACAACTTTCTTATTTAAATCAAGTTGTACCAAATCACAACTTTCTTATTTAAATCAGGTTGTACCAGAGGAAATCACAACTTTCTTATTTAAATCAGGTTGATATCAGCACTATCAATAATGGAAGATAATTGCATGCCTCCATGAAAGACATTTGGATTGTTCAGATAGTGGGCCATACATGTGAATGTCAAGAAAGTAGAGGCACAACCAGTTTCTACTCATAAAAGGACATTTTAGGCGTTTAAAGATTATAAGGCCCTAAAGGTCATTGATCCCATGTATCTGCTGGGTTGCAACACAACAATTGGTCTGTTCCAATCATCCCAACTGACGAGCTTACAAATGGACAGCCAACCAAAAAATAGACAGCTTGCTGTAATGCAACACCAAAACATACGTTGGTGAGGGCAATTAGATAGATCAAGACCTTCACAATCCAAGATTGACATTCGAATCAAAGTGGGATACACCTAACCTTGAAACAAAACTGTGGCTTCTCTTGCAAATAGCAACCGTACCATAGTTAAACAGACAGGTGAAATAGCGTTTTGCTAGGAAAGTTTGAAGCCTTGATGGATAAGAATCCATCAGACAATTCCAATGGCAACTGAATTCACTGCAACAAAGAGCTCAACAATAATGGCCATTAAGCTCCTCTGAGACGCGTCTTCCAGGTAACCTTATTCTGGGAGCTGATACCACATACATATCCTCTAAAATCCAATCAGCATGAAACTGACGGTGTTTTAAAGCACGGCACTTCTAATGGATGGTTTACATCTTTAACATCATTGTTGAAAGTTATTGTCTTTAAACCATTTGGTTTTAAAAAAAAAAAAAAAAATACTGTTTTCTGCCCAACCGCGCTATAGCAGTAAAGTGAAATAAAATAAAATGTGGCAACCAAACAGGCAGATATGTATGCACTGGAAAAGGTAAATATCATTTCTTAGATAATACATATAGATAGAATATGCACAGTTGAAAGTTGAAAATAAAACTCGGTCTATAAAGATGAATGGAGGTATGTGCATATGTACCCAAAAAGGTACCCTATACAGCCTATTCACAGGATGAAATCAAAAGGCTTCTTTTTCTTCTTCTTTTTTTCCCCTTTTCTAGAACTTGTACATGTTCCTGTCCATCTCACTTCCCACCTACTATATACATATAACCCCAGCAGTGGACTGACTTCTTTGGCTATCTACACCACTTCTGATAATTACAAATTCACATTCTATGTACCTGTCAAAAGGGAGAGAGAGAAGAGAGAGAGAGAGAGAGAGAGAGAGAGAGAGAGAGTTGGAAGCTTAAGCTCAAGAGAGATGGAAGGACCCTTGCCCTTCCGTTATGGCATATAACAGCCTCTCCCTCATTCGCTCCTGCAACCCAAGGATTTTGATTAAAAACAGATTCAAGTAAATAAATATTTGAAAATTTATGGTGCCCCAATCCACTGTCGATCGAGTTTTGACCAAACAGCATGTGACATGATCTGGACCGTTTGTCAAGTTTGTCCAAGCATAAGTGAGCCATGACCAAAAAATCACATTGACCAGATGAGAGTATGTGTAACTTGTCTATTGCACAAGTTGTATTTACATGTCATACATGGCCAGGATCCACTTCACTGGACAGATGGACCCCACTGTGGATGGACTGTGACCAAACTCCTAGATTGGACCAACCCCTCGCACAGAAACGGATTGAGGAGAGGTTTCTTAAACCCCCGTGCATGCATAAGGCAGCCCCCATTAACGCCTCCACTTGCTAACATGGCCAACTTATGGAAAATCCAAGCTTTCTGCTAGGACTCACCATGTAGGTGCCTTGGACAATAAATCGAGCTAATCCACCCATCAGGTGGGTGAAACTCCATGGTATAGCCATCCTTTTTTTTTCCCATGTCAAATGGAGGCCACTGGATGAGTGGAGCAGCCAGATTTCACAGCCATAGCATCTATACAGTATGGCCCACTAGGTGGATGGCTCAAACATCAGCATGTAGGCCACCTCGGCAGATGTCGGGGCATCTATGCGCTGGACTCAACTAAAAGGCAATGTTAGCATAACCTCTGCAAATTAACAAAACAGTTTCCTTAACTTCACCATGGGCTGTTAAGGACCTCAGTTTTCAATAAATTTTGGACAGAATGCCTACTCATTTATGGAATGACAAGATTGAAATCTATTCCTAAAAGTTACTAAGAAACTTAAAGGGGCATTTTATAATAAAAGATGTTGATGGTATACATGCAATTAAGTAATAAAGTAGGGGCCTTCTAACCCTACCTTACTATTTAGATTCACATGCCATCACAGTTCTTGAATTTTTTATGTTTGTTTCCCATCTCATTATTTCTGTAAAATGAGGGCATTTTAGGGAAAATAAGGCTGTTAACAATCTTGTCGAAGAAACTCGCCTTACAAAAGCTATGACAAGAACATTACAAAAACTCACCTTGGAAGAGTAAGGAGGGAGCTTCAAATAATTAGCACATGTCATGACACTTGGCAAGTCCGCATCCTCCCACTTGCTCCATTGCTGAAAAGGTAAACGTTTAGGGGCATCAAGAATCAAGATCCAGTTATAAATAAACTGGATAATAAATTTTTTTTTTTAAAAAAGAATGGAACTTTTGGTAAAAGATGACCGACAAACCTTACGGACGATTGTCAGTTTCGGGTTCAGAGATGCTAAGCCTCCAGGAGGTAGGCGAGGAGCCCCGGTCACAAACTGCAAGAACGCTCGTCGTTGATCGCACCCAAAATCTTGAATTATTTCAAGCAGCTGTAACAATTAGCGAATCGTTAGGTTTTCTGAAGAAGTAAAAAAGATGAACATTCAGATAGAAAAAAGATCAATTGATAAATACTGACATTGACAATGGGAGGACTGGTAGCTGTGTAGCCATGATCAAACTTAATGTGCTCCAATAGATCGCCAGACTAATGAAACAATGATGTTAGAATCAATGCAATCCATCAAAGCATGCTAAAAGCGGGGGGAGAGAATACATACAGCCCAGGTATCATGTTCGCCACATAGCAAACGCTCAACCTCATCTTCAGTAAAAATCTGGATGGTTTTCAGTGGGAATACCTGCAATGGAAGAGTATGCATATGACGCTAGTGGAGGATAGAAAACCATCCAAAAAATGGCATTATTTTAGTCAGAAAAAAAAAAAAAAAAAAAAACTTTTTTTTTTCCAGTTTAATAACATAGACAGTTTCTTTGAACAATTTCAAGATAAAAGAAAGCAGCTGAGGAATGAACAGTGAACCAAAGGCCCAAAACTATAAAGGTCTACTGCAAGATAGACAATACTCTAGTTTATGCTAATCACCAAAGCCACCGTTCCTCAAAACCAACTAAAATAAAAGTGAGAACCAAAAAGATCAACTTCAAATTTTATTGGATGGTAACAACCAACAAAAATCATCCTCACCTTGGACCATCCTCGACACAGAGAGCATATACAATGTATCTTTTCTGTAAAAAGGTGGAGGAAACAGTGGATCATTTGTAATGAAGCTCCAAGTAGTATTTGCACTTCCTTGAACTTTATGTATAGTTTCGTGGTTTTTCACAAAAAACTTGGTTACCAAAAGTGGGAGAGCATAGAAGGTCTTTCTAAGAGAAGAATGTTGTTGTGCAGAATATCACGTGTTGCCAGATTATTTCACACATGGAAAGAATAAAATGTCAACTTTCGAATAAAATATGGCACCACTGCAAAAGCGGGAAGAAAAGGCCATGGTCCGGAACACTGGCGAGCTAGCATAAGAAAAGAATTGGTGGGGAGGGCTGGAGATGGAGATCAAAAGCAAAAACTAGTCTATCTTCAATTCCAATTCAAGAAAGCGAAGAGTAAATTCTTTTAATAAGTTTCAAAGACTCAGTTAGCATGGACAGGTTATATCTTCACTTTGAGCTCTCCAAAATTTCATCCAATTCAACATGGATGCAAAGAAATAGGGAAAATAAGAAAAAGATATAAAGATAAAAGAAACAAATGAATGAAACAATAGATTTGTCCACCACAAATAACTAGAGAATCTCAAACCTAGCATTGAACTGGCTCATAAAAAAAGTTCCTATTCTGATAATCAAAAGAGCTTTCAATCAATCAACAAATATCATGTTTCAAATCCTAGGAGCATTATTGCTTGAAAAAGTTAATTTGCTTTCTGTGTCTACTTATGTAAGATTTACACAAACATGTATGATGGAGGTCAACTGACTACTTGCTCTAAAAGCTCGAACTGAAAGAGCATGGCGAATCAATCCATTTATCTCATAGCCCAAGCTCCACATCCCATGGGTTAAGTCTTCGGCCGAACCCCCCTTGTGGTCCCCACATCACATGGGTTCCGCCTCACACGGGCCGCCCACCTCGAGTGTGCCCCTGCATCCCACAAGGGACTCCACTCAAGCCCGGTATGAAAATGCACATGCATTAATCACCCTCGATGAGGAGTCTCGAACGCTAGACCTCCCGCTCCAATACCACTTTGATGTAGGACAACTAACAACTAGATCCAAAAGCTCAAACTGATAGAGCGTGGCGAATCAATCCCTTTATCTCATAGCCCAAGCCCCACATCCCATGGGTTAAGCCCCCCCCCCCCCCCCCCCCCCCCCCCCCCCAAAAAATCACATGGGTTCCGCCTCACACGGGTGGGGCCCACCTCACACAGGCTGGTCGTCCACCCTGAGTGTGCCCTTGCGTCCCACAGGCCACCCTAGTCGAGCTCAGTATGAAAATGCCCCTGCATTAATGCATAAGAGTTCAAATCCTATGAGCATTATTGCTTGAAAAAGCAAAATCAATTAACTACTTGTTATCCTAATTAAACAAAGAAATGAAGTAAAAAGATTCTTTACTTGTTCGGGTTTTTAGATGCCTTTAGTCAGGATCAGGATTAAATACATAGTGGGGCCAACGATATGGATCTAAATACTATATGGACCATGTGATTAGAACTATGGGGCCTAAAAGGTTATCAAAACCATTGATTAGGCCCATGGACAGATGAGAGCCTGATTAGTTGCTGGTGTAGGCTGTGGGGCCCACCATGGCCTTCTTTTGGTGATCAACTGTGGGTCTGCTTTAGTCCCCCCCAGCTCGAAAAAAATCTTCCCCTTGTTCGTGCTCACCAGTTACCATTTGTTTCAATTTTTATTGCATCTTCGTTGGTTTTGGAGGAAGCTGGTGATGTAGACCTAACTGTCAGATCAGCTCGTCACATGGCCCGTATTAGCCTGCATTTTTCTTATTATGCCTTTCCGTAACCCAAGAAGTTTGGGGTTTTTACCTTATCACTGATCTTGGAACTTCCACTCCAGTTGTTGTTGGGATGTGATTAACATGTTCATATCAACTTTAATACATTCAGAATTGGCTCATCTGACCATTGAGCTGTCCGTCACTTTCTCCTTCAATTCAGCCGAAGACTGTCCTTCAATTCTTACTCAGATGCTTTTGTTGATCCTTCCTTTGATCCGGCCATTGATTCAACAGATTTGTTGGTTGATCCATCAATGGATCTCTCAATCAACGGCATTGCTGGAGTCATCACTCAATTCATATATGGATTGATTAGTCAATCCAATGGTGAATTCTTTGCATTCATCATTCTGCATTGGGATACTTTGTTCAGACGGTTCGTCCATTAGATTTCCAAATGGCGCTTCCTTCTCACAAGTTTTGATTCCGAAGTAGCAGCACATTAGCTACAATTTGTCATAGCAACAACAGAAGATCCGTTCTACTGTAAAATCAGTGATGGATTGGCACCACTTAAAGAGTCTGTCTTAGCTGCAGCATCTTCCCCATCATCTCATTAACTTGTGTCTCCATCTTGGAAGTGTATGACGTTTCACTACAAGGAGGCATTTCTGAATAACCATAGCATTGTGGTGGACAGTAATAAGTAGTGGAATACAGATCAAAGCTCTTGGAAGACACATAAGAATGACAGCTTCTCATTGTTATCTTGACAAGAACAACCGGTTCAATGGGCTGGTATTAGTTTATTGGGTATGAGGTGTTTAGGGAATGTTTTGAACAGATTTAAGACTGGTTATGGGCGGTATTGGAGTCACTTCAGGTTCAAAAGGGGATGGAAACTTGGGCCGTTTTGGGCAGGTTATAGGCTGGCATCCAAGGATAGGCTTTGGAAAATGTTCCAGACTGTTTGGAGGCTGATTTTGAGGAAAATTGTAAGCTGTACTGGTTTGATTGTAGGATTGAATTGTGGACAGATTTTGGGCATGACATTTGGCCTCAGTTTAAGGACTGGTTGTGGACAGATTTGGTGCGTATTTAGAGACAGTTGTTGCAGTTTTAGTACAGTCTTAATCAGTCAAATTAAGAGTGGACTGGGATTGATGTTTCACAGTTCAGAGGCTAGAAGTGGATTGATTTAGGGATGTGTACTGCCGAATTATGTTGTTTTCTGCACTGATTAGGTTAAATTTGGACCGTTTGGAGGTTTAAAGTGAATTGCTGACAGGTTTGGTTTATATGCTGTGGCAGCTAAATTTAGGGTGGACTATGGCTTTGATCTTTTGTGTGATTTAGAAGAGTTACATTTTAGGGTTTAGTTTGGGATGAAGTGGTTAACACGGTTGTGGGGTTAGAGGTTAAACTGTGGACAGGTTTGGGTTGACAACAGGATGTTTTAAGACAATAAAAATTGGTTTTGGAGCAGACTGTCATGCTAGGGCTGCTGGAATGTTTGTGTATAGAGTTGTATATAGGCTGAAGTCAAAGAATAACGGGTTAGGGTTCAAGCATTAAGCACTGATTAGTGATCCGGCTGTTTACGGGTTGTATAGATGCTTGGGTTGAGATCGGGGTATGTCCAAGGCTGGAAATTGGATTTTGGGGACTGTGCAAGGGTATGGTAGAAGTACATGGGTTGCATATGAGCTGTAGGTTGGAAATTGGGAAGGGAAGGTGTGCAGTCAGAAACAAGGAAAAGGAATAGGACTGCAGTTTGTTCTAGAAGTGGTGGTTGACGTGGAAAAGGTTAGGGTTATAGTCTAGGATGTGATTTGCGATCAGGGCCTGTTTGGATAATGGAACATCCCTGTCCTAGGTAGTAGTGGATCCTAGGAGTTGTCAATCCTGGATTTGTGACTCATGATTCCTAATCTTCTGTTGGTTGACATCCTAGAATGGGAATCACAAACCCTCTAGGTTGTTGTAAAACCAGTTGTTTAGTTGACATATTTACAAGAAAGGGGAATACTCAAGTGCCTTCCTGTTCCATTCACTCATTGGTGTATGGAAGCAGCAGTCCCTGAAAATGGATCACTGCTTGAGGTGAACAAAAGTCAGGATTATCCACATGATATCAGGGGTGGGCAAGGACTCTACGGTTGGCTAATAGAAACTACACAAACATCGGACAGAAGATCATAGTATCCTCAGCCCCTGAGTTTTTACAAACGAGACAGAAGATCATAGCATCCTCGGCCCCTGAGTTTTTACAAACGAGACACATTTTTAAACGATTGAGATTGTTGATCAGTTGGGCCACACCAAAAATGGGGAGCTAAAATAAACATAAAGAAGGAAACACAATTCCTACGAAGGAACTTTGATGCAGGGACATGTGATGACCTAATCCCAGATGCATGTATAATCAGGTTAAAGAATGTTCAAGTAAATACACGAATCAACTAACCGTTTCCAATCAAAGAGATCAGGTAAATTTCAACACAAAGATGAGGTCATTCCATCAGGATCATGCCCCTTACCATAAAATCGCGTAAACAGTAAAAAGGGAGAACCTAGGAATATGAGGATATCCTGGATCTAGCATAAGTCAGTCCACGGTTAAGTTTGGATATGATTCTACTGACTAACCATCCTTCTTTACCATTCAAACTAGAAATGGGGTATCTAGAAAGGAATGAAAAGGGTGAAGAATGAAGGGTTCGAGATGAAGAAAGTACGGGTTCTTTTGTCGTCAAAAGAAAAGAATGAAGATGATTCTTACCCTTTCTTGCACCTCGAATATCTAAAAAGAAAGAAACCTAAAATCGGAGTGGAATCCTCAACACCCAAGGGCCAATCCTGAAACCCAAATCTCTTGAATAAAGAGGAAGAAAAAATACAAATTTCTATTCATTCAATAATAATGAAAATAGGGTTTCTCACAACGTATATATAAGCTATGGAAAAAAGTAAAAGTGCACCATTCATCCATCCATCTAATCGATCGATCGGTCAGATAGATAGATAGATAGATAGATAGAGATGGATGGATGGATCTATCTATCTATCTATCTATATAAATTATATTCTAACACATTTCAGCCCAATAATAATAAGAAACCACACATGAATATATATATATAACTCCGTACTTGAGTTATAAGTAAAGCCCATGGCCCTAAATTATATTCTAACACATATTTCAGCCCAATAATAATAAGAAACCACACATGAAACTATCACAGTCCACCCGTGAGATTAATCATGGTCCATCAACACATACAAGAGAGTTCAAATCCTATTAAGATAGTGGCTAGGAAAAGGAAAATCAACTAACTACTTGGTGTCCTAATTAAGTAAAGAACAAAGTGGTAAAAGGTTTTTAAACTTTAACTGTATGGACTTAGAAGCCTAATTTTTTACTAGAGCATTAAATCCACATGTGGCACCACACACAGGACCCAGCAGATAATTTAAACAACTACTTTGGCCATCCGATTGCAACAAAGGGACCCAAAAGGTGATCCAAACCATCAGGCCTCTGGACCAATTAGAGTACCCGATCTACCAATCACATGGACTAGAGGCCCATCCTAGAGCTATTTTGATGATCGGGTGTGATCCTGCATCAGTCAGTTTTGAATCTTGTGAGAGATTGGAAAAACAACGGTCAAACTCGAAAGGAATTGAAGAAATTTCATTGCTTGGGTTCTAAGTAGCACCATCTAGACCATGTAGATTATCCATTATCTTTTATTAGATATTGGCGTTTAGGAATTGGCTAAAGATTTTGTTTCTGTGTAATTGAGAAGCAAATGACACTGCTAATGAGGGTGACATGATATTTAGCCTTTATATCAAGAATTAACTCCTCTCTTTTGATATATCTTTTGTTTTTCACAAAGAAATTTGTTCGTCAGGAAGGAAAGGTTAAAACGTATGACACCATGGTTCTATGGTTTTGAGGGAATGAAGAGATAACGAACAGTCTAACAAATCCAGAGAAAACAATGTATAAAGCAAAAACCTATCACATCTAATCATTAGTGTTCGAGATAACATAACTGCATAATTTTCATGGAATGAAAATAATAACAATCAATGTAATTTATCAAGAGAGAAAAAAATGTGCAAAATAGCAACCAATCAATTAACTAAGTGCATTGTGGAAACAATCATGTAGCTATCTTGTTGGAGAGTTCAGGACTATTGGTGAGCATGAACCAGTGAGAAGTGTGCTGAACAAGGAAGCAACATGGATTTGGCTTCCTACCAAATGGTTTCCCAACACCCACAGAGAAGATGAAGATATATATATATATATATATATAAACACTCCTACATGACGTTTACTGCTACCAGAGAACGAACCTGATTAAATCCTGATTTGAAAGCTTCTACTTGTCTAGATATCCCATTCCTCACAGTCGCATCCACAGTCAATGAAATATACTCTTCCAAGTTATTAATATTTACCTAGAATCAAAATGATACAGTTACATTTCAAGAATTGATGAAACCTTAAGAAAGAAATGGTCATTATCATTAGAAACCACAAAATTACCATCATGTGGTCAGGTCCAGAGGGAAGCTTGTAATCTGAATAGCCTGGGAGAGTAAAATCGAGACAGAGATCCTCAATTCTGGTATTCCGGAAACAAAATTCAGACATAAATGCCGTGTCCTCTCCAGAAATAGTGCCCAAATTTCTCCTCCTCTCAACAAGGGCTTGAAACTCCAGCAAAGTCCTTCCAAGCTCGGGATCAAATGACTGGATATCGTATATGTCAAGGTCCTGAAAAACCAAAATGGAAGAAACAGTCAATGAAATGTGCAGGTAAAGCTTCTTTCACATAGAAATATGCAGACTAAAGACTGAAGAAAACCTGCCCAAGGATAATCTTATAGAAGGCTTTGGAAAAGGGTAGATCAAGAACCCTCCCATCTTGAAGAGCCTTCGCTATAACCTGCCCAAGGAGGACAAACTTCTGGATCACTTCATCATACCGTGTCCCATTCGAGGAACCTGATGTAGCTGACCATGGACGAGGAAACAATCCTAATGGAGCTACCACAAATTCGGATCCCTCAACCTCTGACTGTTTTACCGAGTGATGATCAGTGGAAGAAGAACGGTCTTCTCTCCACATATCCAACCCAACCTTCTGGAACTCATGACTAACCAAGGTATAGAACTCCATTGTTGGACCTAGACCGGTGCCAACTTCTTCATTGTACTCCACTTCAAGGATAGCACTGCTACGGGCATGTAAATGCATCATCTGCATAGCCGAATCCAGAATATGACTCCGGAAAACCTGAAACTTTTCACGCTCCAAACTACCAGCATGCGACCGCCTGTCTGTCGTAGCATTTGAATTATTATTGGTCCAATGTTGGTGTGGCTGAACTCGTGACGAAATAAATGTCGTCAATCGGAAGTACTTCCTCCGTGCCTCAAAAGCAAACAGGAACGGGCATGCATCCATTAACTGACCACACCATGAAGGCATTCCACCAACAGCCCGTGCCAAAGGATCTCGCATTTGTTGTTCTAGCTTTTCAGTTAGCTTACTGCTTAAAAACTCAATCTGTGGGACCACAGGGATTGTCACCTTCAAATCATCAAGGCTATCAATTCTCCCTTTAGCAAAAGCATCGCTTCTTTCATGAGACAATAGATGAAATGAGAATCTGTTTAAGCCTTCCAATACTTTCAGCAAAAACAATATATCATAAGCAGGATTTGACTTCTCCAAGTTACAGGGAAGCTCAGCAGCCAACATGGTAGAGAAAAAAGGAAGCTTCTTCCAAGAAATCCCTAGTCCATTGCAAGCAGAAGAGAACTCAGATACTTGTAAATCACTCCCCTTTTGTTCTAAAGCTCTTCTATATTTCACTTCATAGACTTCATACCAAAATCTTGGGCCCACACTAATATCAGGCTCTTCATTCGTTTGAGGCAGTATTGCTTGATACAGTGTTAATGAGTGTTCAAGTTGTTTCCCTTCCAAGAAAAATAACAATTTTGGAGCATCATCACAAGGGCTGCTTAAAGAGTGAGCTGCAAGAAAAGAAAAAGTGTCTCCGAAACATCAGCAGCAGGCAAAAATCGAATAATTTTCCAACATGAAGATAGGCATCACATTATTAAAATAAAATTTATTTATTTTTTTAAATGATGTGAAAGGATTTTCTCTAGATAAAAGGACAAGCTTACCATTCATCGAGTCATTTGTTTTCACGCTAGCATCCTTCTCCATAGATCCCTGAAATACAGATTCAATAGAAACACACTGATCAGGAAAAGATACAAGCAAATGCTGATATTAAAATTTGAACAGAATTCATCTATAGTTTCAACTAAACGCAAATCAAATTCATGTGAATGACCTGCTTGTCTGACAAACCAGAAGATCTACATAATTTCATGAACTGTGCATCTTTGGCCTTCAAAAGATCACGATCGAGATCATCGATCATTTGTGTCGTATCTTTTCCTGCCATGGCTGAGCATTGAGTTCCAAGAAAGAAGACAAAAGGTGGGAAAGATGAAATACCTATAGTAGCATATAGGGTTTACCTGTTGATTCTTCGTGACGTTCAACACTAGCAGTGCTAACCTTAGGCCACAGAAATCCTTCAATAGCACGAAAAGAAGAAAAAGCCTCAACCGTCAGAACATCTGTAGAGTAATCACATAGGTCTGTCTCCCCTTCTTCCTTCACAAAACGTACTCGCAGACATGGATCCTTTGTATAGTGCCCAGATGGAATACTAGCATAAACCTCTCTTGTCCTGGGAGCCTGGCTCAAAATGACAGGAAAATTTCCCAAGGACGATAACGCGCTTTGCAGTTTCCGTACCAACGGTGTCAGGGGCATATCCTCCCAGCGTTGACCCAGTGATGATAAAGAAGCCCTGGCAAACATCTCAAACCTCCTCAGTACAACATGGTAATGGTTTGATAAGAAGAAACAATCAACCTCCCCTTTCAAATACTTCCCACCAGAAAGGTAATGTGCTAGTGATTTTACAATTCCACTTTCAATAAACTCGAAAGTAGACATTGGATTCCCTCCATAAAGTTCTGTCATTATTTGATCCACTATATGAGACAAGTACTCTTCACCATGGGCACAGTAATCCTTATTTCTCACCATGTCCACATTATCAGTTAATACAGCACAGAAAGTTCTAAGTTTATTAATAATCTCGGTCAATCCTATCTCAGAATTCCATGATTCCCCAGTAAAATAGGTAGCTTTTATGTGTTTGGCTAAAACGTGAACAGTATCTTTTTCAAGTTTGCAACTTCCCACCTCTGATGATAAAGGAGAACGGCTTATATCAAAGGCATAACATAAGCATCTCTGGACATCCTTCCCAGATATTTTATAGTTTGAAGCGACCAAGTGCTGAACCAGGGATTCTGAGCATTTCTGTGGCATCGCAAGTGCATTGACTGCATAAACAACACCCTCTTTTACAAACGAGTTCAAAAAGACATCAGGAAGTTTTTGCATGACAATTTCAGCAGTCTTCAGAGCTGAAATCAGCAAATGGTGATCCTTTTGAGAAAATACGCCAGCTAGGAAACTGCCACAATGATCATGCACAGAGAAGTATGTGAGTTACAACTTAAAATCTGTTCTGTTTTAGCTAAACAATAACTTGGAGAAGAAAATCTGCTTCACCTTGAAATGTTGGTATTCTTAAACAAGTCCAGAAGTATGTCAGCAGTGCTGAAATAAACTAACTTATTGATAACAGAGAGACAGCCATAATAAACATACAAATTGGCACCAGAACTAACCACCTGCCCAGAGATCAAAGAGAAAATTACATGATGTAAAACATATAATCATATTCATAGTACCACTGATATAAGATAACCCACCTCAATCAAAATGGGAAGAATATCCATCCCAAACTGACGTAGTAGTTCAGGTTGATCTGCAAGAATATTTTCCTTAGCTGATACCAGCTCAATGTTTTCACCATCTCTTGCCAAAGGAGGGAGAAGCTCATTTAGTAACTTCAGGACTTCATGAACCTGTGAGAAAAAAAAAAAGCTCATCTTTCAGTTCCTTTCTTCCATGCAGCCAAACTAAATAATTCCAAGTATTTTACTAAACTTAAGATGCAGTGATGCATAATGGTAATGAAGCATCAAAACTAACCACCAACCAAGGTATTCTATATCGGTAATGGTGGCCGTAACGGTCACCACCATTACCGATACGGGTATCGGCCATAACGGCCAATACAGGAAGCGTAACGACCGTTACAACCCCCGTAACGATTGAATATTTTCTTTTGCCCGAAAAATTCTGAAAAAAATATATAGAAAATCAAGAATAATGTAAAATTTTCAAATATGTATTCATTTTTTGTTTTGAACATGTTTATGGTAGTGTAGCGGTCCACTCTTTGGTGAAAGTGTTGTATCGGGCTGTCTAGTGAATTGTTCAATATGATTATGTCTCTAATGTTTACACATCACAATCAAGCATTAGAACTAGAAATCAGAAAAAGGCATAAATACTGTTTTTTCAATTTTTTGAAAAAAAGGCCCTCGGAGATTCTATTCGCTCAAATCACTTCAATCCACAGTTTTAATATTAAAAGCTATAGTGGTCGAAATCTGTTGTAAAATGATATATGAGAGTTTTTGGAATGAGAAAGGTGAAAAAGAGGAGAAAGAAATTTAAATAGAAAAAAAGTGACCATTTTTCAACCATTACTCCCGTAACGGTTGTTATACCCTGTAACGGCCTTTATGGCCACCATAACGGCTGATACAGTCTCAAAAAACTAACTGCCCCATTTCACCCCCTTATCGCGTAACGGTCATGGCCTTACCTATACGTATCAGCCTTTACAGGCGTATCGTAACGGATACGGAACACCTTGCCACCAACGTGTTTTCGAGTACAGAATCACTGAAAATATCTCAAAGTCATTGTTACATCTCTATAAAATTACTTACACTACTCGAACAGTTAAAACCCCAGAAACCTCAAGAAATGTTAGCTAATGCATTTGAATACCTAGTTCAACCTAAGGAGTACTTCCAAATTTTCTCGAGGCTCATATCAGTGGTTGACCGGCCATGCATACCTCTCATAAGGTAACTAGTGTGAGTTGAGTTAAAGGAGAGAAGTCTAATTTATAATTGCATGAAGTGTGAAAAGATGCAAAGGATTCCAATGTGAGAGTGGGGAAGCATCCGTTTCGAAATGTTTTCAAGTATATATAGGTAGGAAGCAGCAGGAGATCCTCATCTTGTTGGAAATGCTTCAAAAGCTTCACCATTGCCAGAAGAGAGAGACTCTATAGTGTGGACTAAAACAAAATCGGGTAAATTTTCTGTTAAATTGTTCTACCTTTCATATCTGGGGCCTCATTGGCCACAGTCAAAACAATCGTACAGCTTGTGGGTGGCGCTATAAGGCTCCCCCAAAGTGGTAGCTTCGGCATGGTTAATTGGAAGGAGAAAGGTATTAACTGTTGATAATCTTCGGAGGAGAGGGATGGCAGTGACAAATGTTTGTTTGATATGTAAGCAGAATGAAGAGTCGGTTGATCATCTTTTCATCCATTGTTTGTTAGCCGATCAGGTTTGGGATAGTTTCTTTAAAGATTTCAGCATATATTGGGTCATGTCAGGCTCCATTGAAGATTTTTTTGGGGCTTGGCACTGGGGCAGGTTTGGTAAAGAAGACGAATCAATTTGGCGGATAGCTTTAATGGCAAGCATTTGGTCTCTATGAGAAGAAAGGAACAATAGATGTTTTCGGAATAGAAGTAGTCAGGCAGTAGATGTATTCAAGAGGACTAAAATGCATGTAAAGGAATGGGTGAAGACCTTTTAAAGCGGTAGGGTTGTATCTTTTTCTGTTTTGTTCTATGTATTCTTTCAGGCTTTGGCTCCACATTCAAAGTGGGAGCAGGAGCACAAGTACGGAATGCAATTCGAAGTGGGAGCAGGAGCACAAGTACAGAATGCAATTTGAAGCACGAGCAGGAGCACAAGTACGGAATGCGATTCGAAGCAGGAGCGCGCGGCACCTAGTTAGAAGATAATGCACTGCAACTAATGCTATGCTAACTTAAGATTCTTATTTCCAGGAGTGACGTGTCATAAGAAGATAGACAAAAACTTGGACGATAGTAACCTACATAATAAGATGAATGCGTGCAGATGATGCACTAACCAGTACAGTGCCTAGCCCCAAGCTAATCTACAACCATCTCAACCACCACTACTTCTGTCCATAATACCTCAAATTTTAAGGTGGTCTGGGAAGCCGAATAACCATTTAAACTTAGTGCTTGATCAGGATAACACCTGATGCAGGCAAGAGACATAAAAATCAAGGGATTGGAACTGCAGGATGAAGAAAACATGTGTGTTCCTGTGGTGAGCATGCTACAGACTGCCAGATTTGGACAGCGGTACTTTCATCAGCCAAACCTGGTTCCAATGACAATTGACCTTGGAACAACACAAAATTGGTCTATTCAAAAACAGTTACGTATCGGCCGTAATGGTAACGGTCGATACCATTACGAGATACACCCAGCCCCCTCCATCCCTCTCAAAAAACGAATGGAATTCAAAGCCACACACTTAACTTTTTTTTTAATACTCTGAGGCGTACGCCACTTAGTGCACATGCACTGTTTCGGTGCATGTGATTTATGTGTTGTACTCCATGCCGTTCATCAGCTTCTTTTTTTTTAATTTTAGGCCATGGTCCCTAAAATGAAACAGATCAAAATCTCAGGTGGGCCGCACAGTAGGGATTGAATGCCCACAATTAAAAACTTCCTACGGCCCATTGTAATGTTTATTTGCCATCAAACTTGTTGATAAGGTCACATGGACCTGGATGAAGGGAAAACACAAACAGCAGCTTGATCCAAAAAATATTTTTGCCCAATAAGTTTTTAATGGCAGGAATTTAATCCCTACTGTGCGGTCCACCTAAGATTTGGATCTGCCTCGGTTTTGGGACCATGCCTAAAATGAGTTGGCAAAAAGGATGGACAGCATGGATATACAAAAAATGTGTCGAGGTGGGCCCCACATTCAAGGCATCACTCCCTACCAAGGCATCCCAAATCGGTTACATATCAGCCATAACAGCCGATACGTAATGGTAACGGCGGTTACCGTTACACAATATGGGGCTGAAACAGGGAGGTCCAAAAAAATTGAATTGAAATGGCCGTAACGGCCATTACAAGGCATAACGGCCGTTACGGGCCTGTAACAGTCGTTACGGGCAATAACCCTAAAAGAAAACTGGGAAAAAGAGAGAGAGAGAGAGAAGAGAGAGAGGAAAAAAAATTTACGAACCCGATTCTATTCTTCTTATTCTCCCTCTTCTTCTTCTTCTTCTTCTTCTTCAGCAGCACTGTTGTGGGCCTTGTGGCTACTACAGCTCCTCCTTATTCTTCTTTCCCCTCTAGTGTGGCTCCCTCTCCACCCTCTCATTTTCTCCTTCTCTCTCTATTTCCCTCTCTTTCCCTCTCATTTCTCTCTCCCTCTCTCTGTCTCGAACAAAAAAAAAATGGGTGGCGTGGCTGTAAAACAACCGCACACTTCGTTTTTTTAAGTAGTCTCTGCTTAGTGCACTTGCACTATTTTAGTGCATGGGGCCCACCTTGATTTATGTCTTGTATATCCATGCCACGCATCAGTTTTTCCTGATCATTTCAAGGTATGGTCCCTAAAATGAAGCAGATCTAGATCTCAAGTGGACCGCACAGTAGGATTGAATGCCCACTGTTAAAAACTTCTTCCGGCCCACTATAATGTTTATTTACCATCGAAACTGTTTATAAGGTCGCATGGACCTATATCAAGGGAAAACACAAGTCACGCAGCTTATAAAAAATAATAATAATAATAATAATAATAATAATAGAAATTTTAACTGTGGGAAATCAATCCCTACTTTGTGGTCCACCAAAGATTTGGATTTGCCTCATTTTTTGGACCATGCCCTAAAATGAGTTGATAAAAAGGATGGACGACATGTATATACAACAAATGCATCAAGGGCCCTATGTTAAGGGCGTCATTCACTAGTGGTCCGCCTGAGGTTTAAATCTGCCTGATTTTTTGGATCATGCCTTAAAATGAGTTGGCAAAACAGATTGACGGCACGGATATACAAATACATCAAGGTGGATCTCAATTTCAATGCCTCATCCACTAGTGGTCCACCTAAGCTCCGGATCTACCTCATGTTTGGACCATGCCCTAAAATGAGTTGATAAAACGGATGGACGTCATTGATATACAATACATACATCATGGTGGGCCCCATGTACATGGCCCTAAAAATTGTGCATGAGGCATACATTAACTCAAAATTAATAAATTAAATTATGGCACTGTTGTTGCCAAGTCACAATCCCAAATTTAAATTGTTTAAATGATTTTCACCGTTAATTTGCAAACACTTGTTTTTCTGAAATAGGATCATTTGTTATTTTTCATTCTTCATTATTCAATAAATATCCACCAATGCAATAGTGAGACAAGTGCCAATAGACTGCATGAATTTAAGGTTGATTTGGGGCATCGAATGGTCCACCAAATCAGCTTTAAATCAACAACACTATTTACTTGAATATAATTTCAATTTTTTTCTTAAGATTTATTGGGAAAATTGATATTAATTTGTTAGATATATGAATTATATAATTGAACACAAAAGTCCCTAGATTGTATGTTGAAATAAAATGTACACAAGTCACAAGGTATGTAATACACCAATACCTACAAATATGAGATATTTTGGTATTAGATTCATTCTAATTAATTCATATTGATATTATATAGCTAGATAATTAAATATAAAAGATCTATAGCCAATACTAGGTTGTCAAATTCATATATTCATCAGACAGCCCGATACAACATCTTCACCAAAGATTGGACCGTTACACTACCATAAACATGTTCAAAATTATAAATGAATGCATATTTAGAATATTTATAATTTTTTGGATTTTTTTAATATTTTTTCAGAATTTTTGGAACAAAAAAAAAAATATGGCGAATATAGGGGTGTATCGGCCGTTACGCCGATTCAGCATGTCTGTAATGGTGGGCACCATTACACCCATCATTACCGCAACGGAACACCTTGCTCACTATGGTCCACCTGAGATTTAGATCCTTCTGATTTTTGGGACATTACCTTAAAATGAGTTGGCAAAATAGATTAACGGCATAGATATAAAAATATATCGAGATGGGCCCCACATTCAAGGCCTCACACACTAGTGGTCCACCTGAGATATGGATCTACCTAATTTTTGGACCATGTCATAAAATGAGTTGGCAAAACGGATGAACGACGTGGATATATAATACATACATTGAGGTGGGCACATGTACATGGCCCTAAAATATTGTAGATGAGGCATATATTAACTCAAAATTAATTAATTAAATTATGGACCGGTGTTGATAAGTTACAATCCAAAAATTAAATTATTTGAATGATTTTCATCATTAATTTGTAGACACTTTTTATTTTGAAATAGGACCATTTGATATTTTTCATTCTTCACTGTCTAATAAACGTCCACCAATCCATTAATGGGATAAGTACCAATGGATAACATGAATTTGAGGCTGATTTGGGACATTAAATGGTCCGCCAAATCAACCCATATCGACAACACTATTCACCTAAATTTAATTTCAATTTTTTCTTAAGATCTATTGGGAAAAATGATATTAAAAGTCCATCACCTCTGTATGTTGAATGAAATATACGAGAGTCACGAGGTATGTAATACACCAATACTATGAATAATAATAAAACCTACAAATATGAGATGTTTTAATATTACATTTTCATTCTAATATTGATATTATATAGTTAAATAATTAAATATAAAAGATTTGCAGTTAATTCTAAGTTGCCAGGTTCATAAATTCATCAGACGCCCAATACAACATTCTCACTAAAGATTGGACCGTTACACTACCTTAAACATGTTCAAAATTATAAATGAATGCATATTTAGAATATTTACAATTTTCCGCATTTTTTGGACATTTTTTTGATTTTTTTTAGCAAAAATTTAAAAAAGAACCGATATAGGGTTGTATCGGTCGTTACGCCCCCCGTATCGACTGTTACACCAATTCATCGTATCCATAACGGTGGGCACCGTTATGCCCACCGTTACCGCAGTGGAACACCTTACTTTCAAGAGATTACTGAGTTACCTTCCTAACAACTCAAGACAATATGATTTCAACATCAATTAAGACATGGCCAAGATACAATTGGGTACAATGTGCAGAAGCTTAGTTTTTGGTCCGCTTCCTCTACGGCCATGCTCTCTCTGTTTTTTCTTTTTGCCTTCTAATATAAGTTTCATGACTTTTCAAAAAAAACAACTCAAGACAATATGATTTCAACATCAATTAAGACAACCAAACAATTGGGTACAATGTGCAGAAGGAATTAAGAGAGGTTGATTGGTCACCCCTTGAGGATCCCATAGGGTGGGCTAGGTGTGTAATTTTAGTGAGCTTCCCAGCATTGAGTTTGGTTGCAAGGGTTTGAAAGTTCTAGAGTTTCTAGATTTTAGTAATTTCCAACTGTAAGTTTAGTTTGGTTTTCCTAATTTGTATGGTACTTGGGGACTGAGGTTAAAAGGTTTAAATAGGGGTCTCTATTCAAAAAGGCAAATAAGGTCAATTTGAGGGGTTTTTAGGGTTGTTTTGGTTTTCCTAATGCATATGGAACTTGGCTATTATGGTTAAAAGGCCTAGATAGGGGTCTCAATTGGAAAAGGTAAATAAGGTCGTTCCAAGTGTTTTTAAGGGTCGTGATTGGATAATTTAGCTTGAGTAGGATAATTTATTATTATTATTTTGAAACAATATCATTTCAAAAGCATTTTTCTGTTTTAAAGGTAATGAACAAGAAACTTTGTTTTTCTTTCCTTTTTTTTCCTTGTCCAAGAATAATTTCTACACATGGTAAGCATGTCATTCTCAATCCAATTGGTGTGGTGATATTCAAATTGGATGGTATGATGCCATCCAATGCCTTGAAGCAAGATCCAAACTTGCAATTGTAGCCATTCTCTTATTTAAATTTGAGCTTCATATTACATATGCATCCATGATTGTGACCATGGGCCAATTGTGACCATCGAATGACCTAGAGTACATGGCTACATCAATTAGGTTTTAGAGCAAGTTCTGATGCCAAGGGGAGAACATGTGCCAGTCAAAATGGCTATTGTAAATAGAAGCCACTTTGATCGACTCAGACAATATAACTAAGATGGATGCTAGAAAACATGGAAACGAACTCCAATTAAGAAAGGGTTACTACCAATCATTTATACAATTTCAGAGTTCTTCATGCCATCATTCCTCAAGTTTCTCATGGATGACTAAGCTCCTCTCGGAACTTGTTGTGGAACACATGGTTCATCTAATCGATAAGATGCATAACATATTTTCAAGGTAACGAAATTTTATTAAAAAGAAGACCAAAGAAAAATTCCAAGGCAAAATACAATAGCTAAAGCCCAGACAAAGAAGAAAAACCATAACCATCGAGGGCCTTTAACCAAGAGGCCCAATCTAATACATCTAGCTTTGCCCTTATAAAGACCTCCAACATTGTTCCACTTATGTTCCAAAAACACCAACTATTCTTCTCCCCCAAACGACCCAAAATGACTACCAACAAGACTAGTTGCCAAACCACCTTCTCTTTCCCAACCCCACCCCCATGCCATGCAAGGAAGAGGCAATCAATGGACCCCCGACATCACCCACAACCACTTTAAATAAATCAAAGAATCTCCCTCACACCCCTTGAGCAAAAGAACGGTGAATAAATAAATAATTTACAGACTCCAACATGCACATCACACAAAAAATGGGAATCACCATTAACCTTTTTTGAAGATTGTCCATTGTAATAACCCTATTCTTGCCCATCAACCAAGCAAATGTTGCTACCTTAAGAGGGATGCCCATATAACTAGACGTAAGATGTGTGACATCTTCTCTCTCCTAACAATGGTCTTCGAAGCAACCTGTAGAAGGAGAGGATAGAGAACCGGCCCAACTTATCCTTTTTTCTATCATATTCCTCTCACCCAAAGAAGGATAGTAGCAATGAAGATGCTCCAAGAGTCGAATGAATTTGTCCGCTTCCCCAATCATCAAATTCCTTTGACATGGAGGAGACCAAACAACTGCGTTACCAGAGATGGAAAAGCAGTGAGCGATGGGGGTATTCGCTTTTGGAGATAACCTTGTTAACCTTTAAAACTCAGCTAGGAGCATTCTCTCTCTTATCCACACATCCAAAACCAAATCCTCTTCCCATAATGCGAAGCATATCCCCTCCTCAAACTTATACACCAATTTAGAAATCGGGCATTAAGACCTACATAATGATGAAATCCTTCACCGACCATCGCTCTTCCTGAACACCATACTTGTTAGCAATCACCTCTCTTCACAAATTCCCTTTTTCATGCCAAACTTCCACAACCACTTACCTAACAATGCAAGATTCATCAACTCCAACTTCCTTATACCTTCTCTCCACTTACCTAACAATGCAAGATTCATCAGCTCCAACTTCCTTATACCTTCTCTCCCTTCCCCATAAGGCTTGCACACCGCTTCCTATCTCAATAGATGAAACTTATGATTCTCTTCGGCTTCTTGCCATAAAAAACATCCCACCTCAAACTCTCCAACCTATCCAAGATAGACATCAAGCACCTAAATACCGACATGAATAAAACGAAAAATTCGTCATAGCTACTTTTATCGACATCAGTCTGCCGTCCACAAAGGCCTTGACAGTTTCCTTTCTACCCTTTCAATTACCTTATCCCACATATGCCTAGCGGGTTTGCCAATACACAAAGGAAGCCTGAGATACGACAAAGGAACAGACCTTGCACAACACCCAAACACCTCCGCCAACCTCATCACCTCTAACTTGGAGATGCAAACACCTAACATCCCACTTTTAAAGATATTAACTTTTAAGCCCGAGACTACTTCGAAGCATCTCACAATTTTTCCGAAGTTATCCATCATATAGCTACATCTGCATCACAAAATGGAGTGCGAGAAATCTGAAGCTTGGCATTCTCCACCCCAAACCTCATAATGAGATCGACAGATTGACCTCTATCCGCGCAACAAGGACGCGTTGTGTGAACGCGCAATAGCCCTAAGTTACGCGGATTTTACGGTTCACACGTGTAGAAGCCTATAAATACGCCTTCCCTCTCTCATTTGAGACATCAGTAAGACAGAAGCATCAAAGAGATTCAAAAGATATTCAAGAGTTCTTAGATCCGAGAGTTGCAACATTCAGGTATCCCACAGTGTGCCACGGGAAGAAGGAAAGAAGAAGATGCGAGGAGCAGAAGGTTGACCTATTGCATGGTCGAGCAATAGGAGCCCCCGACACCCTATATGCTATGCATCTTGCCAGATTCGTCAAGGATTCATCCTCCTATGCGCATATCTTATGCATATTGGCCTAAAGAGTTTCGAGCCTGCACAATTCTTCTGTTGTTATGACGGACGCCATATAAGCCAAGATGCTGCCAAAATTATTATTGAAACAGTTTTAATTACGCCAATTAAGTGTACTTTGTTTCAGAATCATGGGTAATGTGAGGGATGTAATAAGAATTCAGATAAATGAATAAAATGATAAGGATTATTCATTGATTTTCCTTTTGTTATTATTAAATGTGGATATTCCAATTTCCAAACCATGTTTCTGGTCGAAACAAAATGGCAACTCTGCTGGAGATCGAACCCAAAAACTATGGTTTGTTTGACTGGCTTCTTATCTTTAGAAACATTGAGCCGACACATCGTTATTGTTGGTTCTAGGTCGAGCATTTTTGTGTATGTCCAAGTGAACACATTTTTATTCTTTTTCAACAATTCAACGTACTGGTCTACCTCCTATTCTGGTAGGCTGACGCTTATATATGTATTCCGAGGTTCATCCTCTGTTCCCAGATTTATTTCAGGTAATTCATTGACGGTCGGCTATCCTCCGTCTTCTATCTGTATTGGTGTTGTTTTGGGGTGCTTCACCTCTTCCTTGTTACTTTCGCCTGTCTCCAGGTTTATTTCCTCGCTAACTGCTTGGAACGCATAAGTCATATTCACTTGTGCGCATGTAGGGGATGCCCCCAACCCCCGAAAATTTTCCCGTTTACTCTGCTATCATTTCTGTATATAAAAGGGCATGTGGTTCACTCTAAGATCAGGCAAAGGTCTCTCAACAAACTCTGGTGACCATCAATGATCAAATTGCTAATCTCGAGACCCAGAAGAGACCACTGCTCAAGATCTTGGAACATGCAGGCTACGGGAGAAAGGGCATTCTTGACTCAAATGAGCTTGTACGAAGGGACCTTTTCCAAAGAGAGAGGGTCCGATACTATTGCCATTGAATTGGAGCCCGCAGAAAAGCTTGAAGATGGGGCGGTTGCAAGGAAAGCAAAGAAAATAATAGTATGAGAAGAATAAAATAGGATAGTTATATCTAAAAGGGGAAGCCACAAAGAATGAAAATTTAAAATTATACATGTTGCTGGAGCCAAGAATGAAGGAGCCGATGAAGTCGATGCCCTAATGGTGGTAGGGATAGTTGGCAACTCAAGCACCACCACGGCAGGCGAGACATAAAAGAATGATTCCCTGACCACGGTACTCAAATCTAGGGTCATCGGGATCGTCACAGGCTCACAGCGACAAGCTCCAATGGAAGATGGCTAGTGCGAGCAGCTGTAGTCGAAGCGGTAGAGGATGCAGATGTGGCCTCATCCGTCAAGGCATGTTCCGAATTAATGTTCGTCACCCCAGTGGTTGCCAGAAGGACTGTCATTTCCTGATCAACCAACACGCTATGTGGGGAAATCAACGCCACCGCCACTGTTTGCACCGTCGGCATAGAGAGTTTTGCTTCTCTCAACAAGGAGACTTCCACGATCCTAGGAAGGATTTGAGGGTCAGGCGGGGGAATGTTGATCAGCAGGATAGCAGGCATTTCACGATGAGGAGAGTAATTAGCACTGAAAGACATGAAAATGTTCTACTGGCGAGTAATTGAATTCACTATAATCGAAAGGCTCTTCTTCCACAGGAGTAGTCGCATGGTCAGTTGAGGTGGATACATTCTGCGGCATTTCCTGACTAGTTGCAACAACTTCGTTGCGGCATTATCTTCCTCGTGAATATTTACTTCTCCCTCATCCTCCAGGTCGTCGCCCTCAGAAGAGCTACTTTCTTCAGCAAAAATATTACTAGAAGATGATTCTTCGTCCTCGCTCCCTTTTGACGATTCCTCCTCAGCAAATTCTTTGATCATTACTTGTTTGTCATTATCGGAGGGGCCAGCCCTGCCCTTATGCGCCCTTACTTCTACAAGGGTAAGAGAGATGCCCTGTTGGCTCTATTGCATTTGGGGGGAACAGGACTGTCTGTGAGCGAGTCACGAGAGACGAGAAGCTCTGTCATGCTGACGTCATCGAAGGGGATATGGCCAGAGTTGGGTTTATAGTTGCGGCAATATGCTCCCCTGACCTCCTCAATTCATCCAAAGGAGTCTCATAAGCAATCCAACCTTCCAAAGTATTGGCAGGCTTTACTTGATGAATGGGTTCTTCCAAAGAGATTTTCAGACAAACTTGCCAAGGGGTAGGAGCATGATCTCTCTCCACTATGTAACTGATCCCCTGTTCGGGCCTATAATTCTTCAATCTTGGTGGGGCCACCCAAACCGGATAATTTACTAAATGGCAATGGTGAATAAGATAGAATTGATGGATCCACCATCACATCCAGCAATAAGAGGCTTGAACCGAATGATTGTAGCCTAGCAAGACGAAATAAAATCTTGTGCGCACGATCAGAAGTTGTTTCCAGATAAACACCCAGTCATAAGGACTGATGTCATAATTCCTCATCACCCAAGTAACGAAACTGCATCCTCCGGAATCAATTGATTTTAGTCGAACTGTCGTGCGAATCTAATAGGATAGTAGGTTCGCGCCAAATTTCGCTACCTTCACTTAGCGGGAGGCTGCAGGACCTAATGCAAATAAAGAAAATACGCTCACTCAGGGACAGCGAATTATCGCCCATGACATCTCTATCTTCGGGGATGTTAGAAAGCGGAAACAGGAAGAAAGTAATGGAGTATGTTTTCTCGATTTTTGTCCACTACCCAGTTATAAGTTTTCTTGATCATCTTCTGCCGCTAATAGTGCCAAAGGGAGAGGTAGCCTGGGCTCACATACGCCTTCTCAGGTTCGTCATAAGTCCATGAAAAGTACACACACAGCCACCCTGCGAAGTAATGCTAGGGTGCATAGGCTAAAGACGCTCTAATTGTCAGGCTCTTGCAATGAGTGGCTACATCGCCAAAGGCACGGTACAATGAGCATATGGCTCTTGCAATCAATGTTCGAAATATCTCTAATATATCTTTATCTCCAGCTCAACGACACCAACAACACTGGTAGCGATATCGATAACACTGGTAGTATCAGAAATTCTAGGTATTAGCAATGTATTGCTAAGTATCACCAATGTATCATTATCGCTAATATAATCACCAATATTTTCAACTATGTAAATTCTAGGTGTTGCTTGTATTACCAATGCATCAATATCACGAATGTATCACCAAAATTTTCAATGATGTAAATTCTAGGTAATGCATGTATCATAAGTGTATCGAGGATATTTCAATAGTATCGCCAACGTATTAATATCATCAAAATTTTGTTTATTAGAAAAAATTTATTTCAATTTTTTTCATGGGCACATGGTTGTATGTAGTGTTCAATTTGTCATTGATAATACTGATAATATCTCAATATTATTAATATCACAATATACACGATATTGAGACCACAATCTTTCATTTCCTTTACAATCGTTAATGATTTCTTGGTGAAATATCATGTGTTGTTGATATTTTGCAATATCAATGGATATTTGGATGGAAGGTTGGATGGTTAAATAGGCTAGATGGGAAGGTTGGACTGATTGCTTACAACAATACATGCTTTTAAGGCCCCATTAAATGGAAACTTGTTATGTATGCATTCTTTTTGCATTTTTTTCTTAAATATGTAAATATGTACATTTTAACATATTAAAGTTTCGCAGAAAATTCCATCGTTTTTCCCATGTTTCCCCACATTTCCGGTTATCAGTGATATTATCGGCGATATCGATATTGTTTTTGTGTCCCCGGCCAGTGAAACTTGTAGCAATACCTATACTTTGAACACTACTTTCAATGAGTGGCTACATCACTCTTGTAATGATTGCCCTCTGTCATCGCTCATGCGACCACAAATAAAGTCGGTCTGATGGTTTCAGCCCACTTTGAGTTGGGAAGTACTACAAGACTAAGCCAGTATGTTAGAAAAGTGGCCAGCTCGCTAGAAGCGCCATATTCTGCATGACCCTTGATTTTTTGCCAAAGGCCATTTAGTTCCTGTGTGTGGTTCCCCGCGAAGCTGCAAAGCAGAAAGGAGTAAAAGGGTTATTGAAGAGATAATGAGGAAGTAGGTGAAAGATTTGAGTAGAGCAAAGAACGATAAAAGATGCACAGTCTCTTGTAAAATGAGCGAGCCATATAAGGTGCGAGACTTTCCGGATATCGGGAAACTTCGTTATTTCTCTGAAGAGCTCGATGGCGGTTTCCGAAACTTTCTATTGACATTTGGTGAGAGAAAAGTACGTGAATTCTTTGTTCGTGGGCACATATTCGTCAAAGAAGCAACCCGTTATAAGAAGACCGGCTATCCTGTGGAGATCCCATAATGTCATGCTCACTTCACCGAGAAGAAGATTGAAGGAGTTGGTTGTTGGGCACCAATAGCTGAGGAAGCCCTTGAAGACAGTCACATCTTTGCAAAAATAATCAGATGTAACTTCAATCGCATTCAGGAGATCGATCTTGATCAGAATGCCCGAATGTTTTTTTATTATTGCCTTGGCCCACGCGCTGTAATAATTGCGGGAGAACAAGAAACCGTGGGTCTGAAATTCTTCTATGCCCCATAGGGAGTCCCGAGTACGGAAGCGTTACTGCACTCAGCATTCTCCACCCCAAACCTCATAATGAGATCAGAGGATTGACCTCTATCCAATATCTTACTGAGCGCTTTCACAACCGCCACGAATAGGAAAAGCGAGAAAGGATCCCCCTGCCAAATACTTCTCCGAGCCTAGAAGAAACCTTTAGGGGACCCGTTGATCAACACAGAGAACTTGCCCGACCAAATACATTCATGAATCCACCCCCTCCACTTCTGCCCACATCCCAATCTCTCCAACATATATTCAAGGAATTCCCATTCCACATCGCCATACATTTTCTCAACATCCAACTTACAAATGATGCCATTTTCTCCTTCCATATACGCAAGACAATTCACTCATGAGCAGTAAGTGCACTATCTAAAAGACCTTTTCTTTGGGGGGGTTGTTTTCATCTTTCCAATCATGTAGCAATTGTGAATCATCAACTGTATTATGTGAATTGATTCTGCTTTATCTATCACTATATCCCCTCCCATCACAAAAATGAATCACATTCAACCAAAAGCACATTACATCACATAACAGGGCTCCCTATTACCAGTGGTTGTCCTACCATGCCAGGAAGCCAAACTAATCAGAATATTACTTTTTTTGTAATCACTAATATATTATGGAACAACATGGCTACATAGGTGCACAAAACCATAAGACCATATCACTTTTCAATTACTCTAATGGTTCAGCTATTACGATAGACATAAGATAAGCCTGAAGTGTCTTTATAGTAGCTTAACCTCTTTTTTTTAAAGGATGACAATTTATTAATAAGTGGCAAAGCCAAAAGAATATAGAACAAAAAGAAAAACACCTCCAGCGCAGCGCGCACAAAGGCCAAAAACATACAACCCAAACTACCTAGAATCCTTAAAGTTTGGGGACGTCGCCGCCCACTCTAAAACAAAAGATTTGGCCTTAAGGAAGACACTGTTTGGACTGCCTAACACATTCGAAACAATATGCCATTTTGTGTGTGACATGAATTTACAGCTGTACGATCATTGACATGCATAAATTATTGCAAGTACCCCCCAAAAAAAAGTGCACTCATCATATAATCTTTAAATTCAGAAGACACGATCCACTTGTGCAAATTTAAATTCAAAGCAGGTTCAATGGCAACCAGAGCAAAAATAATTAAAAGTGTATTCATCATATAACCTTTAAATTCAGAAAACTCAAGTCCATTTGTACAAATTTAAATTCCGAAGCAGGTTCAATGGCAACTAAAGCAAACAAGATTGCAAAGCATGATTTAAGTACCTGATTGGAGTGCATTTCACTGAGATGAGAATCAGTCATGCCATGCGATAGGTCAGAACTGGATAGGATACCCCTCATTGTTCTGCTTATGTTCAACTCAAAAAGAGTCCTAACTGCTACTAGAGATCTAGAAGCGAGTCTACCAAGCATCCCAATCAAACCCTAAAGATTAAAATAAATAAATTACACATCACAAGAAAACCGAAAGCTGCTGATAAACAAGCCAACAAGCCTAGCATGAGTTTGAGATACCCCATACCGTGTAAGTCAACTGGTTGAGGGTCATTTGACTGTCTAAGGCTATAAGTTGTGTAGATTGATGAATTAGCCTATGCTTGCAAAGTTCGTCTAACGTCTCTGACGAACAACTCAAACACTCCACCATTCTTATCAAACATAAAGCAACAGCTTCTACAAGCTGCATTGCAAAATAGAAAGCCAAACCATTTGGAACAAACGGAAGAAAACGCAACTAAATATCAGCCAACCAAAAAGGAAAATTTGAAACTGGAACCAAATAATTCATGGAAGCGGAAATTTGAAACTAGAACCAAATAATTCATGAAAGCAAAAAGGCATAACAATGAAAATTTGCAAAGTTGCGAACCTTTCGGTCCTCATAGTGGAGAAGATTGCACAAAATGGGAACAGCTTCCATGACAAGTGCAGAGCAATCAGACGGAAGCTTCTTGCATACATTTGCAACAATGGAAACTGCAACTCTCTGAGGTCAGATAAACAGAAATCAGTGTCTATTGCTTGGGAAGTTGAAAAAAGGAATCATACACATGTTTTACTACTTGTGTCTCCTTACCAACAACAACAACAACAACAACAACAAAAAAAAAAAAAACCAACTACAAATTGTCAGGCCTTTCACACATGAAGGTTGAATGTACACTATTGGCAAGTTCTTTTTAAGTGCCCATTCTCTTCTTATAGAAGCAAGTGGCCAAACCTTTTTTTTAGAATTGGGCCCAACCTGATTTTTATGCATGGCCATCTTAAGTGGGACCTAACTCGTCCACTCAGATGCCCCACACACAAGGCGCAAGTGTGCTGCACGTAATGGTGTGACTGGAGAGCTGTGCATGTGAGGCTAGCAAACCTCAACGACAATAATTATCAAGAACCCATCAATCTCCTGTACTACGAGTCTGAGCAAGCATTAAGTTCAACCAATGGTTAAAATTTGTTATGCATCTACTTGACAAGTAAATGGAGAACATATTAAAAAAGTAAAATAACAAAAAAAAAAAAAAAAACAGAAACCTTCTTACCTGAATGCTCGTCGAGAAGAAGTCGATATAACTTAAAACTGCCATAATAGCCCCGGCTTTTAAGCATGTGACTGGATGATCACGAGAAATCTTTTCCAAGGCTTGTAAACTCTACAGGAGGAGCAAGAAAAGACATTAATATATTGATTATCTCCAAAGAAGCTTATAATCGATCTGAACGTAAGGACAGACCTGCTCTGCTACATCCAAGTATTCAATAACCATTAATCGTTCACAAAGAGCAGGAACTGCATTGTATCGAACAAGAAACCCAGACGATCTTGGAAACACATCATAGAGGTAACTCAGAGCCCTGATGGCCAAAAGCATTATATCTGGACTGCTCTCATGCTTTGCCAATCTAACAAGATTAGGAATGAACGATGCCAAAGGCAAATTGGCGAGTGGATAGTCATCCATGCATAAGGATAAGATGTCACAGAGCTCCGTGAGAGCAGCAAGCTGGGCACAAGGTCCAGCTTCGGCATCTAAGTTCGGCAAAATCTTCTTTAGTTTCACTTCATTATCTTTGGAATTTCTACGTTGGAACTCTCGATAAATACTTCTCCTATGATCGGTATCCTCCATTCCATCAGAATCACAAGACCCATATGCTGAATCTTTCTCCACTTCGCCTTCCGATCGGCCTGAAACAGAAGCAGAAGACGAGGACTCCATATCACAATCTGCAGCTTCTGAAACTGGATTTATTGAAGCGGGTGGGGTCTGAGGCGATGAGCTCGAAGAACCGGGCTGGTACTCTGAAAGACTGCAGGCACGCTTATCAGCGGGCAATTGCTCCACCATCTCAGCTCGTTTCCGACCTCGATTTTCCATGTAAATGAGCTATTACCGCTGCAACTTGAAACAATCTGTCAAAAAAATTTGGAATCAGAAACTGCATAAGTCCTCAAATCATTTAGTGTTACTGATTGAAATTACAAAACTTCAACCCGAGCACTATCTAACAAACTAAAAATATATAGAGAAGAGAGAAGAAGGATGGGAACAATCGTTGCAAGAAGAAAAGGGTCAGGTATCAACATATTTCTAAATTCTTTAAGTTCCCAATCAAACTCAATCATGTCATCCTAAGGGAAATGCCTACAGTTTCCAATCTCCTAAACTTCTAATCAAATAAATCTAAATCGACAATTCAAAAAAAAAATTGTGGAGTAAATTATAAACTATAATACTAATTAGAATAACAGAAATAGTAGTGAAAAGTAGAAGAAGAAAGCCAAAACAGAAATTTCTGAAGTTATCCAGGTCCAAATCGGAACAACCCAACACTATCCTCTGATCCAGGAAGAAATTTATATCATTTCCAATTTCACCAAAATAATTAGATCAAATCAACCAGAATTGAAACACGGTACAAACAGCATCCATGATCAGAGCACAGAAGGACTAACTGGCTAGAACTAAAATGCAGAAGTACCAAATTATAATGCAGAAAAGAAAAAGAAAACAACCACAAACTGAAAGTTCTAAAGTTGTCAAGACCCCCAACAGCATAACCAAACTCAGAGATCCAACCATGGACGAAACCTGCAACAATTCCAGTATGTCATAAATCACAATCAGATCAACCGGGCCAGAAAAATGCAATCAAAAATCCAAACACTTAAGGATAAAATTACAAAGTAAAATTCAAACACCATGGCATAGACTGTAAAAAGAGAAAAATAATATTAATAGGGACAAGAAAGATATTAGAACTCCTAGCATTCTGAATATATTCCATCAGATTACTCAAACCCCATCACCTCACCCACAATGAAATTCATATCGATTTCCAATTGTCACTTAGGTTTAGAGTAGTATCAAATCTACCCCAATAGACAGCCCAATAAAACTTCAATCCGAAAAAACCCAGCAAAACAAAAACAATAAAACAAGAAAAGAAAAACAACAATATAGACATTAACTATGGTAAAAAGAAACAAAGAAAAAAAAAATTGAGAAAATTATTAAAATTTCCCATCATTCTGAATAGCTCCATCAGAATAATCAAACTCCATCACCTCACCCACAATGACACTCATACCGATTTCCTTAATTTCCATCGAATCAAATCAACCCTAAGAACAACAAAACTTCAATCCGGATGGAAAAAAAAATAAAGAAAAAAAAAAAGGAAAAAAAAAAAATCTGCAATTTGTTATAACACGGCCGTTTGGATGCCTGTAACTTCTGTAAAATATAAGAAAGTAACAGGTGAATTTTTTACAGTTTGTGTTTGGTGAGAAATTTTACAGGTAACAAAGTATCAACCTGTGAGTCTCTATCAGATAAGATTGCAATAAATATAACAGGGAAATTAGGTGTTTTTCAAGTCACAGGTTACTTTATTACAGGCAACGGCTATCCATTTCGAATTTGGGAGAGGGAAGTGGAAAAGCAGCTGGATTGAAAGTGCACCTACCTGCTCTGACCGACGTCTCAGCGTCTCCTTTCTCTCAGCGTCTCCTTCTCTCTCTGCTCCAGCAAGGTAAACCCTAACCTTTCTTTGTTTTTCTTTTCTTTTTTTTCCTTTTTTTTTCATCTTAATCATTTTTTTTTTCCTTTGCGTCAGTGCGGAACGGGCGCTGTTCGCGCACGGGGCGGTTTCGGATCGCTGGCTGCGGGGACCACCGTGATGTACTTTCCTTACATCCACACCATCCATCCATATTAAAAGCTCGTTTTAGAATTTAATGCAAAAAATGAAGCTGATCCAAATCACAAGTGGGCCACACCACATGAAATAATCTTAACTAAATCCCTGCCATTAAAAACTTCATAGGGTTCACTAGATTATTTATTTACCATCCAACATGTTGACAAGGTAACAAAGACTTGGATGAGAAGACCACACGAATATCATCTTGATCCAAAAAATTTGTGGCCCACGGCAAGTTTTTAATAGTCAGCTACTACTATTTCCTATGCTACGGTCCACCTGATATTTAGATCTCTTTATTTTTGGATCCTATTCTAAAATGGGATGGGGATTGCTAAATACCCCTGTCCCTGGTCATGAACGAGCGGTTTTGTTGGTAGGCCCATCGTGATGTATCATTTTATCTGCATTGTTCATCCTCCTTGTCATATTATGTTAAGATATGTACCGTAGAGTGGAACACCCATAATAATGAGCTTAGGTTGCATTAAATGGAAGAGTCATGTGTGGTATGGTCTGCTTTAGCATTGGATCCGAATCATTTCTATGCTCATATGTTAAATTGATCAAAGGAAAGGGATGGACGGCATTATGGCAGGCCCACCCACAAAACTGCCTATTTATGGCTAGGGACGAGCAAGGGTAGGATGCAATCTGTGTCCTCTTAAATGAGCTTTCAACATAAATGAACAATGTGGATATGTAAGGAAAATACATCATAATGGGCTTCACAATATGGGATCCCACCCACCTTGATGGATCTACTCTAGTTTACCAGTGACATTTGCCAATAACTAGATCACTCTTGGTTGGTGCTTTATGGGCCCCACCATGTTGCATGTATTTTATTCATACTGTCCATCCATTTTTTTCATATCATTTTAGGGCTTCATCACAAAATGAGGAAACCGAGGTAAATCTCAATCTTAGGTGGACCACACCATAGGAAAATAGTAATGATCAAATGTTCATGATTAAAAACTTTATAGGGCACAATAATGTTTGTTTGACGTCCTACCTAATGATTAGGTCCTAAAGATCTGGATGAAGGAAGAAACAAATATTAGTTTGATTTTAAACTCATGGCTCCCAAGAAGTTTTTAAGTTACATATAAGTGGGCCCACTTTTACATGTTTTTTAATACGTTGTCCCACTTTTAAGAGCCACCTAATGATTAGTTTAGCTTAATAATTTGTTCAAGTATTCATTTAAATGAGCTCAATAAAATTACATACTTTCATCCAAGCTTTTCTATGTGTCAAATTGATTTTTAATCAATTTCATATTCCAAACTCAAGGTAGGGTGAATATACAACATCTTACCTATAACTAACTTATAGGCTATCCAAACACATAAACTAAAGCCCCATTTGTTAAATCTAAAGTCTAAAGACCGAATCTAAAATCTGAAGCCTGAAACTAAAATCTAAAGCTTGAATCTGAAATCTAAAGTAAAAAAAAACTTGTTTGATAATTGTGGCTAAAGTCTAAAATTAAGTAATGAATCTAAACAAACTGTTTGTTAACAAACATCTTAAATGTCTGAAACATGTTAATGTGACACATTTGCCCCTATCTCTCGTTTAGAAATGTTTTTCATTATAAAGAAATTATTTTTTATTAAATGAAAATAAAATAATTATATTTAATTCAAATAAACTAAAATACTTAATAAAAAACTAAAATATCATCATAAGGCCATCAATTCCTCTTAGCGAGAAGATTGTCACTACGTGTTGTATAGGATTGAGGTAGCAACAAAGCCTGCAAATAAGACTCACCTTATATTTATATGCTATCCAAACCATTTATAAGGTCATTCCCAATTGGATGAAGTGAAAACATATCCAAAACTTCCGTGGCCTATTTAAGTTTATTTTCCATCCAATATGTTCATAAGGTCACAAATACCCGTATAAAGAGAGGAAACAAAAAAATCATGTTGATCCAAAACTTCTGTGACCCCAAAAAGGTTTCAATGGTAGACGTTCAATACCCCGCTGCTTTTTACAACCTTTTTTTTTTTCGTCTCAAGCTTTAATACGAGCTCGCCAAATGAATGGATGGTTTGGATATAACACATACCTCATGATGGGCCCCATAGAACTTGTTGACGTCAATACAACAGCTATATAGCTGGTGTGAGGTACACCAACCAATCCGCGCCCAACTTGGACGCGGATTAGCTACTGACGGGTTGAATAGCGAGATTCACTACCGAAGTGACGTCATCAAGTTCCATGGGCCCACTATGATGTATGTGGGCCTACTATGATGTATGTGCTTTATCTACATCATCCATCTATTTGGAGATTTAATTTTAGAGCATGTGTTAAAGAATGAAGCAGATCCAAATATGCAGTTGACCCCACCACAAAAAACAGTGGCGGGATTGATGCCTACCGTTGAAACCTTTCTAAGGCTCACCATGATTTTTATTTGAAATCCAGCCTGTTCGCAAGTTAACACGGACATGAAAGAAGGGAAAAAACAGATATCAGCTTAATCAAAAACTTTTGTGGCTTATTTAAGTTTTTAATGGTGGGCATCACTCTCCCCATTGTTTTCTGTGGTAAGGTCTACTAGAGCTTTGGATTTGACTCATTCTTTGGATCTTTACTTAAAATTATATTTCCAAATGGATGAACAACATGGATACAAAACATACATCATGATGGGGCACATAACTTGGTGACGTAACTTCAGTAGCAAGTCTTGTTGCTCAACCTATCAGTATCCAATCTGCCTCCGTGGAAACAGATTGGCTACTCCCCTTGTAACGCCCTGAAAATCGGGGGTCGAGCATAAGCTTCACTCCCGAGTTCCAACGCATTACTTATGCAACATGGATGATGATGATTGAATGTCGTCCATATTAGTGCATTAAACATGAGTGAGATTATACCAAAATAGCATATCATACTCTAGAGATTGTTCAATAAGAAAGTGGAAGACTGTATTAGATATATACAATATATAAACTGCTGTAAGACTCCAAAGTGTGAACATGTTACTAAGTTAAATATATACATGTATACTCCAAAAGTGAACCAAAAGAATATACATGGGTGCTCCAAAAGTGCAAAATAACAAGTGTAATAGCATCTAATCAACATCCCAGTAACCCCGTCGATCAGAACATGGTTTACATAGACCCGCCTGATAGCTGTATATAGGAGAAACCCTCATCATCATCATAAAAGTCTGGCTCCACTTCGTAAGCATCACCCTCATTTGAAACTAAAACAGGATCTGTTGATGTTTAAAATACCGTCCCGTAACGTGGGAGTGAGTGATCAACTTAGTGAAGTTATAAAGCAAAAGTTAACATGTTATCAATTCAGTCAAGCAGTAATGATAACGCAATACAACAATCAGATCTTAAGTACTCTTGTTAATGCAAGAATGATATGAAATAATGATGCATGCCCTCGCCTGCACTCCCTCTACGATATTCATCTAACGGTCACACATGTCAGTCACTTCCTCAGTTCTCTCTACTCAACGCCAAACGACACATACAACGCGGTGCATGAGCGTGCTTACCAAGTTCTTATTAGTCCTTTTCATACAGCAGGATTGGGAAGCTAAGGTACCTTCCTTATATCAATTCTCAAATAATGATCCATTCTAAGGTCGTCAGTCCTAGCAAATCTCATACGATGTTGCGGTTCTAGGTCACTACAAAGGGCTCGTCACCTGATCAGTGTAGGCCTAGTTTATACTCTAATTGCTACGGAAAGACTCGTCGCCTCAACGCAGTCCTAGAGTATACTCGATGTCACTACCACCGACGCCCTATCAACTGACAGTATATTTTCGAAGGCTCGTCGCAAACCCGACTGGGGACCACAGCCAGGATGCACCAGGGTAGGCCTATTTCATACTCGAGGTCACTACAAAGGGTTCGTCACCTGATCAGTGTAAGCCGACAGCTCGAATACAGTGTCTCATACCACCGTATTCGGCTCACGAGTTTGAGTTGCTCACTGGACACTACAGGGAGGCTCGTCGTCCCAGCGTAGGCCAACAGCTAGACCACGGTGTCCCATACTACCATGTCCGACTCATGAGTCTTAGCGGATCGAGGTACCAAGGTTAAACGAGCTTTCCACTGGTGAGTTTGGTACCTTAGATTCAAGCAGTAGCGTCCATACATGGTGAACATACTTCGGGCCAATCAGGTTGCTTGACCAGTTCGACTGGTAGAGCATACGCTAAATTAATCGACATGGCACCACTGTCGACAATCATCGTACGACTCGGATTCATCGAACGCATCAGATGTGGCGAAACCAATTTAACCACTCATTGTAAACCATTACCGATTGTTTGGACTACATCGTAGCCCCAAATGCACTTCAAGCAATTGTATATGCATGGAGTAACCAAAGTCAACATGTGACAACTAAAACTAAATATAAATCCCATTTGGGCATTTCAACAAACACATAGTATACATGTTAGCATACATAGGCATTTCAACCATAAAGCACATAGTAGTGAGGTAGGTTAAATAAAGGAAACTGTAATCATAGATAAGGGAGTTGAGAATCTTATCTCAACACCCTCATTACATACATTTAAATGAGCATTTTCTCATTTAGGTATTTTATCAAACACTTAGGCTACACATTTCAACATACATGTATTAAACTAGTTATAACGTATATCCTGGCAAGCCCCTTTACAAAGGAGTTGCTACATACACAACAAACATATATTCATAGTTAATAATCATGGCAAGCACTGATTCAAATTCCATATTCATTCAGGCATTTTCACAAACACTTAGACTACACCCTACAACATACGTAACGTATGTTGGCGATAATAGGAATTAGGACAAATCCTTTCACCAATGAGTTGTCACACGCATAACGGTCATATATTCACGACGAATAATCATGACAAGTGTAAGTGCTACGGTCTCATGCTCTTTTGATTGTCAAATTTTGTGGTGTCAAGACCTCATGTGTGCCAAAACTTCTATCTGTGTGTCTTGTACTTGTATGTTGATATTCAAGACGATATCACAATGGTTCAAGACATGTACGGTGCTCTACTTCAAGATATGTAAGGTTATGTACTTTGTCCTCTTCCGTATGCTTCAATGTTCAAAGCTACATCGATAAAAAGAGTGGCTGTTCAAGACTCAAGTACAACTCAAGCTGAAGAGTAAATTCAAGCTGTAGAAGATCTCAAGATCAAGCTACATCAAGTAGAGATCTCAAGCTTCAAAGGTTAACCATCATCTGAAAGAATGAAGTTCAATGTTCATACTTCATGTCCCAGGTATGATAGACCTTAGTTTGACCTTAGGGTAGGTCACTTTGTATACATAATTAAAGATGAATCTTTTTACATGAAGTTGGTCTGTTCTAAGACTAGTCTTGGACCTACTTCGACCAGTTCAATAAATTCCACGACCAGTCCTAAGTTGTTGAAGATTTTCGAATTTTTTTTTGTTATTCTTCGACCAGTCTTGGAGATTGTTCGACCGGTCGTAGGGATGTCTCGACTCATCCTTCGATCAGTCCTAAAACTTCGACTCAAACTCTAGCAACCAAATCTGGTTTCCTACGACCAGTCCTGGGTCAGTTTCGACCGATCGTAGGTGGTCTACGACCAGTTGAAGGGTCCCTATGACCAGTCGAAGAGCTAATTTTTCAGATTGCGCTTCAAATTTCAAAATGTCGTTGGAGCTACGACCAGTCGAATGGTCCCTAAGACCAGTCGTAGACGCGATCTTTGCATCTGTAAATTGACCACGAATTTCAGAGTTTTTCATCGATTAAATTTGAGAAAATTCAAGCCTCTACTCTTAGATAAGTTGTGTTCATTGTAAGCTATACTATGCATATTTAATATTCTTTTTGTTAGCTTTACTTATTTGATTTTATTCATATATTCCAATTTTATTTAAAAAAGAGGAATTACTGTATTCCTTTTTCATTGGAATCAAAATCAAATAGAACTACGCCGAATTTGGTTTAATTTAAAATCAATTAGAACCTAGAACCATTTCTTAAGTGAGTATTGGACATTGAACGTTGATTCGAACTTCTACTCTGATTGGTTCTACCGGGCTGCTACAAAAGGAGAAATTTAGGTATTTTACATTTATTGTAAATTTTTTTATTTTGGTTTTGTTTGAGATTCGCCAGAAAAATCTCATTGTATTGGTTATCTGAGGAGAGCCAGAAAACTCATAAAGTGTGGGTTTTTGGATTGTGTAAGCCCAAGTTAAAAAGACACAATTGTGAAGATTTTAGGTGAACCTGTAAAAACCTGTTTGATAGTGAATGCTAATATCCCCTGTGTGAGGTTATTAGGAGTGGAGTAGCAAGCTGTGTGGCTGTTGTTTAACAGTTGGTGAACACACAGGCGAACCACTATATATCGGTGTGTTTTGTGATTTGAATGCTCTTTTAATTTCTATATTTTTAATCATTTAGATTTGTGGATGTGAATGTTGTAATATTTATATTTCAAGCAAAGTGGGGAATGTTGTAATAGTTTAGAATTTATTTCTTGATATTTCCTTTATTTCCTTTCTGTTTGAGTTTTGATATTCAATTTATTCTAGTAAAGTTGTCCTGCCATAAACCCTTGGTTTTTATGGTGCAAAGGTTGTCCTTAGAACAACAGTAGTATCAAGCTCTTTATTTAAGATTGTTTTATATTTCAGTTCTTTAATTTATTTAAAGTACCGTTCTTTATTTTTATAAGGCTATCGTACTTCAATTTCGCTGTTAAATTTTAATTTGGCATAGTCTCATTCACCTCCCCTCTAGGACATATAGCTTGGCCTTTTCAGCAAGCACGAATCCAAATTCCGTACTCATTCAGTCATATCAACAAACACATGGAATACACAATATTCAACATAGTTCATATATATTTGTAAAGTGAAATAGGCATCGCATTGAGCATATGAAATGGCACCCACATCAGTTATAAATCATTAACCGGCATTGAAAGCCTTGAAAACCATAACTTAAACGTTTATAGTCCGCACCTTTCGCCGGTAGACTCGTAACGAACTCAATTTTGACACTAAGCCTTTCTCTACGACACAACGGTCACTTGTAACATGAAATAGGTTAGCTATTTCATCACTTACACTATTGAAAATCCTAAAACAGATTAGGATTATGATTTATTACCCAAATACGGAGTCGGAATCGCCGGAATAGCGATACAAAAGCAGTAGCTAAGCACGTGGAGTGATGGGATTGAATCCCAGGAACTCTCTCCCACTTTCTCTCTCTTTCCTTCTCTCTTTGTTCTCTCTCTCTCATAGGTTTTCCAAATTCGTATGGAATGAGAGAGAGAGGGTTTAAGGCCCTTATATAGGCCCATAACTGACCGGAATGGCCCCAGGGCCATGGTATACTTAGATTATAGCCAAATGGGGGTTGTTTCGATCCAACGGAACACTTCTGGAGGCCCTCTTTCTGCATGCGGTCGGACTTAAGCTCCCTGGTATTGGATCTAGGTAGAGTTAAGTTTTCGGTCCGATCGAATTTACAGATCGACCGTGGCGGACCAGTTTCAGTTCAACGGTCACTGACATTCGATCAGGGCCACAAGTACACTGACATGTGTATGAAATTTTTCCTGATCCGAGGGTGTATTTGGGTCAGATTCTGATGGTCTGAATCCTTATATTTTGTCCACAAGCGACACGTCTCAGTTTACTTAAGTTTGAATTTTATTTTCAAAAATATTCACGTTTCTCACACACTTCGCTCCGGGCTCAAGTTGTACATTTCTAGACACAGTTAAGATTTGATTTTCGAGATGATTATCAAGCTCAGCAAGGCAGTCATAATCATTTAGTTTCGCGGTAATCGGACTTTCGACGTGCGGTCCAGGTCCGATACGGAGTTTCGTGATGCTCCCGAGAGCAACTGGGTAATGAGATTGATCCTATATTATAGGGTAATGTAGCGTAAATGATTCTGCAGGTTTTGGGTCTTGCAGTTCATATTTAAAGTGGTTCAAGCGAATTTCACAGCTAATCTAGTTTAACACTTAGTTAATTTCATGTAATTTCTAAAGGATTTGGTCCTGAGTGATTTTTGCCTAAGGTGGTACTCGGGTCTTTATACGGATTTTTCCAGGACGTTACAGTCTACCCCCTTAAAGAGAAATTTCATCCCCGAAATTGTCTAAGGGTAATAAGTAAAGGTTTTCAGGTTAGTTCTGTTGATTTCAGGTTTATATACGTGTTAGGGTATATAACAACTACACTAGCCTAGCTCATATCGGTCTACCCCCCTTAAAAGTTTCTACCTTTGAGGTTTGAAGATAAATGTCTAAGTCATTATTATTGTGCTAAGTGTCTGATGTTAAAGTTTACTTAAGAGTGGTATGTTCTACCATTTATGATTGGGCTAATAAGGAAAGTCGGTTGTGGTAGGCTCGTACCCGATACATCGATTGCCCGCCTGACCAGGGTAGACAACACATTGTATCCATTTATAATCCTAATGGATCCTAGTCTTCTGCTCGGTTAAAGCAGTGAGTCCTTTGATAATCACCCAGGATTGAGAATTGAGTTAAGCCACGAATGCCTCGTAGGAATATGGTTCTGACATTCTGAAACCTGATCATCCTAAGTATTTAAGGAGTATTATAATTCACTAGGAGGTTCAAGCCTCATGTTTATAAGGTTGTCCCTTAGGTCTTGTTCAACGAGAGTTCTTGTTTAACCTATGTTTAACTTGGTGGATAATAAGTTCTTTCATGGTGCTCATAGTCAAAAGGCTATACTAGAAGGGTTTTTCCGATCATACGGCTAGGGGGTTATGGGCAGTTTGTACTTCGATTACATTAACTTCGGGAGGTAAGGAAGAGTCGAGAGTCCTAAAATATTGCAGAGGTTTGGAATGCTAGCAATATAAGGCCACGGGAAAGGAAAGAAGAGGGACATCTCCTCGACGCGGTATGAACCATGAACTTACAAGGGAAATAAGAAACTTATAATATTTTACTGTAGTTTGCCTCAAACATGAGCCTACGGAGTATTAAATTATGAAACTTAATCCTACCTGAGGGTTCTAATTTAATTGTACAAAAACAACTAAAAATATATATATATATATCTTTACGTATAATCAAATGTAATCACAAGATAATTCCTAGTATGATTATAAATAATTCTTAAATAGACACCACATACTAAACTTTAATATGAAAAGATATGACCAGCCTATTGGCATATTATTTTTATAATGTGTATAGTACTCCTCTGTTAGGCCTATTCTTTCATATGACTTGGTTTAATACTTGCACCCTACTCTTTTTTTTCTTCGACGACTTCATTACTGATCTTCTAAGGAAGATCCAGCTCCTATTTAGTGACCTAACCTTACGTATAACCTGGATCAATTTCCTTCAACCATGGGCCAGTGGGCTATTAGTCCACCAGCTTCCATCGCGCCTATGAGCGGGTAGACTATCCAGTCAATACGCACCGCTCTGCTTCCTAAGCCTATCAGGCAATCCATACAAAATTTGGTAGTATCGGAGAAGGTTCTTGTCGCGATAAGGACTCTCAACACACCCATAGGGGTAGTGTTCAATCCCAAACGCTTGACTGTGGAGTATGACACTATTAAAATAGTGGACCTAATGTCTACCAATAGGAATATAGGTGTACCTTGACGGCGGGCAGAGACCTCAAAGGTCAAAGGTGCTGCAGTTGTTGACTCAGGTGCTTCAGCTGCAAGTGCATGCACACGGGCTTGTTGAGGATGGTTTGGTTGCGCTGTCATAGGTCGTTGAGCGGCCTATTATGAGGTATAGGAAGTCGGTAAAGTGGTTGCGCTGGTGGTGCAGATCGTAAGGGTGGAGTTGTTATACCATGTGGTGGCCGACGGTCGATCTTCTGAGGTGGTGTGATACCATTGTCTTTCATCTTAGTAAAACAGAAGGGGTCAGTGTGTCTAACTTTGTCGTAATATGTACACCAATGTTTCGCTCGCCTTTGCTGGGTCAGTGGAGCCATGGGCCTGCCTGGGAGGCAAGTCTACACGTGGCCTCTTACCTAGGACTGGTCGGTCCTGTGATTTAGGTCGAGGCATCGGGCACATTGGTATACGTGTTTGAGAAACTCTGTCTCCATCTTGTTCGGCTCGTAGAGACATGTTGACTAGCTTGGCGTAATTGGGAATGCTAGCGCAACACGTCTTAGTGCGGATATCGGGCACAACCCATCTGAAAAATGCCGTATTTTCATCGGTTCATTTGTTAATACCAAATGAGCGTATGTGGTTAGTTCCGTAAATTTGTTCTCGTACTCTGTCACAGTCATTCCTCCCTGTCGAAGGCGGAGAAACTCACTCTCCTTTTCATTACGGTAAGTGAGAGGGAAGTACTTCTCATGGATGTGTAACACCCCGTACTTTCAGTGCTCGGGTGTCACCATGTAGATCTAAATTAGCTTACATGGACATGATGATGCACGTAGTTCAACTTACATGTCACCATCACAACACGATTAAGTTAACCTTGTGCTTAAATAAACGTAAATTCAAATTTTTAGAATCTCGATCTTGAGAATGATTTAGGAACACGCCCGTTCAGTACGATTAAATCATGCGGAGTAAACTCAGGGATCAAAATCACAAGAACCACCGTTCATCGGTCTACAACATCCTGTTAGACGCTCCACCATTTGAAGACAGATCATACCGAAGACAGATCATACTATCTAATTTCATGATTAACCTCGGACCACACCCAAATGCTCCTTAAAACCCTTAGGGTTATGGGTAATTAGATATCAATCGATCCAACCACTAGAATTGTATTAGTCAAATATTGGTTTACCCGAATATTAGTCAATCCCAACCATTTGATCTGCATGGGCCAACAATTTGAAACCGATGAAACCGTAAGGCTTTAAAGACTTGTAACTAACTACCAAGGACTTTAATTAAAACATCCTGAGGCCCACTTACATGACCGCCTTAAAATAAGGCCCTACAATTTAATTCTAAAAAAAATAATAATAAAGTATTCAATAATATAAATTCATGAGATGGATAGCCCTGTAAAGTGGGACCCACGACCTGACTAAGAAATGCATGCATGTGTGGGGGAAATAATAGTAATAATAATAATAATAATAATAATAATAATAATAATAAATGATAAATGATAAATGATAAAATTATTTTAATAATAACATTTAGTGTTTTTGTAACGACCTGAAAATTTCCGTACATTGGGCCGAGTACCACCTCGACCAGAAATCACATAGGATTAAATCCTTTAGAAATTTAACAAAGTTAACTAAGTACTAAACTCGGTAAATCATAAAATCCGTTGGGATCGCTTTAAATACGATCTGCAAGACCCAAAACTTGCAGAATTGGTGACTCTAGGTTACCCTAAAGTCTAGAGCCAAACTCATTACCCGTCTGCTCTCGGGACTGAAACGAAACTTCGTATGAGGTCTAGATCGCACATCGGGAGTCCGATTAACACGAAGCTAAGGAACCAGGACCGCCCCACTGGGCTTGACAATCATCTCAAAAATCAGATGATTCCGATGTCCCACGGCCATTATTTTCACTCCGGAGCGAGGGAGTGTGAAAAACACTATTTCCATTCAAGAGAAAATATCTGGAATAGTGATCTGGCACCTTTCGGTTGCACGTCAGTATTAAGCAACCTGACCGTCGGAATCAGACCAAATTACACCCTCGGATTAAGAAAAATTTCAGGAACATTTACATGTACTCAGAAATTCCGATCGTGGCCCACGGACCGTTGAACTGAGAGTGGTCCGCCACGTGCGATCTGGGAATCCGATCGAGCCGAAAACGTAATCCCACGTGGATCCGCAGTGGGTGAGTTTAAGTCTGACGTTTGGCTCAAAGAGGGCCACCAGAACACCCCTTTTGAGCTTGGAAAGTGGCGAAATGCCTATGTAAGCAGTTACCCTTGAACCTGAGTCTGTTTTGGGAAGGTTTGTGGCTATAAAAGGGGCTTAGAACAGCCCCTCTCACAGCCATACGAATTTGGGTTAAAACCCTAAGAGAGAAAGAGAGAAAGAGAGAACTTGTGGAGATCGAAGCCAATCTTCCTCCTGCTGCTTCCACCTCTCCCACGGCCTACACCGCGCTATTCCAAGTGGTTTCCCGGCGGTTTCCACCCCATTTGAAGGTAAGAAACCCTAACCCTAGGTCTGATTTGAGCCTAATTAGTGATAGGTTAAGGAAAGACTAATCGAATGCGATCTTTAGGCTAAGAAACTCCCGTATACGGAAGCACCAACCTTCTTGCTGATTCGTTGGAATTCCAAGGGCTGAGGTGAGGACTTTAAGCGTATAAGTTACGGTTTTCAACGCTTTCAATGGCAGATAATGATAGATTCATGATCTGCATGCAAATGCACATGTACAAAGTGCTTTCCGTTTCTTGTTTCGATTAGCGATAAAGATTATGGAATTTTACATACTCTTGATATACGTAGAAATACCGTATACGTATTTTTGTTGAGAAAATGTTTGACATGTTTATTTAATGTTTGATTATATCATGTGTGGATAAAATACTAGTTCGGCGAAAGAGATCGCAAAAATATATGTTCATGTATAAATGCCATGTATGTCGATATTGCGTATTCTAGAAATCCCGCATGCGTGCGGATTTTGGATATGTAATTGTAATGATTATTTGTTGTATGAATACGATATACGCGGGAAAAATACTCCCGGGGCTTAGGGACAGCCCAATCACGAACTTGCCTAACATACGTCATGTATGTTGGAATGTGTATTCTAAGTGTTTGTGTATGTGCATGTAGGTGTACATGTGCATGTACTAGTGCCTTAGATAGGCGTTGATATGGATTCTCCAACTCCCTTAGAGACATGTAGGATCCCCTCCATGCGGTGGTTCACCGCAACCACTTAATTGCAGTGCACACACAATTCTATCCCTATGGGGATAGTGCTTTAGTACATGCATTACAATATGCTTTATAACATGCTTCTCAACATGCCTTGTAACATGCTTACTCCATGTCTTACTTTATGCTTTATAACATGCCGACTAACATGCTTGTATTGCTTGTTTACCATGCTTTACTTCACATGCTAGCGATGAAAACTGTTTGAGTTTGGGACTATGTTTATAGTCCAAACACTCGGTACCAGACTTGTGATTGTGGCTGAGATTCATGTCGCCACAAAGGACGGGTCCGGCGAACCCGAGTCGTACTTCGGTTGGTGATAGTGGTTGGCCACGCGGAGTGCTTTTGCGCTCCATATCGCTCAACTTGTGGTGCGCTCGAGCTAGTCAGGCTCGCCACTTGAACCGAAGTGTAGTTGTGTGTTCACCTTGTTTGGTCGCTACTGCTTGAACCTAGGGTACCAAACTTACCAGTGGTGATTCCTGTTTAACCATGGTACCTAGATCCGCTAAGACGCATGAGCCGGGCATGGTGGTATGGGACACCGTGGTCGAGCTGTCGGCCTATGCTGGGGCCATGTGCCTCCCCGTAGTGACCATTGCGCAACTATCTCGTGAGCCGAATACGGTGGTATGGGACACTGTATTCGAGCTGTCGATACTTCGGCGAGAGCCGAGTACGGTGAGATCTGTGCTCGTGCTGACGGGCGACGAGTCCTCCGTGGTATCATCGAGTGTACTTTAAGTATCTGTGATTGGCCACGAGCCTTTCACAGTAACTAGAGTGTGAGTTGAGCCGAGTACGGTGAGACCTGTACTTGAGCTGACGGCTAGTGATTGAGCCGAGTACGGTGAGACCTGTACTCGAGCTGACGGCCAGCAATTGAGCCGCATACGGTGAGATCTGTATCCGCGCTGACGGGTGACGAACCTGTTGTGATGCCATCACTAAGCTTCTCAAACCATAACATCGTATGAGAATAACTAGGACTGACGACCCTAGAATGGATCATGTTGGGAATGATACAAGGGAGGTACCTTAGTTTCCCAATACTGCTGATTGAAATGGACTAATAATAACTTGGCAATCACGAGCATCATCGCACCGCATGTGCTTTGTAGATGTGGCGCACTGAGGGAGTTAAGCATTCGCGAACGTAAGATGATGTCGCTTGAGGGTGGTTTGGCAAGGGCATACAGCATCATGTCATATCATTTTTGCATTTAACAAGAGTAGTTAGAAATGCTTGATTTGTACTGCTTTATCATTACTGCTTGGTTGATTTGATAACATGTTAACTTATGCATTATTGTTCCACTGAGTTAGCTACTCACTCCCACGATACGGGACGGTGTTGTACACACCAACTAGACTCTGTTGCAGGATTAGAGGGCGCCTTGGTTCAGGAGCCAGAGCCCGACGTTGATGAGGACCAGGAGGAGTTCTCTTTCATGCAGTATTCTGACGGCTACGCCTAGGCCGGCTGCATCGCGGGACTTTTGGGGCCTCTTTTGAGGATGTATTTTGGGTTTTTAATTTACAAACTTTACGTGTATATTGGTGCTCAGCTAGTGCTCATACCCTGAAGTTCAGAAAATTTTGTTACTTTACATACTTGTATATAAAATTTCAGTCTTCCGCTGTTTTAAATGCAATTGAACTGGGTATGAATTACTGTTTTGGTTTAATCTCATTCATGTTTATTGCGCTAACTCAGACAACATTTAACCGACATTGTGTATGTTGCATAAGTGATGCGTTGGAACTCGGGAGTTGAGTTCGTACTCGACCCCCGAATTTCAGGGCGTTACAGTTTTAAATGCATAGAACAGGGGTCCTGACTGTCTTTATAAATTCCTGGATCCTTTTCAACCATTGACATCCAACTTCGAAATCACTTGACCATTAGATCGACCGAAAACCCCCATTGGGACTACAAATCACATGATGGACCCCACCTAGGCTTTGGATCTGACCGATCTTCGGTCAGAGGCCTTTTGTGGGGCTTCTAAAGGGAATGGGCGGGGTGGATTTATCACAATCATCATGTTGGACCCCACCTCAATGCGTGAGTGCACGGTAGGGATGTGCACTCACGGTGCACCCTTCCAAGAAGGCCCGGTCAGCTGGCGCTGACCGCCATTTCCGAAAATGGGAAGCCTTCCCGCCTACAGCTGTTTCAAACAGGGAAGTTTTCTATCCCTGTTTGATCGATATTAGGCCCACCATCATGGACCCCATAAAGGATCCGAACCGTCTATTTGGTGCGGACTCAAATTCTGATCAAACCCCACCTAGTCACACGCCTAGGAGCTCATGTACACGTGCACGAATCTTGCTGCAAAACAGTCCCACCAACGCAACATTTCGAAAATGGAATCTGTTTTTGTAACGCCCTGAAATTCGGGGGTCGAGTATGAACTCAACTCCCGAGTTCCAACGCATCACTTATGCAACATACACAATGCCGGTTAAATGTTGTCTGAGTTAGCGCAATAAACATGAATGAGATTAAACCAAAACAGTAGTTCATACTCCAGTTCAACTAAATATAAAAGCAAGCGGAAGACTGAAATTTTATATTCAAGTATGTAAAGTAACAAAATTTTCTGAACTCCAGAGTATGAGTACTAGCTGAGCACTAATATACATGTATTGTTTTAAAGTCAAAACCCAAAATACAATCCTCAAAAGAGGCCCTGAGAATCCGCGATGCAGCCGGCCTAAGCGTAGCCGTCAGAGTACTGCATGAAGGAGAACTCCTCCTGGTCCTCATCAAAGTTGGGCTCTGGCTCCTGAACCAAGGCGCCCTCTATACCTGCGACAGAGTCTGGTTGGTGTGTACAACACCGTCCCGTAACGTGGGAGTGAGTAGCTAACTCAGTGGAACAATAAAGCATAAGTTAACATGTTATCAAATCAATCAAGCAGTAATGATAAAGCAGTACAAATCAAGCATTTCTAACTACTCTTGTTAAGTGCAAAATGACATGACATGATGCTGTATGCCCTTGCCAAACCACCCTCAAGCGACATCATCTTACGTTCGCGAATGCTTAACTCCCTCAGTGCGCCACATCTACAAAGCACATGCGGTGCGATGATGCTCATGATTACCAAGTTATTATTAGTCCATTTCAACAAGCAGTATTGGGAAACTAAGGTACCTCCCTTATATCATTCCCAACATGATCCATTCTAGGGTCGTCAATCCTAGTTGTTCTCATACGATATTATAGTTTGAGGAGCGTAGTGAAGGCATCGCAAAGGGCTCGTCACCCGTCAGCGCGGATACAGATCTCACCGTATGCGGTTCCATTGCTGGCCATCAGTTCGAGTACAGGTCTCACCGTACTCGGCTCAATCACTAGCCGTCAGCTCAAGTACAGGTCTCACCGTACTCGGCTCAACTCACACTCTAGTTGCTGTGAAAGACTCGTGGCCAATTACAGACCCTTGGAGTGTACTCGATGATACCACGGAGGACTCGTCGCCCGTCAGCACGAGCACAGATCTCACCGTACTCGGCTCTCGCCGAAGTATCGACAGCTCGAATACAGTGTCCCATACCACCGTATTCGGCTCACAAGTTAGTTGCGCAATGGTCACTACGGGGAGGCACATGGCCCCAGCGTAGGCCGACAGCTCGACCACGGTGTCCCATACCATCATGCCCGGCTCATGCGACTTAGCGGATCTAGGTACCATGGTTAAACGGGAATCGCCATTGGTAAGTTTGGTACCCTAGGTTCAAGCAGTAGCGACCAAACAGGGTGAACACACAATTACACTTCGGTTTAGTTGGCGAGCCTGACTAGCTCGAGCGCACCACAAGTTGAGCGATATGGAGCGCAAAAGCACTCCGCGTGGCCAACCACTATCGCCAACCGAAGTACGACTCGGGTTCGCCGGACACGTCCTTTGTGGCGACATGAATCTCAGCCACAATCACAAGTCTGGTACCGAATGTTAGACTATATACATAGTCCCAAACCCAAACAGTTTTCATCGTTAACATGTGAAGTAAAGCATGATAAACAAGCAATACAAGCATGTTAGTAGGCATGTTATAAAGCATGAAGTAAAACATGAAGTCAAGCATGTTGTAAGGCATGTGATAAAGCACTATCCCCATAGGGATACAATTGTGTGCGTATTACAATTGAGTGGTTGCGGTGAACCACCGCATGGAGGGGATCCTACATGTCTCTAAGGGAGTCGGAAAATCCATATCAGCGCCTATCTAAGGCACTAGTACATACACATGTACACATACAAGCATTTCCAACAAACACTTAGAATACACTATTCCAACATACATGACGTATGTTAGCCAAGTTCGGGTTAGGGCTGTCCCTTCGCCACGAGAGTATTTTTCCCGTGTATAACGTAATCATACAGCAAATAATCATTACAATTACATTTCCAAAATCCGCACGTATGCGGAATTTCTAGAATACGCAATTTCAACATACATGACATTTACACATGAACACGTATTTTTGCCATCCCTTTCGCCAAACTAGCATTTTATCCACACAAGATATAATCAAACATTAAATAAACATGTCAAACATTTTCTCAACAAAAATACGTATACGGTATTTCTACGTATATCAAGAGTATGTAAAATTCCATATTCTTTATCGCTAATCGAAACAGGAAACGGAAAGCACTTTGTACATGTGCATTTGCATGCAGATCATGAATCTATCATTATCTGACATTGAAAGCGTTGAAAACCGTAACTTATACACTTAAAGTCCTCACCTCAGTCCTTGGAATTCCAACGAATCAGCAAGGGTGTTGGAGCTTCCGTATACGGGAGTTTCCTAGCCTAAAGAGCGTAACTAGTTAGCTTTTTCATAACCTATCACTAACCAACTTCAAATCAGACATAGGGTTAGGGTTTCTTACCTTCAAATGGGATGGACACCGCCGGGAAAATCCCTGAAATAAGGCGGTGTAGGCCGTGGGGTGAGTGGAAGCAGCAGGAGGAAGATCGGCTTCGATCTCCAAGACTTTCTCTCTCTTTTCTCTCTTTCTCTCTAAGGGTTTGCTCCCAAATTCGTATGGCTATGAGAGGGGTTGTTCTAAGCCCCTTTTATAGCCAAGAACATGTCCAAAATAGACTCAGGTTCAAGGGTGGCTGCATATGTAGGCAGTTCGCCACTTTCCAAGCTCAAAAGGTATGTTCTGGTGGCCCTCTTTGAGCCAAACGTCAGACTTAAGCTCACCATCTACGGATCTATGTGGGATTACGTTTTCGACTCGATCGGATTCCCAGATCGCACATGGCGGACCACTTTCAGTTCAACGGTCAGTGGGCCACGATCAGAAATTCTGAGTACATGTAAATGTTCCTGAAATTTTTCTTAATCCGAGGGTGTAATTTGGTCTGATTCCAACGGTCAGGTTGCTTAATACTGATGCGCAACCGAAAGATGCCAGATCACTATTCCAGATATTTTTAGTTGGATGGAAATAGTGTTTTTCACACTCCCTCGCTCCGGATCGAAATAAATGGCCGTGGGACATCGGAATCGTCTAATTTTTGAGATGATTGTCAAGCCCAGTGGGGCGGTCCTGGTTCCTTAGCTTCGTGTTAATCGGACTCCCGATATGCGATCTAGACCCAATACGAAGTTTCGTTTCAGTCCCGAGAGCAGACGGGTAATGAGTTTGGCTCTAGACTTTAGGGTAACCTAGAGTCACAAATTCTGCAAGTTTTGGGTCTTGCAGATCGTATTTAAAGCGATCCCAACGGATTTCATGGCTAACCGAGTTTAGTACTTAGTTAACTTTGTTAAATTTCTAAGGGATTTAATCCTACGTGATTTCTGGTCGAGGTGGTACTCGACCCAATGTACGGAAATTTTCAGGTCGTTACAGTTTTGCTGTCCAGCTGGCGGTCCGTATGCGCACGTTCCCCTCTATCCTAGCCGTCCATCTATGGGAAAAATCTCAACCCTTCAACCCTAGCTAAGTGGTTTAGGTTTCTCTCTAAACCAGAGAATAGAAACGGTCTGTCTCACCCCTACCCACCGTTTTGAGTGGCGGTTTTAACTAGATCAGATCCTAACCGTTCATCTTGCATCTGAGGGTCGTGAGGGAGTCTGAGTGCTATAAAAATGGAGAGGAAACGCCCTATTCCTTCCATTTCACGCAACAGAAGAAAAACAGAGAGAGAGAGAGTAGCCGTTTCCTTCTTCCTTTGACGCACCACTCGAACGATGGCGAAGGTTTGAAACTTCTCACCTACAAGCTCCACTATGCCCCTAGGAATTCACCCATGTGGTTGGATTGGAGAAAGAAGCAGTGGGTGGGAGTCTGCTATTGACGCTGGTGCCTTTTTCTCCGTTTGTGTCGCACCTGAGTCAAGCCAACGCAGCAACATCAGAATCGACCGGGTAACAGTCTACCCTCCTCATTCTTCTTTCGCTCAATAGCATGTTGTCGTGGAGTTAATTGGCTGAGATTGGGAGCCTCTGTGAGAGCTGAACGACCTTCAGCTAGGCCTTGTTGTTGGTCTGGAAAATGCCCTCCACATGGCTCTCGGTCTGGCCGTGGATGACCTCCAAACAGACCCCGGGGATGGCCCGAGACCACCTTCGACCCGAGTTGTAACGGTTTCCCAATGGGGTCGTCATGTAACACCACAGGCGGGATGCATATGGGCTTCTCCAAAGTGTAGGTGGGCCCTGCACAAGTGCAGGTTGGCCTCACCTAAAACTGGTGAGCTGCCTAAATACTGGGCCCTGCACAAGTGCAGGTGGGCAGCACCCTGCATCAGCAGGAGGACCTCACCCTACCACGGTTGGTGGGCCATATGTGTGGCCACACCTTGAGGATGTAACTTATCCAGGCCGTCCGCCAGATGACGTCAGGCCCTGGACATTCTTTTAACAAAAGAAAATGCATGTCTGTGTGTGCATAAAGTATGTGCATGCAAACTCTAATAATATTATATTAAATACCTCTACTACATGCACTCCACTAACACAACAGGGTGTATGTGGATTGCATTCGGACCGTCCCTCCATTTCAATCAGCCATGGATCTCCATGATTCATCCAGGCCATCCATCACTGGACGCTGCTGACCTGCAGGCCCAAAATCGGGTTGAGATCTGGTCCATATCAGCCACACTGAACTGGGTTGAAATCAGCCCAGAACTAGGCCGAAATCAGCCTTGGTTTAGGCTGAGATCAGCCACACGAGCTAGGCTGAAACCAGCCCAGAAATGAGCTTGTGCAGTTCCAGTCTCTGTGGGCCTCACCTTAAAACGGATGGGCCACACCATACATGCTGTGGGCCTCACCTCAAAACGGGTGGGCCATACCTTACATACAGCGGGCCACACTCAGCTGAAAACGGCCTCATTTATTGAGCCATGCCTGGTGGGCCTGGTCACCCCAATGCAGGCCCAGTTTCCACTTGGTTGGGTTTGGCCCAATGCTGGGATTATAACAGATTGGGTTTGGAAACCCAACTTGCTGTCATGTAAACCATCGTAAGTTATCTTCCCCTCTCAAAGTAAGTTGTCTGACTTATCATTATCATTGGTGTTCCTATAATTGATTCAATCGTTAAATATGATTAGCTATTAACAGGCTATGCATGCTAAGTAATAATTATTATGAATAAAACCACAACTGTTAAATGTTGGATATTAATATTTATTTATCATTCCCAAATATAGCCACTAGTGATGGATCATACTACTCGACCATTATTATTATGATAATTAATAGTGACTACATCATTAAGGTTGATGGAAATTATTAAGCACGAATAACCATCATTACACCATCTACACTAATGTTAGATACTAACATGGAACCCATCACTTGAAAATATTACCTTTAATGATGGACTATGTTATTTCATTAGAATACCTACTATTACCATGATTGCAAATACTAACTTTATCATTAACGTTAAATTATAACTAACCATATTATTATATTGTATTTAAGTTGCACATGCATCATAGTTTAAATCCTAAAATCTAAATCCTATAACTAAACCCTAGGATGAAGCCCTAACTCTACACTAAAACCCTAAAGATAATAATTAAAACCCTAGGCTATGATCTTGAACCCTAGGTAGTAGGTAGAACTTGGATCTAATGGTACAAGTTCCTGATTTATAGTAGGACTTAACTTTAAGGGAACGCGTATTCCCTAGCGATGATTAAAGATGAGCCGACAAATAAGGTGATGATTCTTCCCCTTGAGCTTTCCATCTTCTCATTAGCTTAAGTTATAGTTTTTATTTAAATTCATAATTGACTTCTTCCTTTATAAGCACATGTGTTAGCTGCTGGAAATCGAATTGCTATATTACATGCTTTATGATTATCCTATATAGTTGTTTATGCTTGTGGATTTCTTTTTGTGGATTGCTTATGGAACTTAAACTGGTACATTAGTGGAAAATTCCCACATATGAATGTACACCTATACTTGGGATGTAACTTGACTAGTTGTGATCGTAATGAACCTTTGACTTGGTGGTCATTAAGTGTGGTCTAGATGGATCATTGATGTGGGCCTACCATCCAGGGTTGTTGTGTCCACTAGTTTTTAAGGATGGTCTTTTATCACATGGTTCTGATACTCGCCCTATGTGGCCTACTTTGGTATCGCCCTATGTGGCTTTGTTATAGTATTTTCCTTGTATGGGTTAGATGTTTTATACTATGCAACCATGCGATGGTAAGTCCTATATACTGTAATATGATTGGTCACTAGTTGACGGGTTTCCATTAAACATCCTAAAATGGTAGTCTCATGGGCCGGGGATGGTGGAATGAGACACTATGCCCGAGCCGTCGGCCTACGCTGGGTCATGCGCTCCCCGTAGTGACCGTGAGCTTATTTAAATTGGTTGGTTGCAATTGGACTAATAACGGGTTGGCTAATCATGCATGCATAGCACAAACCAACATCTATTGCTGTCATACGTAACATACAGATTCGCCTGTCTGGATGTCTTACCCGAGGCACCAACAATCATCTGTTGTTATTGTACATTACTGTCATACGTAACATACAAATTCGCCTGTTTGGATGTCTTACCCGAGGCACCTACCATCATCTGTTGTTATCGTACATATTTGTCTGTCTGGATGTTTTACCTGAGGCACAGACCGTTTGGATGTCTTACCCGGGTCAATGACTGCATAGGTGACGATCCCTATGTCCGTCTGGATATTTTACCCGGGACTGATTGCATTCACGTACTCATGCATTTAATAAGACTGCATTTACTCTGTTTTGGTTGTCTAGATGTTTTATACTATTTCTTACCTAATGCGGTGGTGTGTAATCTTGAGGGGAGTTTACACTGAGTTGGCCACTCATCTATTAAATATATAACCGTACAGGTAGCACAGGTGGCCCTGATGATGTCCACATTCATATTGGTGGGGAGCAGGCTATGGTTGACAATGGTGCATGATTATATTTGCTAAGGGCTGCTACAAGATTTCACATCTCCAGATTGTTGCAAATTTACTTTGTTTCACATGTGATGTTATTCATTTTGCATTCGTGAGAATGGAGACATTGGTTTGTATAAGTCATTATGGGAACTCTCTTATATATTCTAAGCGATAATGAAAATTTTCTTTATGTTTACTTGTCCATTCTACGCTCATCTGCTTACTCTGATAAATATATGACCATCCTTTAAGGTTAACACTCGGGTTTTTGGAAAACGGGTCGGGTACTCGGGTCCTGAAAAGTCGGGGCGTTACAGGAAGTGTGTCTCAAATGCACCCCAAGTACACACATGTCCTGTGGGAACCGTTCGTAGGATGTTGTCCCACTATAAACTAGCTTCCTTCTCGAACATATAGGTAGCTAGCTCAACTTGTTCTGCCTCAGTACAGTGCAGCGACTTCAATATCTTAGAGATGAGATCTAACCAGTACTCAGCCTTCTCGGGTCTGTGAGTACCCGAAAAAGTGGGAGGACGAAAACGCTGAAAGTGTTCAAAAAGTCCGCTGGTATTCATGTTCCCAACAGGGCGCGTAAGTGATGCAGGCGGAACTACACTCATCTTCTGGGCAAGGGCCCCTGCTATTGTGGCGAAAAACTGTTGCTGCTGCTGCATCAAGAACATCATTTGCTCCAACCTATCGGTCGAAGGAGTCGACTGAGGTATGTGTGGCGTCGAGGTAGGCGAGCGGTTCTGCTCAGGAACTGGTTGTGCAACAGGTGTCGGCCCATTAGTTGGGCCAGTGGCCGACTGGGAATCCGGCATAGTGTCATGAGTCGGGCCCAAACGAGAGTCCGTCTGGCTATCGCTTAGGGGAGGAGCTCCGTCAATCGAATCGCCAAGTGGGAGACGTGTCATACTCCGAGTGGCCTTAGGTGGCATTCCCTATACACAACATAGGGTGCAACACGTGTAAGATGAGCATGACATCACTCAATTTCTCGGGTACTCTACACACTTCATAGTGAAAGGAGCTGCATGCATTTCATTTAACCAAAATTTGTCATAATACATAGGATGTAGTCATACATGATGCATGACAGAAGATGCATGTGAGCTCATCTAACACAGCACTTGAACACTAAACATACCAACCACCAAACAGGCCTACTAGGGCCAATACAAAAGAAGACTAACAACAAACAAACTGAAAGACGACCACACACATGACTTGTCGTCCGAATCTGGTGATGGAGAAGGGGCACCCTTGTCCTGCATGCAGCACAAGAGAGCCTTCAAGGTGCGAGTCACCTTCTTGAATTTCTGTGTCATGGAGGCCCTGACTTTCTTCAAGCTTAGTCCAGGTCTCTCTGACCTCCTATCACAGGGCGACCTGGCCCTCCTCGAGTCGAGCCAAACGACATTCTCATGAGTCGGGCTATCAAGCCAACATCAATTGTGGCCTCCCAATCTCTTTCCAAGGGAATCTTAACTGTAAGGGCTCCAGCGTAGGCTCTCGAATATGGGTGTAGAAGGCTCAGACAGTGCCCACATTTGCTCGAGACTTTCCCTCGAATATGGGACCCCACCCGGCATCCACCAGGCGATCCATGTCACGCCCCAAACTCGAAAACCGGGCTCACAAAATTCTCGATCGCCGAATCCGGCGCCGACAACCTCCGTAGTACCCCATTCTCGGCTCCTAGCGCCCATACGCCAGATTCCGATCCTGGGATCCTACAAGGAGGAATTTCAGTATGAATTTTTTTTGTAATGGAGCATAACTGCAAGCATAACCAAGTCACAAAACAATATCACCACATATCCACTAAAACAAAAACTTCGAGTACAATGCAGAAAGAGAAATAAAATATGAAGATATCAAAGAAAACTCCAAAAGCTCCAGAAGACTGCTGCGCGCTCCGAGCTCAACGCTGCTGCAACTTAACGCCACCTGCACGCATCTATCGTACATAAGCTTATAGAAAGCTTAGAGGGTGGTAAAAGTGTGTGTAAGGCGAGTGCCAAGTATACGATATCAGAGTAATGCAGAAATATGCGGTAAGTACATGAATATTATCAGCTGTACTAAAGTTATATGATGCAAGGCATGAATGCTATCGGTCATATAAGGCCATGCGATGCGAGGCCTATGTAGCCAAATGTCATATGCAAGATGTAAAGCAAGCGTGCCAGTACTCATCAAGTACACATATCAGTATAATTCCTCTCTGGATATCACCGGGGTCTAATACACCTCACACTGACTGCCTCCTCCCTAGCTGCACAGTCAAGCAAGTGGAAGAGACCACACTATCCGCCTGACCAGTAGTCTGCCAATACCTACCCGGCTCGTCGATAGCGGATACATTTGCGAGCTGGTCAAACTCAGCCTACCTTATAGCCCCCTCACTCGGGGCGGATAAGGCCACACCCCCTTCCAACCGACCACGACACAGTGGGAGACGTGGCTTACTGGTATTCGGTACTCGGGAGCTCGTGTTTCCACTCGGTCTAGACGTTGGAGCATCCCCTGGTACCAAAAAGGTTCTGAGACTTTCACCCAAGGACATCCTAAGTGCCCACAGTGCTAGAACAAAGTATTTCTGGTATCCGACGATACGGCCATCCACGATGTGCCTGTGGAGCCACGGCCCTTGTCGCTAGGGCGTGGTGATGGCGTGCGAGATGCAGTCAAGTCCCAAGTCACACATATGCGAGATGCATAAGTCACACTGTACAATCATGCAGCAACCACGCGTACCACGCGATCATGTGGGGCACTCCGTCTCATAAGGAGTCCCGTAAATGTCTCAGCCCAACGACTTATGCTATAATCAAACATTTCTCATATCAAGCATACATATGATGCATATGGGCATGAATGATGGAATTATACTAAGCATGTTATAAAGTAATGAACTATCTTTACAACGTAGATGGGCATAGATGGCTTACGCACAACAAGTACGGGCCTATCAATGGGCCCTAGGGAGAGTCACAATGCGGACATTTAACCAACATTGTACTTACAATGTGGACGTCAAACCAACATTGTACCCAAGGCACGGTCCGCCATAAATATCATTACACAAACCATGGGGAATCACACATTGCAATGAACCTATATACATCTCATTGGGCCTCGACCCATAGTCCTCAGATACATCAAATGGGCCGCCTCATATGGGTCTTATATAAATCAAGTGAAACACATTAATGGGCCTTATGTACATTGCAATGGGCCATAACCCATGGCCCTTTGAAAACATTACAATGAGCCTCATAACATGTGCCACAAATACATTGAATGGGCCTAAAGACATGGGCCATATATACATCAAGGTGGGCCTCAATGGAAGACCATAAATACATCAAGATGGGCCTCCTCACATAGGTCACATGTTCATCAAATGGGCCACACCAAATATAAGTGGTGATAATGATTTTCACCATTAAAATTCCTAAGATCCACCATAACATATATTTCTCATCCAACCTGTTCATAACTAACATAGTGATAGATGAAGTGGAAGCAACTATCGGCTTAGTAGGAAACTACAATGGCCCCTTAGAAATTTTGAATGGTAGACGTCATTGTCCACTACATAAAATGGTGGGGTCCACTCGAACTTTAAATCTGACTTATTTTTACTCTCAAGCCTGTTAAGACAAGCCTGCCAAAATGGTTGAACAGCTTGGATGCAACACATGCATCATGGTGGATCCCATATAGACGGACGACATGGATGAAACAGGTGGGTTCAATGAAGGGCCCACCATCAGGTATATATTAATATATATATATACACACACACAACACATACTACATACATATAATATATTATATATATATATATAATATATATATTATATATATATATATATATATAATACACACACACACACACACACACACATGCATACATACATACATACATACATACATACATATATATATATACACACACACACACACACGCACACACACACGCGCACACACATCACCGTCCATTGTCAGTGGACAGTGAAACACATACATTAACGTGGGCTCCACCGTCCGCCTGGACGGTGGGCATAAAACACATACATCGTTGTGGGTCCCATGTGGGGCCCACCATAATGTTTACTTTCCATCCAACCTGTTAATAAGGTCGCACGGACTTGAAATGAAGAGGAAAAACAAATTTCATTTTGATCCAAAGCTTCTGTGGACCCAAAAAGAGTTTCAATGGTAGAGTTCAATCACCGCTGTTTCTTGTAGTGTGGGTCGCCTGAGATCTGGATCAAGCTGATTTTTGGAGGGGACCCACCTCAGGGGGTGGTCCACCTCATGGATGGTGTGGATACAAAATATACATCATGGTGGGGCCCATGGCTGAGGCCGTGGGTCCCTGCCCGTTTTAATACTGACGCCAGCAGTGTCCTGCTGCACAGCGGCAGCAGGCGCTGCACCTTATTTTCATATTTTTATTTTTATTTTGGAAATCTCGTTTTTTCGAGGTTTTTCGTATGTGGGGCCCGCATTAGATGAATCCGACTCACCCAATGAATTCCATAGTTAAAAACCAATCCATCAAGCCTAATATTGAGTATTTTTTGGTGTGAAGAAATATCAAGGAAGATTTCAACGGTGAAAACCACCATTCGCTATGCTAAGGCCCATTGGAACATCGGATTGAGTCCATTTTTCAGCTCAACACGTATAATGAGCTTGGGAAAGGAACGAACGACGTGGATTGGATACATACATTAAGGTGGGGCCTACATGAGCGGGCCACCCATAAGCTTGAAAACAAGCTGATATTTGTGTTTTCCAAACCACGTCCAGCGTCCAGGGACGCTGGACGGTCTGGCCATGCAAGGTGGGCCTACTCAGGGGGGGCCACCCCAATGATGGATGGCATGGGTATGACACATATGAAGTGGGCCCCTCTTACAGATAGCTTGGATAAACCGCATACTTCATAATGGGGTCCATCCAAGTGGACCACATGGCCACATCACCATCATATGAAAGAAAATGAAAAAGAGAGTGAGAGAGAGAGGGAGAAAAAGAGTGGGACACACGTATGATGGAGGGACCCCGACACTATGGGCCCTCCCTTACATCCAATCATACATCAAATGATAATCAAGGTGGGCCATCGGCTACATCTTAGGGTCCAAAGTGAGATCCATACCATTGATCAGTAGGCCTCACTTGGCCCATCATAAAAACACGAAAATCTAGCCTATAGAAGCACCCACCACTTGATCTTCTTAGTCCATTGGAAAGCCTATCTCCTTGTGCTTCACTTTGATGGTGGAAGATGGGAGATGGATGGCTAGGATAGGAGATCTTGGGAAGGGAAAGTGGGCCACACAGACTCTCTCTTTTCTCACTTGGAAGCTTGGACGTGAGCTCTCTTTGCTTAGCTTGGAATTGTGTTGGGAAATGAGAGAGAGAGAGAGAAGAGAGAGAGAGAGAGAGAGAGAGTTGTAAGGAGATGTGAGAGATGAGAGATGTGAGTGAAGTGATGTGTACTTGACTAGGTATGGGTGTGTAAGAGAGGGTGAGAAAGAGTTAACTTGGTGGTTGCTTGGGGATGGGGTGAAAGGTGATGTGTACTTGACATAAAGTGATTGATTGATTGGACATGCTGTAGAGATTCCCTTGGGATTGCAAATGTGCAGCGTTTCTTCGAAATAAACGTCGGCCTATATCTTGGGGCTTGGGTATCGGATCGGTGCGCGAGTCGCGGCGTTAGAACCGTGGCGACGGTGCGGTCGCAATGATACAGGTCTCGAATTAAGCTGACTCAATTCTACAGGATACGACTTAGAGTTAATCACAAACGTTGATTATACGTCGCAGGTTGCCAGAATTCGGCGGGAAGGATCGCGGAAGTCGACGGAACAGTACGGACTAGGATACGGGTCTTACAGCTCTTCCCACCTAATAAAAATTTCATCCTCAAAATTTGCACTACCATCGCAGCTAACCGTAACTCATAAGGAAATAGGAAACATAACATCATATATAATCAAAACGCAGCATATCATCATAATCAAACATCTAAGGGATAGGGATAACGCTCACAAATCTCAAGCTATAACTCCCAAGACGCCTCATTCATGAATAATTTAGGAAGACGGTGCAGGGGCCAAGTCACACGAATCGTCGACGACTCCTCTTGATGTATGAGGATCCTGCTGGGCGGTATAAAATCTGCCCTGGGCCTGTTGGGGAGGTGCAGGTCCCCTCTGAGGTCTCTGCTGCTCGGGGGAGGTCCCGAAGGCTAGTGTTGCGGTCGCTGCTGCTGTGGGGGCTGTCCTGGAGGCTGATACGGTGCCCTCGACTGCTGATGTTGGGTGGCTGTAGTGGAGGTGGATGCGTTGCCCTCGGCTGTTGCTGCTGCGGATGGGGACACTTGTGTACGGGATGTCTTGTCCTACCGCACCCAAAACAAGTACCTGAAAATGGTCCCAGAAGTGGTACTGGGGGTACTGCTGGTGCTCGAAATGTTGGGCGGGTCGTGCGTCGCCGCTGTAGACGATGCTGCTGCGGCTTAGAGCTAATGGAGAGCTCCTTCCTCTTCTGATCTCCCCTTAGGTCACGAGCTCTCTGCAAACTAGCCCAATCTGACTTGTAAATCTGGGCCCTCTCTACGATCTGCTCAAACGTCGGAAGCATGTGTCCGATCACACGACTCCTAAGGGCAGGACATATGTCGTTCTCAAAACGGCAGGCCTTCTGCCCTTCATCATCAATAAGGTACGTCGCAAATCTCGATAGTGCGACGAAACGAGCCTCATACTGGGACACAGTCATGCCCCCCTGGACCAGAGTCTCAAACTCTAGTGCGCTCTGCTATCGCACATGCTCGGGAAAGAACTTCCGGTCAAACCGGTCCACAAAGTCCTCCTAGGTCCATACAAAATCAGCTACTACCGATCGGGCTACAGATGCCCACCAATGCTGAGCCTCACCCTGGAGAAGAAACACGGCTAAGGTAACCCGCTAGTGGGTCGTACATCTCATGGTGTCGAATATCTTCTCCACCTCGGAGCACTATATCTCTGCAGCAGTAGGGTCTGACTCACCCCAGAAACGCGGAGGATCGTGCTGTCGGAAGTCCTTGAGAAGGGCGCTCGCACGCTCCTACTCAGCCTCAGCTGGTGTAACAGTGGGACGCCTGCTCTGCCCCTAAAGAATGACGGTCATCGCCTGAAGCATCTGCTGCACCTGAGTGGCAGTCACAGGTACGGTCGGATCCACACCAGTCTCAGGTAAAGGAGTGACATCTACAGGCTGGAAATCAGGAGTATCCGGTGGTGGAGTGAGAGTCACAAGTGGTAGAGTGGGAGTAGCAGGTAGTGGAGCGGGATTCGATCGGGTCACTCTTTTAGCCATTACGTCCTGCAGAAAGGAATAAGGGCCTATTGGCCTGGAGATTTCTCGAAGGCAGAAACATTAAGGGTCTATGTCGGAAAATTGCTAAGTTATTCGGACTCATAACCTATTCATTCTAAGTTCATAACAGATATGTGATGTGATCTCAGGTATTCCCAAGTTATTCTCTGATACCAACTTCTGTCACGCCGCAAACTCAGAAACCGGGCTCACAAAATTCCTGATCGCCGAATCCGGTGGCGACAACCTCCGTAGTACCCCATTCTCGACTCCTAGCGCCCATACGCCAGATTCCGATCCTGGGATCCTACAAGGATGATTTTCAGTATGATTTTTTTTTTTTGTAATGGAGCATAACCAAGTCACAAAACAACATCACCACATATCCACTATAACAAAAACTTCGAGTACAATGCAGAAAGGAAAATACAATACGAAGATATCAAAGAAAACTCCAAAAGCTCCAGAAGACTGCTGCACGCTCCGAGCTCAAAGCTGCTTCAACCTAACGCCACCTACACGCATCTATCATGCATAAGCTTATAGAAAGCTTAGAGGGTGGTGAAAGTGTGTGTAAGGTGAGTGCCAAGTATACGATATCAGAATAATGCGGAAATATGTGATAAGTCTATGAATGCTATCAGCTGTACCAAAGTTATATGATGCAAGACATGAATGATATTAGCCATACCAAGGCCATGCGATGCGAGGCCTATGTAGCCAAATGTCATATGCAAGATGTAAAGCAAGCGTGTCAGTACTCATCAAGTACACATATCAGTACAGTTCCTCTCTGAATATCACCGGGGTCTAATACACATCACACTGACTGCCTCCTCCCTAGCTGCACAGTCAAGCAAGTGGAAGAGACCACACTATCCGCCTGACCAGTAGTCTGCCAATACCTACCCGGCTCGTCGATAGCGGACACATTTGCTAGATGGTCAAACTCAGCCTAGCTTATAGCCCCCTCACTCGGGCGGATAAGGCCACACCCCCTTCCAACCGACCACGACACAGTGGGAGATGCGGCCTACTGGTATTCGGCACTCGGGGGCTCGTGTTTCCACTCGGTCTAGACGTTGGAGCATCCCCTGGTACCAAAAAGGTTCTGAGACTTTCACCCAAGGACATCCTAAGTGCCCACATGCTAGAACAAAGTATTTTCGGTATCTGATACGGTCATCCACGATGTGCCTGTGGAGCCACGGCCCTGATGTTGTTAGGGCGTGCAGTGATCAAGTCACACATATGCGAGATGCATGAGTCACACCGTACAATCATACAGCAATCTCACGCGTACCACGTGATCATGTGGGGCACTCCGTCTCATAAGGAGTCCCGTAAATGTCTCAGCCCAACGGCTTATGCTATAATCAAACATTTCTCATATCAAGCATACATATGATGCGTATGGGCATGAATGATGGAATTATACTAAGCATGTTATAAAGTAATGAACTATCTTTACAATACAGATGGGCATAGACGGCTTACACACAACAAGTACGGGCCTATCAATGGGCCCTAGGGAGAGTCACAATGTGGACATTTAACCAACATTGTACTTACAATGTGGACGTCAAACCAACATTGCTCCCAAGGCACGGTCCGCCATAAATATCATTACACAAACCATGGGGAATCGCACATTGCAATGAACCTATATACATCTCATTGGGCCTCGACCCATAGTCCTCAGATACATCAAATGGGCCGCCTCATATGGGCCTTATATAAATCAAGTGAGCCACATTAATGGGCCTTATGTACATTACAATGGGCCATAACCCATGGGCCTTTGAAAACATCACAATGGGCCTCATAACATGGACCACAAATACATTGAATGGGCCTAAACACATGGGCCATATATACATCAAGGTGGGCCTCAATGGAAGACCATAAATACATCAAGATGGGCCTCCTCACATAGGTCACATGTTCATCAAATGGGCCACACCAAATATAAGTGGTGATAATGATTTCCATCATTAAAATTCCTAAGGCCCACCATAACATATATTTCTCATCCAACCTGTTCATAACTAACATAATGATAGATGAAGTGGAAGCAACTATCGGCTTAGTAGGAAACTACAATGGCCCCTTAGAAATTTTGAATGGTAGACGTCATTGTCCACTACATAAAATGGTGGGGTCCACTCGAACTTTAAATCTGACTTATTTTTACTCTCAAGCCTGTTAAGACAAGCCTGCCAAAATGGTTAAACGGCTTGGATGCAACACATGCATCATGGTGGATCCCATATAGACGGACAACATGGATGAAACAGGTGGGTTCAATGAAGGGCCCACCATCAGGTATATATTATATAATATATACAATATAATATATGATATATATATATATACATATATATATATATATATATATATATATACATACATACATATATATATATATATGTATGTATGTATATACACACACACACACGCGCGCGCGCGCGCGCACACACACACATCACCGTCCACTGTCAGTGGACAGTGAAACACATACATTAACGTGGGCTCCACCGTCCGCCTGGACGGTGGGCATAAAACACATATATCGTTGTGGGTCTCATGTGGGGCCCACCATAACGTTTACTTTCCATCCAACCTGTTAATAAGGTCGTACGGACCTGAAATGAAGAGGAAAAACAGATTTCATTTTGATCCAAAGCTTCTGTGGACCTAAAATGAGTTTCAATGGTAGAGTTCAATCACCGCTGTTTCTTATGGTGTGGGCCGCCTGAGATTTGGATCAAGCTGATTTTTGGAGGGGACCCACCTCAGGGGGTGGTCCACCTCATTGATGGTGTGGATACAAAATATACATCATGGTGGGGCCCATGGCTGGGGCCGTGGGTCCCTGCCCGTTTTAACACTTACGCCAGCAGCGTCCTGCTGCACAGCAGCAGGAGGCGCTACACCTTATTTTTATATTTTTATTTTTATTTTGGAAATCTCGTTTTTCCGAGATTTTTCGTATGTGGGGCCCGCATTAGATGAATCCAACCCACCAAATGAATTCCATAGTTAAAAACCAATCCATCAAGCCCAATATTGAGTATTTTTCGGTGTAAAGAAATATCAAGGAAGATTTCAACGGTGAAAACAACCATTCGCTATGCTAAGGCCCACTGGAACATCAGATTGAGTTCATTTTTCAGCTCAACGCCTATAATGAGCTTAGGAAAGGATGAACAAACAGCGTGGATTAGATACATACATCAAGGTGGGGCCTACATGAGCGGGCCACCCATAAGCTTGAAAACAAGCTAATATTTGTGTTTTCCAAACCACATCCAACGTCCAGGGACGCTGGACGGTCTGGCCGTGCAAGGTGGGCCTGCTCACGGGGGGCCACCCCAATGATGGATGGCATGGGTATGACACATATGAAGTGGGCCCCTCTTACAGATGGCTTGGATAAACCACATACTTCATGGTGAGGTCCATCCAAGTGGACCACATGGCCACATCATCATCATATGAAAGAAAATGAAAAGGAGAGTGAGAGAGAGAAAAAAAAAGAGTGGGACACACGTGTGATGGAGGGACCCCGACACTATGGGCTCTCCCTTACATCCAATCATACATCAAATGATAATCAAGGTGGGCCATCGGCCACATCTTAGGGTCCAAAGTGAGATCCATACCATTGATCGGTAGGCCTCACTTGGCCCATCATAAAAACACAGAAATCTAGCCTATAGAAGCACCCACCACTTGATCTTCTTAGTATGTTGGAAAGCCTATCTCCTTGTGCTTCACTTTGATGGTGGAAGATGAGAGATGGATGGCTAGGATGAGAGATCTTGGGAAGGGAAAGTGGGCCACACAAACTCTCTCTTTTCTCACTTGGAAGCTTGGACGTGAGCTCTCTTTGCTTGGCTTGGAATTGTGTTGGAAAATGAGAGAGAGAGAGAGAGAGAGTTGTAAGGAGATGTGAGAGATGAGAGATGTGAGTGATGGAGTGATGTGTACTTGACTAGGTATGGGTGTGTAAGAGAGAGGGTGAGAAAGAGTTGACTAGGTGGTTGCTTGGGGATGGGGTGAAAGGTGATGTGTACTTGACATAAAGTGATTGGTTGATTGTTTGATTGGACATGCCGTAGAGATTCCCTTAGGATTGCAAATTCGCGGCGTTTCTTCGAAATAAACGCCGGCCCACATCTTCCAGCTTGGGTATCAGATCGGTGCGTGAGTCACGGCGTTGGAACTGTGGCGACGGTGCGGTCGCAATGATATAGGTCTCGAATTAAGCCGACTCAATTTTATAGGATACGACTTAGGGTCGATCGCAAACGTTGATTATACGTCGCAGATTGCCGAATTCGACGGGAAGGATCGCGGAAGTCGACGAAACAGTATAAACTAAGATACGGGTCTTATAATCCATCACCAGGTATTCTCCAAAGAGTCTCTCGTCCACGTGTGCTTTAAAGAGAACCCGACGGCCCTCATATCTTCCATGAGACAACTCTGCCAGGAGACCCCTTTCAAGGGGAACCTAGGGATCGAGGTCCCGCTTTGTCCGTATCTCTCGATCAACGCTCAAACCTGTGGCGACGCCTCTTTGCTTCCTCGAACGGGTAGGGCGGCTAGGCCCAACCTTATCCACAGGAGCTCTCTTCTTCCTCATGAGGGACATAAGTGTGGAAAGTGAAAACATGACCACTGAGAAATAAATGGGTTGTTGGACTTGGAGGTATATGAGACACGAATGAGAGGTTTGTGCACTCAAATCGGAGGATATGAGAGGGATAAGAGGTGGGTGTTGATGAAAACGGTGGAGAGGTGTAAATCTTGAAGGAAGATGAGGAAATGGGAGAATGAAAGGGAGATTTGAGAGAGAAAAAAGGGTTTTTGAAGAAAAAAGAAAGGTTGGAGGGGTGGAAAATGAAAGAGGGGAGTATTGGGAGGGGTTTAAACCGAACCAACCCACATTAGTGGGCCACACAACACCCTAGTGGCGTCGGCCCGAACCGTCCAGGCCCGCCACGCGGCGAGGCCTCGCGAAACCGGCGAGGCCCTCGCCGACCACTGGACAAACCGACAATGGCTCGCTGGTGGGGCGAGGTCCTCCTGCCCCCTGGACCCTAAAAACGTGTGGGACCCACTCTGGGTCCCCCTGGACATGCCCCATTAGGCCCCGACTCCATTTTGAGTCGTTTCCGGTCATTTCGAGTATTTTCTGATGTATATTCGCATTCATCAATTGTTGAAGGCTGGGATAGGGTCTAAACCTGTCAATTGACGATCTAGGGGTGATCCGGGATCATTTCACGCGATCACGAGTGTGCACGAGCCCGATCTCGATGATCATTTTCTGTGAATTTCGCCGTTTGGCGAAATTGGAAATCCTAAGTTTGTTTCTACATTTCTCACACCCTCCTACGTCAAAATGCATCAGCGTACGTCGTGTGACCATAACCCAAGTCCATTTTAATCTAAATCATGCTCTGATACCAACTTGTAATGCCCTGAAAATCGGGAGTCGAGCATAAGCTCCACTCACGAGTTCCAACGCATCACTTATGTAACGTGGATGATGATGATTGAATGTTGTCCATATTAGTGCATTAAACATGAGTGAGATTATACCAAAATAGCATATCATACTCCATTGACGGTTCAATAAGCAAGCGGAAGATGTATTAGATATATACAATATATAAACTGTTGTAAGTCTCTGGAGTGTGAACATGTTACCAGGTTAAATATATACATGTATACTCCAAAAGTGAACTAAAAGAATATACATAGGTGCTCCAAAAGTACAAAATAACAAGTGTAATGACGTCTAATTAATATCCTTGTAACCCCGTCGATCAGAACATGGTCTACATAGACCCGCCTGATAGCTGCATATAGGAGAAACCCTCCTCATCATCATAAAAGTCCGGCTCTGCTTCGCAAGCATCGGCCATCATCTGAAACTAAAACAGGGTCTGATTGGTGTTTAAAACACCGTCCCGTAACATGGGAGTGAGTGATCAACTCGGTGGAGTTATAAAGCAAAAGTTAATATGTTATCAATTCAGTCAAGCAGTAATGATAACGCAATACAACAATCAGATCCTAAGTACTCTTGTTAATGCAAGAATGACATTAAATAATGATGCATGCCCTTGCCTGCACTCCCTCTGTGATATTCATCCAACGGTCGCACATGTCAGTCACTTCCTCATTGCTCTCTACTCAATGCTAAACGGCACAAGCAATGCGGTGCATGAGCGTGCTTACCAAGTTCTTATTAGTCCTTTTCATATAGCAGGATTAGAAAGCTAAGGTACTTCCCTTATATCAATTCCCAAACAATGATCCATTCTAGGGTCGTCAGTCCTAGCAAATCTTATACAATGTTGCGGTTCTAAGTTACTACAAAGGGCTCGTTACCTGATCAGTGTAGGCCTAGTTTATACTCTAGTTGCTACGGAAAGACTCATCGCCTCAACGCAGTCCTAGAGTATACTCGAAGTCACTACCACCGACGCCCTACCAACTGGCAGTCGATTTTTGAAGGCTCGTCGCCAACCCGACTGGGGACCACAACCAGGCTGCACCGGGGTAGGCCTATTTTATACTCGAGGTCACTACAAATGGTTCGTCACCTGATCAGTGCAGGCTAACAGCTCGAATAGAGTGTCTCATACCACCGAATTCGGCTCACAAGATTGAGTTGCTCACTGGACACTACGGGGAGGCTCGTCACCCCAGCGTAGGCCGACAGCTCGACCACGGTGTCCCATACCACCATGTCCGACTCATGAGTCTTAGCGGATCGAGGTACCTAGGTTAAACGGGCTTTCCACTGGTGAGTTTGGTACCTTAGATTCAAGTAGTAGCGTCCATACATGGTGAAATACATCAGGCCAATCGGGTTCTTGACCAGTTCGACTGGTACGAGTGTACGCTGAATTAATCGACATGGTAGCACTGTCGACAATCATTGTACGACTCAGATTCATCGAACACATCAGATGTGGCGAGACTAATTCGACCACCCATTGTAAACCATTACCGATTGCCTGAACTATATCGTAGCCCCAAACACACTTCAAGCAATTGTATATGCATGTAGTAACCAAAGTCAACATGTGACAACTAAAACTAAATATAAATCTCATTTGGGCATTTCAACAAACACATAGTATACATGTTAGCATACATAGGCATTTCAACCATAAAGCACATAGTAGTGAGGTAGGTTACATAAAGGAAACTGTAACCATAGATAAGGGGATTGAGAATCTTATCTCAACACCCTCATTACATACATTTAAATGAGCATTTTCTCATTCAGGCATTTTATCAAACACTTAGGCTACACATTTCAACATACATGTATTAGACTAGTTATAACGTATATCCTGGCAAGCCCCTTTACAAAGGAGTTGCTACATACACAACAAACATATATTCATAGTTAATAATTATGGCAAGCATAGATTCAAATTTCATATTCATTCAGACATTTTCACAAATACTTAGACTACACCCTACAACATATGTAACGTATGTTGGCGATAATAGGAATTTGGACAAATCCTTTCACCAAGGAGTTGTCACACGCATAACGACCATATATTCACGACGAATAATCATGGCAAGCACGAATCCAAATTCTGTACTCATTCAATCATATCAACAAACACATGGAATACACAATATTCAACATAGTTCATATATATTTGTAAAGTGAAATAGGCATCGCATTTAGCATGTGAAATGGCACGCACATCAGTTATAAATCATTAACCGGCATTGAAAGCCTTAAAAACCATAACCTAAACGTTTATAGTCCGCACTTTTCGCCGGTAAACTCGTAACGAACTCAGTTTAGACACTAAGCATTTGTCTACGGCACAGCGGTCACCATAACATGAAATAGGTTAGCTATTTCATCACTTACACTATTGAAAACCTTAAAACAGATTAAGGTTAGGATTTATTACCCAAATACGGAGTCGAAATCACCAGAATAGCGATACAGAAGCAGTAGCTAAGCACGTGGAGTGATGGGATTAAATCCCAGGAACTCTCTCCCACTTTCTCTCTCTTTCCTTCTCTCTTTGCTCTCTTCTCTCTCCTAGGTTTTTCAAATTCGTATGAAATGAGAGAGGGAGGGTTTAAGGCCCTTATATAGGACCCGGAACTGACCGGAATGGCCCCAGGGCTATGGTATACTTAGATTATAGCTAAATGGGGGCTGTTTCGATCCAACGGAGCACTTCTGGAGGCCCTTTTTCTGCGTACGGTCAGACTTAAACTCCCTGACATTGGATCTAAGTCGAGTTAAGTTTTCGGTCCAATCGGATTTACAGATCGACCGTGGCAGACCAGTTTCAGTTCAACGATCACCGACATTCGATCAGGGCCACTGACATGTGTATGAAATTTTTCCTTATCCGAGGGTGTATTTGGGTCAGATTCTGACGATCTGAATCCTTATATTTGGCCCATAAGCGACACGTCTCAGTTTACTTAAGTTTGGATTTTATTTCCAAAAATATTCACGTTTCTCACACACTTCGGTCCGGGCTCAAGTTGTACATTTCTGGACACAGTCAGGACTTGATTTTCGAGATGGTTGTCAAGCCCAACAAGGCGGTCATAATCGTTTAGTTTCGCGGTAATTGGACTTTCGACGTGTGGTCCAGGTCTAATACGGAGTTTCGTCATGCTCCCGAGAGCAACTGGGTAATGAGATTGATCCTAGATTATAGGGTAATGTAGCGTCGATGATTCTGTAAGTTTTGAGTCTTGCAGTTCATATTTAAAGTGGTTCAAGCAAATTTCACAGCTAATCTAGTTTAACACTTAGTTAATTTCGTCTAATTTCTAAAGAATTTGGTCCTGAGTGATTTCTGCCTGAGGTGGTACTCGGGTCTTTGTACGGATTTTTTCGGGACGTTACACCCCTGCCACCAGCCAATGGCTGATGGTCGGTGCTATGTGGGCCCCACCATGATGTATGTGTTTCATACATGCCTTGCATCTATGTTTCTAAATCATTTTATGGTATGACACCAAAAATGATGTATATCCCAATTTCAAGTGGACTACATTACAGGAAAACAATGTTGAATGAACGTCGACCATTAAAAACTTTTTGGGGGCCATAAAAGTTTTGGATCAAGCTAATCTTTGTTTTTTCCATTCATTTAGGTCTATATGACCTAATCAACAGATTGGATGTCAAATAAACAGTACATTGGGCCTTGGGAGAATTTTAATGGCGGATATCCAATCACTATTGTTTGCCTGTGGTATGGTCCACCTGAGATTTATATTCCTCTCATTTTTGGTATCAAGCCATAAAATGATCTTTAAAAATGGATGAATGGAATGGATGAAACACATATATCATGGTGGGGCATAAAGAAGTTTTACAGGTTAAAAGTTGATTTTGTATAACTTGAAAAGGGGTCATTTTAGAAGCAAAAAAATTTGTTTAATGAAAAATTCATTGAACACATTCCGCATTCACCATTAAGCCAGACTCCTATCACAAAAAGAATTCAGTGAAAAACCACTCAACGCTTTCCTTCTTCTGCGTTAACGACGCATTAACAAACACCACTAAACACGGAACATTTTCCCAATTCCGCGTTAAGTGCAAAAATTCAACGTTAACAAACATACCCTAAGTTACATATAAGTAAGTTACAACTTACGCCCAAACAAGATTACCTATAAGTAGGTTACTTGAAACTTACAACTTAAAAACTTATAGGCATCAGGGGCCGTTTGGATGCCTGTAACTTTTGTAAAATGTAATAAAGTTACAATTGACTCTAAACTTGTACGTATTATGAAAATGTAATACCCAAGTGTAGAGTCGCAATGTAGTAATAACTCGGTGAGACCGAGGTCGAATCCATAGAGGCTAAACTTGTACGTATTATGAAAATAACTAGAAGTAGAACTAGAACAAGATCTAAATCTAAAATCTAAATAAAAGAGAGTAATTGTGAAGGATTTATCAAATATCAAAAGGGAACTAGAGCGCCAAAGATCCAATTGTAGCTATCAAGATGCTACCTTACTTTATTCAAGGAACAGTTGGAATTGGAGTCTTATCCTATCCAATTGGAAGATAAAATAATTTAAATCAAATTTGAACTTGTCATTGACCTAATTCTCAATAGAGGAGAATTGTGATGATTGGAAGGGATTCCATTACCCTACCATGCCCAGGAGACGATGGTGAACAACGAGATTTACTAATCTCACTATCTCAAAATAGGAAGAGAAGATATCCAAAGCTATCACAACATCTATTGTAATTTGAGTCATAATAATCATAGAAAACTAAAAATATTCTCTTAATATTAAACTAAAAATCAATGAAGTTCAATAAGAACAAGAATCAAAGCAAAATTAATATCTAAACACGCTACAAGCTTCACCTCTTAGCCCTAGCTAAGAGGTTTAGCCAACCATAGACATGATTGAAACCAAATCTCTTAAATGAAGCATGAAAAATAAATTATAGAAGAAAAAAAATCATTTGACAACTGCTCCACCCTTGTGTATGCTCCTTGAGACCTTTCCAAACCCTATAGGATGTATTGGAGCATCCTAGGGAGTTCTATTTATAGTCGTGGAACTTCAACTTTTGCACAAAGTTGAAAATTTTTAGAAACTGCCTCAAATTTACGCACTCTGCGCAGTTTCTCAAAATAGACTTCGCTATGTCCAGTTTCCTAAAATAGACTTCACTCTGCATAATTTTTTAAAAAGACTTAAAGTTTCAGAATATGCTTTTTCAGGACAATTTCAGGAATATGTTTATTTTGAGGACAATTTCAGGATTACTTTTCTTCACTTCGAATCTTTGATTCTCTTCATTCCTCACTTGGTTTTCTTTGATCTTTGGCATATGAATTCTTCATTAATGACTTCCAAATCTCCAAATCTTCATTTAGTAATCTTTTGAGTATAAATATTCCTTTTGGCATCAATTTCACCTTAAGTTCTCGAAATCACCTTGTACATGAAAACATGCATAATTAAATTGATTAAGCACTATTATGTTTATAAAACCAAGGTATAAATAGGGGGAAATATGTAATATTTCACACTCAATAGAAAATTGTTCATAGGTCTTGATATGGTGACAACCCAATAATGTATATCAATCTAGAGCATCACCCTTCAAAGATTTTTGAAATAGGCGGATGAGGGCTCTGTCATTCAGCTCTCCACAAAAAGTTTTAAAATAGGATGTAGGACAGTCACTTCCATCGTATCTCTTGAATTTAGGAACCTCAAAGTTTTGAAGTACCCATGCATTTGGGAAGGGACATGAATCCCTGAACTTTGTCGAGGGGAGGTCGACCCCATGTTGTTCCTGAAGTTGATTCTGTATAGCTTGGAGCTGCTTCCGTAACTCATCCATTTCTATTTGGCTTATTTGAGAAACTGGTGTCTCTTGTGGCTAAGCTCGTTTTGCTTCTTTGGCATAATGGTCAATTTCTTTGACCTTATGGCTCCCGTTAGGGGGAGCTTGCTGTAATGTGATTGTGTTCCCGACAGTGGAAAATTGTTAAAATTGAAAGGTACTCCTAGTCGGGAGAGGCCGAGAAGCTAGAAAGTGACCTACTTGTTGGGTATTTGCCACTGCCTACTGGTTGTAGAGGACTTGACACTAACCCCCATTAATGGCATTCGCCAATGTTGGTCCTGGGCTTCCAGTCGGGGAAGCCATTGCTTTTGAAATTGAATCTCGGCTGTGGGATGTTCTGGAAATTGATTGGGGATCTTGGCTGTAGGATCTGTTAATAATTGATTTGAAACCATGGCTGCGAGGTTGGATGGAACTTGATTGAGAATCCCAGCCACGTGATTGTGTAGACTCCCAGTTGTGGGAGGGTATTGAAAACAAGTGCCCTATGGTCGAGGGATGTACTAATTGGTGTTGATAATCCTGTGCATATTCCAAAGGTCGTGCTTGGTTTGAATTGGAAGCTGGAAAGAACCCTGAAGCTGGTTATTGTGGTTGTTGAGATGGGCCAGCTTGGTTGCTAGCTATGGTGGTTTTATGCCCGCATGAATTACAGATACATTTCCTGCATTGCTTTGACGCCATGTGTCAATTCTTGGATGATCGGTGTGGCTTTTGCCTGTCATGACTGTGCAAGCTGAGCTTCCGTGAGATTGAGTGCATGGAAGTCTTCTTCCTCATGGTTGGTCATGGTTGTCTGCAATTTGGTCCGAATCATGCTGCGGAAGGAGAATTTTTTATTTTATATATATATATATATATATATATATATATATATATATATATATATATATATATATATATATATATATATTTTGAGTGTCTGGCTCGTAAAGACACAATGTTTTGGATTATTTATTTATTTATTATGATTTTTTGTTTTTATTTTTCATTTGAAATTGATGCATATGCAAATGATCGAGAGTCGTTGACCCTTGGAGATGGAAAAGATCATGTGTTTCGAGTTGGGTCCCAACTGGTGTGGCTAACACATCCCCAGTAGAGTCACCATTTTGTGGATGTCGAGATCCCAAGTCGAAATCGACTCGAGGCTGCTTTTCCATGGGTTACCTCTATCGAGGGCTTTGTGCTGTGATTGATTGGTTGAGTTTGACCAGAGTCATCACTAGCCAATTTCTTCATCTCTAAAGTCGCATAGACCCTAGAGAAACGTTAAGGTACGGATCTGAAAATTTCTTATCCTAAGATGATTCTTTGGTTCTACGATCAGAGATTATAAGGGACCATAGTTATAGAGAGGGAAGGTGTTAGGCACCCACTCTGCCTGTATAGATGTAAGGTCTCTACTTCAAATGATCTAATTGTTCTTGATGGTGAGGATTTAGTTCTCATATATGAATACGTGCAATGCTTGTGACAAAATGTGAAGTAATTGGTAGGTTTTTTTATTGGATAGCATTTGATTAAATCAGTAAGCTTCAGAGCATATTTTCGAGCCAATTTGGTGCAAAGTGTGTTGAATGATGAGATGAATACTGCGCCATGCAAATGCTATAACTAGATGAAACTTGATTGAAAATAATTTGGTTGATGGTATTGCTGCAAGGATCGTATTGAGTGGATTGGATTGAACTTGGGTCAATCTCAAAAGACTAGCGTTAGGGCTGGACCTAGGTTAGACTCTCTCCCTCACTCTCACACTCCTTGGTTTGATGGATGCTTGATTGTGGATTGGTAAGGAATTTAAGTGATGATTTTTTAGGATGCTTCTAGATTAGTAAGGAATGATAAGGGATGAATTTTATTTTTATTTTTTATTTTTTATTTATATTTATATTTTATTTTTTTTAAAGATGCTTCTGAATTGGTAATGAATGGTAAGTGATGATTTTTTAAGATGCTTGAAAATGTGAAGGGAGGGAGGGGAGGTATTTATAGCCCTCCAGCTTAGTTTTTTGATAATTGTTGCAGAGCTTGAGATAAAAAAGGGTTTGAATGGTTGGGATTTGAGATTGTCATGTGGCAAAATCTTATATGTTGGTTTGGATGGCATAAGTGGTAATTTTAATTCAGGAGAGGGGCATCAGAGTATTTAAAAGATTTGCACAGGCATGAAATGAGCAGAGAGGACAACTGCACACGAGTGGACAACTAGCCAAAGTACAACTAGTGCCATGTGGCGAGCGACACCCTATGTGCCACTTGTCCTTCCTTTTTTACTTTAGCTTTGGAGGGAGGTCCTCCTATACATGTGGACAACTTTGGTCCTTCGAAGTTATCTTGTTGTTTCCCATTCCTTTCGATTTCAGCTTTGGAATAAGCTTGGGCCAAAATGGGTTTATGAACTTGGCTTGACAAGGTGAGTTGACTGGCTATGATATGTGAGCTGACTGGGTGAGTTGACTCTATAGGTTAGGTTTTTCTTGGATTATTACGATTGTGTTAACTGAGTTTTAGGGTTTTTAGGGTTCAGATTTGGCTTAAGGTTAAGGACATAGATTGGGGTTTAACTTAGGATTAAGGGTATGGATTGACGTTTATGTTCAATCTAGCTTATCGGCCTGAAGTGGAGTGTCTACACCTATATGAAGGAAAAAAACAAATATTATCTTGGCTCAAAACTCATTATGGCCCATTAATAGTCAATCACCACTCTTTCTTATGGTATGGTCTACTTCATAATTGGACCTGCTTCATTTTTGTGATACCTTAAAACGATTGGGAAAAGCAGATGGACAGCATGGATGTAGAATTTATACATCAAGGTGGTCCCGATGGTCAGGGCCGCACCATCTTAGGTGAGTCCAGGTGCAGATTGGGTAATACCCCACCAAGACCTAGATAGAGATCAAGGATAGTCAAGGGCTCTATTGGGATTGTTACATGTGTTTCATCCCTACCGATTAATTTTGGCATATCATTTAAGGGCAGGAGTCCAAAAGTAAGGCGAATCAAATGCTCAAGTGGACAACAATAAAGGAAGCCTTGGGGATTGAACACCCAAACTAGGAAATTTATTATGGGCAACATAAGTTTTGGTCTAAGTAATATTTATATTTTCGCTTCATCTAGGTTCATGTGATCATTTAAACACATTAGGTGCCAAATAATACCACAGTGGCCAATGGTAAAGTAATATTTCAACAGCAAGCATAATTGTCATCGCTGCTCCATGTGGTGTGGTCTACTTGAGCATCCGTTTCTTTTTTGGGCTCAAGCACTAAAATGATAGGTATTAATGAAGGCACAGAAAGATATACTTCACGTTGGGCCTAATAGAGCCCGTGAGTACCGTCGCATCCTCTAGCTAAGTCCTGGATGGGTAGTACCCAATCGGCGTCCAGATGGGACGCCGCCATTATTAGACACGGATTTCTTGGAAAAGCCTTGGCAGTAAGCTCCTGCGCTGGCAACTTAGGTGGGGCCACTGTCGTGTTGGAAGAAATCCCCTCTTTGTGAGACCATCATGATGAGAAATGAGCCGGATTCAAGACTCAAAAGGGCCACACAATAAAAAACAGTGGGTTGAAACATTCTAAATGCCATAAAAGGTTTATATTAAGTTAAGATTTTTGTGTTTTCAAGTCATCCCAGCAGGAATAACCTTATAAATGGTTTGGATGACAGCTAAACATTTAGGTGGAGCCTAGGAAGGTTTAAACAGGAGGTTTTTCTTTTCCCACTGATTCTTATCGTGTGACCCAGTTGAGTGTTTTCGGATTGGCTCATTTTTTATCGCATGTCCTAAAATGATTTTAGGAAATGGATGGATGACGTTGATTTTTCCTAAACATTACAGTGGCCCTGCCCAGGTCCGTGTCTGCCATTATTTGAGCGTGGGTCCACTGTGGTATATATATGCCTTCTAATCTGTTCATCTGACGTAGGACTTTACCAAAATTTTCATGTTTTGAAACTTAGGTGGGCCACATTGCATAAATTAGAGGTTTTAGGTATGATTTTCTATGGTGAGGCCCACCTGAGTTTTTAGGTCCATGTGATGATCAACGTAAACGGCCAAAGCATTCGGTGCGCCACTTGTTAGACGGTGTGGATCTTATGCCCATGAAGTCGTAGGCCCAGAGTTGTAGACACGCTCTTGCCTCAGTACGCCTGGTCACGCCAGCTTTTTCCAGCAAGCAGGTATAGCAGCCCACTGGACGAGTGGACCTGCCAGCTCTTTGGCCAGTAAAGTGGGGCCTCATCTAAGATACGGAATGGTCTTACACACGTGGGATAAACAGGCCTTGTGCGCGCGCTCGTAGATAGTTTGCGAGCGTACATGAATGCTTAGATTACAAACGCGCGAGGGAGCCCTGACCATCCACACGTAGGCACACGCTATTATTGAACAAATGGGCTCGGTGGGACCGTGACGCAGACCATCCACACGCAAACACACGTCCTATCTTTGAGCATGGGCCTACTTTGATTTATGTACCTTATATTCAGGTCGTCCATCTGTTCTGAAAACTCAATTGTAAGGCATGATCCCAAAAGATGAAGTCAATTCAAATTTTGTGTGGACCATGATATAGGAAATAATGGTCTCTTAATCCAAATCTAAAAACTTATTACGAACCACACAAGTTTTGAATTAATACTTGTGTGGTCTCTTAATCCAAATCTTGAATCCAGATCTCCTATTTGCCACAAGCAAAAAATTATTACTTTTTTTGTATCGTCCACATCACCACAAACTTTGTTAGCATTGCTACATTAAATGGTGATGACGTGGTTTAATTAGATTACAACAAATAGGTTTTCTTGCTTGTAGTAAGCAGAGCATCCGTGTTCCCAAGTCGCAGTGAGATAGATGACAAATAAACATAAACATTTCAGTAGCCTACTAAAGTTTTCAGTGACGGGGATTCAATCACTACCATTTTCTGTATATGGTCCACTTAAGATTTGGATCTGCTTATTTTCTAAGATCATGCTCTAAAATGAGCTTTAAAAATTGGATGAACAGTGTGTAAGGCCCAAACATTACAGTAGGCCCCACGTTTGGGGATTCACCCAAACCGCGCCTGGTGGGATCTCCCCAAAGAGGAGTGCTACACCAGTTACATCTTCTGTACATTTGACACGGAAAGAAATTTATTTTAACCATCAGAATAGTTTTGCATCGTGGTCTACCTGAGGACAGAAAATGATTTTTGAAGCAGAAGTTCCAGGCATGATTCCCAAAGGGGATGGAAAAGCTCAGATCTGGCATAAGTGTTCCGCACAGGCCCGTGTGACTGCGTGTGGATAGACACGGCTACACACGCGTCCGGATCCAGCAAATCTCCTGATGGCTTACTTTCAACACGTCCACTCTCACCATGTGTGCCTAAGAAGACTTGCCCAAGTTAGCGAATTCCCTGTAATCTTAAGCTTTGTGGGGCCCACCGTGATGCCTATGTTATATCCACTCCGGCCATTGGTTGTGCCAGCCCAAAAGAAGGCAGATCAGTGGCCACAACAAAAGAAACAGCCAGGGTTGAATTCCGGCTGTTGAAACCTTCTTGGAGGATAAAAATTTTGTGTGAGGAACATCTTATGAACGGATTGGATGACACATAAAACATCACGGTAGGTCCTGGAGGATTTCAACCGTGAACATTTCCATTCCCATTCTTTAGCATGGGTGTGGTTCACTTGAGTTTTAGATCTATCTCACGTTTGTCCAGATGTCCTAAAATGAACTGGCGAGATAGATGGACGGAGTGGATGTAACGCATACATTACAGTGAGCCCCACAGAGCTTAGGATTACGGGGGAATCCTGTAACCCTGGGTTGCAGGCAAGTCGCGTCCTGCGCCCCACATGATCATTTTTTGGTACAGGGCATCTTGACAGATAGCCTCGCTTGGTAAACGGACTGGATCTCTAAGTACGTGTGACAAATGCGCACGCGTGCCGAGATTCACAAGCCCAATCTAGCATCGCGTTGAAGAAAGCGGAGGGGCGGTGTTTTAGTTTCAGAAGGAAACGGACGGTGCGGATAAAGCAACACTCTCTCCGAATCTCTCATCCCAGTCGTCTCCTATCTCCTCTCTTCTCCAGCGTCCGATCTTCCTTGTTTCAGGAAAAAAAAAAGGAAAAAGAAGTCGCTCCCAGCGCGGCAAATACAAATACGAGGTAAGCTTGTTTACTCCCTCTCTCTATCCACGTCTCTCTCCATTCCAAGGCCATGGCAGAGCTAGGGTTTCCGTACAACCGTGGAGAGAAGGAGGAGAACGATCTAGGGTTTTTAATTACGGCTGATTTATGTGAAGTAGGAAGAGGAGAATGGCGGAGGGACCGGCGAGCCCTGGCGGTGGGAGCCACGACAGCGGGGGAGGCGATCAGAGCCCTCGATCCAATGTCCGAGAGCAGGACCGATTCCTGCCGATCGCCAACATCAGCCGCATCATGAAGAAGGCTGTTCCCGATAATGGGAAGATCTCCAAGGACGCCAAGGAGACCGTTCAGGAGTGCGTGTCCGAGTTCATCAGTTTCATCACCAGCGAGTAGGGAATCGGACGGCTGTGCTTGTTCCTTCTCTTTCTTTTTGTTTTTGTTTTTCTCTATTTTCCCTTTATCTTCACTTTTGTTCTTTTGTTTGGTGTGAAAGGGCGAGCGATAAGTGCCAGAGAGAGAAGAGGAAGACAATTAATGGTGATGATTTGCTCTGGGCGATGGCCACCTTGGGTTTTGAAGAGTACATCGAGCCGCTGAAGGTGTACTTGCAGAAGTTCAGAGAGGTAACATTCTTTTCTTTTTCCCTTTTATTGTGAGGAAGTATATATAATGTTCACTCGAACTACCATTCTGCTTGGGCGGACCTACCTTTATGCGATCCAGGTCGTTCATCTGCTGGGACCCATCATGATTGAGATCTGAAAATCTCCCGTCTTAGTGGATTTTTGGGGGGGGGGGGGGGGGGGGGGGGGGGTATGTGGACCGTTGACTGAACCATACAATAGATGGCCTCTGATTCGGGATTAGTTGGTTGGAGGAGGAGATTTTAGGCGCATCAGAAGGTACATGATGTGGCCCACCTGATGAACAATTCATCACACTGGAGGTTGGGCCCACCTGTGCGGTTGCTGAGCCAAATGAAAAACACCATTTTAGTTGGGTTTTAACAAGTATTTATCACACTGGGGGGATGAGGACCATTGACTGAACCATACAATAGATGGCCTCTGATTCGGGATTAGTTGGTTGGAGGAGGAGATTTTAGGCGCATCAGAAGGTACATGATGTGGCCCACCTGATGAACAATTCATCACACTGGAGGTTGGGCCCACCTGTGCGGTTGCTGAGCCAAATGAAAAACACCATTTTAGTTGGGTTTTAACAAGTATTTATCTCTTTCATTTCGCTCAACCTGGTAATATTGGTTTTTTTTTTTTTTTTTAAAATTTTTTTTTTTAATTGGTGAAAGTTACGTGCATTTAGAGGTTCGAGGAGTTTAAACTGACACCCTTTTATTTTCTTTTGTATTGATTTTCGGGGATGGATTTGCCATTGCAGCTGGAGGTAACCAAAATTTACTTCTTCATTTTTTGATTATACACTGGTTTGTGTGTATATGCTTTAGGTTATGGTGTATATGTATAATTCTTTAAGTGGAACTTTTGATAGGGTGATACTAAAGGACCTGCCAAGGTTGGCGATGGATCTGGCAAAAAGGATGTGGTCACGGTTCAGCCTGGCCCTAGCAACCAGGTGGAATTTAATAGACCCTTATGATTTTAATTTTTTTATTATTATTAATTTTTTATTTTTTTATGATGTTCACATCACATGCTTATAGTAGATTTGAGTGTTATTTGCATGAGCTTATCATAATGTCTTCTGATTGTTTCTGTGGTAAATGAATTTGCTAGATTGCTCATCAGGGTTCTTTTACTCAAGGAATGAGCTATATGCATTCTCAGGTAAAGATTTCTTCTCAATATCACTTGCTTACTGAAAATATAAATCTTGAAATTTGATACGGTATGTACTATTCAGTGCATGTTTGTATGGATGCAAACCTTTTTTCTTCAAAGGGCCTAAAGACTTTATTTTGTAGGAAGCCAAATCCTTGAGAAAGATTCTATTTGTCACATTCGGGCATGGGAAATGTGATTCTGTTGAATCCATAAAATTTGTTGGATACTGGGAAAGAATTGAAAGGAATTCTATGGTGTAGGTACTTATTTATAAAAAAAATTCAAAGAAGTGACAGTTGGGAAGGAATCCATTTGCTTGTAATTTGTAAGCCAACTTGTGGCTAGGAATAAAAAAACAACGCAAAATGCTGCAATTTCCAACTGGAAATCATTTCTAAGCTTTCCCAATCACAATCACAGGAATTTACCCCTACTTAGATTCTTTTTTGAGGTGGGTACTTTTCCAAATTTTCTTGTTTTCGTGTTTTTATTATCACTTTTTTGATGAAGAAGAGCAGGTGGCAATTTATGATATTGATTTCTAATGGGCTTATGTAAAAAATTTCTAGTTTTGGTCTCTTCTTGTACCCGTGAAGTTTCTGACCATAAAGGAGTGACAGTTGGGAAGGAATCCATTTGCTTGTAATTTGTAAGCCAACTTGTGGCTAGGAATAAAAAAACAACGCAAAATGCTGGAATTTCCAACTGGAAATCGTTTCTAAGCTTTCCCAATCACAATCACAGGAATTTACCCCGACTTAGATTCTTTTTTGAGGTGGGTACTTTTCCAAATTTTCTTGTTTTCGTGTTTTTATTATCACTTTTTTGATGAAGAAGAGCAGGTGGCAATTTATGATATTGATTTCTAATGGGCTTATGTAAAAAATTTCTAGTTTTGGTCTCTTCTTGTACCCGTGAAGTTTCTGACCATAAAGGATTGATTTCTGTTGGACTTGCTGATTGAAAGGAAAGTAGAGAGGTCTTGTTCTGTTGTTCATGCAAATTTATGCAAAATTTTCTCTATTAGCTTTTCTCTTCAGCCTCTTCTTGAACTCGTAAAGCTTTTAACTGGTAAAAATCAACATCATAAATTGCCACCTACTGCTCTTCTTCATCAAAAAGTGAAAAAAAAACTAAAGCTTTTAACTGGTAAAAAAATGATTTCTTTGGATTTTCCGATAGAAATAAGATAAAAGTGCTTAACCAATCTATGGAAATTGATGCAATGGGGTTTATGGAGGTGGGGAAAATTACCATTTCTAATACAAAAGTATGACATGCAAATGCTAACAAATATTTTTGGTGGGTTTTGCTTCATTCCATACTGGAAGCCCTTCTTCGTGGATTCAGAAGAGATCCGTAGACATTTAATTGATTACTTGAGAATTTTGAGTTGATTTGAAGTGTTCAAGATTTGGGTTTAAGTCGTATCAATTGTCTGCATGAAATAGGTGTATGCATCATCTGGTTGTAGTTTGTTGGAGGTCATATAAAACATTACATTGTTGAAATGCTATGTAAATTATCCGGCAGTTGATGCATATGGAGTTAGAGGTAGTTGGAGTCTTCTTGTTTCTGACCTTTCAGGGAAATAATTGTTTTAAAGAGTTAGAAATAGAAGGAACTATCAATTTAGGAAGGGATTCTCCATTGGACCAATAGGGTTATTTCTTTGATTTAGTATTAGATTATGTAACCAATGGGACTCACCTTGGCTTTTAGCTTTAAACTGTCACTTATGTGATTTTATGGTTATAAAGGGTAAGCCCTCAGTTTTGAATTGGTATTATTTCTTTCCTTTGAGTTTCAAGCATGTGTTGCTCTAATCTTAATATTAGTTGCTGGGTGGTTACCATAGTATGTGTTGCTTATCTTTATTTTAAGTTTCATTATCAAATTTGAGATCTTTCACTGAGGAGTTCTTGCATGGGTGCTACGTATATTGTTATAGGTTTTGCTAACATCCCCACATGCTAACATCCTCCCACCTTTATGGGGACATTAGCAACATCCCCAAAGCTTCTAAATGCCACATGGGATTCTCAGCCATCAATCGAGTGGGTTTATTCAATTGTATTGGTAGCAAGCCATGGTGCAAGAATCAAGCCAATCAAATGATCGCTGAGGCCAATTTCTTACAACCGTCCATTTTTTACGGGCCATAATCACATGGTTAGCATAATGAAAACCAAAGTGCTATTTTGAATTCATAAAAAAATGCAAAGTGAGATTTGTCGAACATATGTTTCAAGATGATGAATGAACTATTTTATTTCTCCGCTTAGTCTTGACTGTCTATTTTTCATTCTATTGATCATATGTTTAGGATCATCCGATTCGTGTGGTTTTTTGCACAGTGGCTTGGTTCTAATTGCATGAATGAATGAACATTTCAAATCAATGAGAGGCCTTCCCATATGTCATATAAAAGCTTTTGGGATGTTGCTAACATTCCCAACAATATTGGCACATTAGCAAAACTCTATTCTTATTATTTTTTCGAGAACCCTAGGTTGTACGTGTTCAGATTTATTCATTTAGTTCTAGTTTCTTATTTATAGTTGCATTAAAAGCCTGTTGGGTGCATATTTAATGATCACTCCTATTGTCTCACACTAGTCTTTCCCTTAAATGTCTCTAAGAAGAACAACTCTTGGGAGCAAGTCTTGTGGAAGGCTAAAAGGGACGTATGTGATTGGGCCATAGAGCGTCTTCATGTTGATATTAATGTAGTCCGACCTTTTTTGGATTTTGAAATCTTCTTTTTGGTGTATTTTTTGTCTTGTCAATCTTGGCAAGCTGTTTTTAATAAAATCATTCATGGCCCTTCAATAAAAAAAAGGAAGAATAACTAAGGTTGGAGATTAAAATAGTCTGAACTATATATATGTATTTATAATGATTCATATAGGCCCTGTATACACATAATTGTCAGTGTATTTGGCTGTTGGGTTGGTTAAAAACTCTAATACCATACAGTTTGCATAAGGAAGCCTAATCCCTTCAAAGGATACACATGCGTTGTATGACAATCCCCTCAAAGAGCAATCTACTGCAATATCTGGTCCTTCACTGTACATGATTAGCACAAAAGCATTACATTCCACTTTATGAATGCAATTGGTAGCAATTCTTTCCAAATATCATGCACATGATAAGTATACAACAAAGAGCTGAAAAGGTCATGTACGAATGCTTACATTCATCAAATAGCTCATGCATATGATATTTAAGTAGGACTCTGTCTGACTAGATCTAGTGGACGGACCTCACAGTCCATTTCTTGTTTCGGGCTAGATCTGACACGCGTGTGGGCTATACCACTTGAATTTGGATGTTTTGTGCATGGTTTTACATTGTTTCACATAGTCGGGCCCACCTGAGTTTTGGATCTGCCTGATTTTTTGTTCACGGCCAGCCATTGTGGGGGTGCATTTGATGGATTGAGTGGATGTCATATGCACATCATGATGGGTCCACACAACTCGATCCATGGTAATTCACTGTTGAGTTAGACTTCTTGCGATCATTCTCCCAGTGCCTACTCAGACACACATGCACACACTATAAAGGAGAATTTATTCCCTTTTTCATATCTAGTTTTACTGTACTCATTTCCAATTTACCTACATAAATATCATTTAAAAAATTTATCCATCTAAATCCAACTTTCCTTATATTCATGGCCACACATGGGGATGCACATATGACATTGGGTTATATACATGGGTTTTGATGGACTGCTGTTTAGATGTGGTCCGTGGCTTGGTTCCCACCATTTGATGGCATACATCATACATGTTAGAGATCTGGATCATCATCATCACCATCACCATCACCATCACCATCACAATCAAAGCTTTACCCCAACTAATCGGGGTCTACCACACAAATCCTGTTATGCCATTCCACTTTATCTATCCTTCGTTAAACCATTTGTTAGGTGGTTGATGTAGGGAAAAATTGTTGGTGTGAAAATCCAATTTTGCACCAATGCCTAACGACTGATTTTGTTTTTTGTGCTGGTTGGGGGCTATATATTGGGCATGTTGTGAGGGATATTTTGGTCTTTTCTCTATATGGTTGGTTGGTTGTTAGAGTTAGTTGAGGCTTAGTTGTGATTAGCACACTATCATTAAGATTAGTTGGTTAGCATTAAATTCTGTTTTTTTGTATCGAGGGAACTTTTGAATTGAATTTTGAGAAATTGGAGAGGGCTTTGAGAGATGAGCTTGTTCTAGCCCTTTTGTCTTCTTTGGTGGGTTTTGGTAGGTGTTTGGACAACCCAACTTCTTCAGTTTCCTTGATTCCTTTCTCCTCTTCCCTTTTTAGCTTGGAAACTCATTTGGGTGGCTTTTTTGTTGATTTGAGCGAAATGAATGTGTCAGTTGGTATTAGAATGGTTTTTCGTGATTTGCTTGATTTTCGTGGGTACAATTTTGAATTTCGGTATCGAGGGATGTATGGGCCTGACCAAAAAATGATAACATTTGGGCTTCCCGTATCAATATTGGCTGTTTCCATATTGGCTTGTATTGGTTGAAATTTTTTGAAGCCAAAGAACTACGGAAAAATATAAAAAAGGGAAAAATGAGAATTTTCAAGAACCTATCTTGTGTTTTTTTTTTTTGGTATTTCGGACATGCATATAAGGAGTATCAAACTATGCTTTGATAAAAATGCTGTTTGTTGTCTTGACCATTGAAAGTCAACCAAACGGGCCTAATTGAACATAGATCAAGCATGACTTGGTGAAGTAGGGCAATTACATTGAAATACAACAAAAAGATGAAAATATGAAAAAAATGATGCTTTACTCTTTTTTCTGATTTTTCCTGGTTCATTCTTCTTTGACTCGTTGAATCCCATTCAAATCGTTTGTTTTGATCCCCACAGTAGATCTAGATCTATTCTAGAATGACTTCCTAAGTTTCTTTCATGGTTGAAATGAAAAAAAGAAGAGGAAAAGTGGGAGACATTGAAAGAAAAAGTAAGTAAATTTGGGCCTTTATGGCCACATTGGCACCTTACAGTGGTTGGATCGACTTCATCGTGCTTAAAAATACAGAGGGTTGCCCGATAGTCAAGGAGTTTCTTCCTTTCAACTACGTGCAGCCTTGTGGTCAGCCTACAAGTCTAGATCTCACCATAAAGATTGGTCAGTTCTTGTGTCATCAAAGGAGGCAAATGAGCACTTTGATATGGTGCGAGGTTGACAATCCAGGAATTGCAAGATGCTTTTTTATCATGATGACGGAAGGCATTTTGCAGAAAATTCACAGAATTTCATAAATTCGGTAGCTGCAATATCGAACCACTGAATTATTGTGTTGACAATGAGGATGATGGAAATTAACGATTGAACATAACCCTTCAACAGGCTCTAGAATCATATAGGATTTTGATCACGCTCTCGTGCAAGAAATGGTGTACAAGGTGTGTATGATGGAGAGCTAGTTTTTGTCCAAGAAACTCATCATGACTACAGGTGTGGATTTTCAGGCATTGTGTTTGGCTTATTGGATGACAGAGCCATTTGTTATGGTCCCAAGGGCCATATCTGAACACTCGGGTACAGCAAAGCATGAAGGCAAGTGAGGAAAACAACAAGAACTTGAGGAGTTGTTGTCTCCAACTGAAGGAGCCTGATGCAGGAAAAAGTTAGTGGTTGCAGTTTCTGTGTCAATGTCTAGTGACTGTGTTTTTGGTGCAAGTTAAGGCTATATGTTGGGCATGTTGTGAGGGGTATGTCGGTCTTTTCAGAGTATGTTTAGTTGCTTTTTTGAGCTAATGGTTGGTTCGTTGTTAGAGCTAAGCCCTTGGCGTATAATCGTCGGCTCCTTACATTCCCTATTCGCCCTAATGACCTCATGACCATTGCTACTTGAATGCCTAACCCGCTAGCAGGACCTGAACATCCGGACCGAGGAACTTCTGGAAGGGAGGGTACAATAGAAAAGAAACCACTTCCCGAAGTCCCGTCAATTGAGTGCCGCTTTACGTGGCTCGACCGATAGGTTGAGGTGCGTTAGACCTCGACCTATAGCCCGAAACAGAAGGAGTTTTATCTAAGCTAAGCCACCGGCCCAAGAAAGAGTGGATTCTACTTCCCAAGCCTAGCTCCCGGAAAGAGATAGGTTTGATTCCCCTCCGTCTGGAAAGAAAGAATCGAGCTTTTTGAATTGGATTTTGAGAAATTGAGTGCGATTTGCAAGAGGAGCTTGTTCTAGCCCTTTCCTTGTCTTCTTGGTTGGCTCTTGGGAGCATTTGGACATCCCAACTCATTGAATTTCCCTGACTCCCTTTTTCTAATCTCTCTCGTTCTCTTGGAAACTACTTTGGGTGGGTTTTTCGTTGATTTGAGTGATTCAAATTTGTGTAGCGTACACCTAGTACATTCTTAGGTTGCCGTTGGTCAAACCAATGGGTGGCACCTGAGTTGCTTTTTCTATATTGCATTTCTACGTGGTGTTAAAAAAACTCATGCAGGTTCACACATCAGATGGGCAGGCTACAGTGCATTAAACAGATGGATGGATAATGAAACTTGGTCTAGCCATCCATTTGTTTCATGTGCTATGACCCAACTGATGAATGGTATGGTCTGAATTTTCTACCTGGTCACCTTCATTGCAGGGCCCACTGTATCTTGCTAGGATGTTCTGCATCGTGCCACATTGGCACATGTAGGGGAATGTATGTTGCAGGGCTATAAATATGTGTGGCATTATCAGAACTATAATAAGCACGATAGAATTAGTTAACACGTAGTCTTGTAGAGTATGGTGTTCAAGAAGCAAAAACCCTTCATTTGTGGATTCTGTAGTAAGGGCAGCCTTGGTCTGTAGATGTATTGCTTTCTAAACAGGAAGACAGGGATATGCTTAACGAGTAATTATAAGATCCTCAACCCAAGACGGTGCACACTTACTCGGGTTTTCATTTCTAAAAGGTGGGGACCATCGCCTGGCTTTCTGAACTATTCGTGCATTGCGTCTAAAGTGCAGATGGCTATGGTAACCTTTCAAATTATAGCCAAGAAATACACGAGTTTTGTAAGGAAAAACATCGAGTGCCCAATTCAACTGAAAAAGTTGCTAGTTCGGCATCTAGGATCTTCCAATCTAAGATGTTTGTGGGTCATGGTCTAATAACCATCTTTTATTATCATTTTGTATTTTAGATTTTACTTTATTCCTAATATATTAGGGTTATTATGTTTTTAAAATTTTATTTCAGAGATCAACAAAATTCTGCATACATTTGCACATCCCTGTAACATATGCCTTCATCACATGGAGAAAATCCTCAATGTCATTCTCTGGAGTGATGTGGCTTTTGTGTGGATTGCTATGGAAAATAAAATTCTTATGGTCGACAACCACAAGAAAAGAAATATGGCAATTCCAAATATGTGCTTCATGTATTAAAAGGCAATTCCAAAATCCCACAGATGGCCGTCTTTCAAATTATAGCCAAGAAGTACACAAGTTTTGTAAGGAAAACCATTGAGTGCTCACACTCCACTGAAAAAAAAAATTGCAAGCTTGGTGTGTCAATGATCTTCCAGTCAGATATTTGTGGGTCATGGTCTAATAACTATCTTTGATTATCATTTCATAATTTAAATTTTACTTTATTCCTAATACATTAGCATTAATTTCATTTTAAAATTTAATTTCAGAGATTTACAAAATTCTCCAAGCATTTGCCTATCCCTTATTAACCTATGCCTTTGTAACACAAAGTCCTCAATGTCAAGGCATACAATGATGTAGTCCTTATCAGCTTTTTGGCTCCATCTTGGAGCCTTCTTAATAAATTCCCTTTATCTGTCAAAAAAATAAAATAAATCTTATGGTTGAAAACCTCAAGAAAAGAATGGCAATTCCAAATACGTGCTTCATGTGTAAAGAGGCAAAGAATCTGTAAACCACCTCTTTCCACATTGCAAAGCTACAAGAGCTGTTTGGGAAAGCTTCTTTAATCTCTTTGGAGTTAAATGAGTCCTCAATGCCTCCATTTTGGATCCGACTGCAGTATGGGAGGGATGCCTGTTCTCACCTTGCAGAATTATTTTATGGGAGTTGGTGCCATTCCTGTGTTGTGCTGTATTTGGAAAGAAAGAAATACCCTCATGTTCGAAAGGCAGAGTGACAAAAGTGGAGACCCTCATTGGAAGGATTCAATTTTTTGCTGTGGGTTGGATTATGCATTTTCCAGATTTTAGAGGAATTTCAATATCAAACCTCATAGCCAATTGGTCATTTATTTGCCTCGGTTCTTCCTAGATCCCACCAATTGGGTTTGGAGATTTTTTAGGGGGTTGGCTTTGTATTTTCTTTTCTTGATGCTTGCTCCTTGGGGATGATAGCTTATCATCTCTTCTGCCTTAGGAGCTGTTGCTGCTGCTGCTGTTTTTTTTTTTTTTTTGTTTTTTTTGTTTTTGCTTTCCTCTAATAAAAATTAGCCGCCATTTTAAAAAACAGAAGAAGAGTGACATAGCTTTTGTCTTTCAACTTAATCTAGATCATGTCTTCTAACTCGATGATAGGCTTACAGCCGGGGGGAGTTGTTGTTAACCCCTCAAGCTAATGATTTTGCTACTCATTTGCCCATGGCCTAACATGATGAAAAGAAACATTACGTGAATTTATTTATTTATTTTTTAGATGAGTTTGAGTAGTTTGTAACTCTACTAAAGAACTTTGAACTTTGAACTTTGAAGCTAATGGAACTAAATCTACAATCTTTTAAGTACTTTGTAAAAGTGCTATTTTTCTTCTGTTGTTTTTGAGGAGATTTCCAATTTTCATTTGATTCAAAACCTCTTAGTTCCTATGTGCTTGCTGGTCCCAAGCACAGGTAAGGGAGGGTTGATTTAAGTAGGAATTTGTTTGTCAAACTTTGTGAAGAAATGAGAATTCATGTTCCAAATCTTGAAGTGTGGTTGGTGAAATGGGATTCATAAAGCTGACTCCATATAAGCTATATGACTAGGCATGATGATGGTGATGATTAGTTTCTAATTCAATTAATGAGAAAAACATTGCGTTTTTCTGTGAAAGTGAAATGCATATAGCATGTATGCCATAAGGTTACAACTTAGAAGCAAGAACTTCATTGGAAGTTCCTCTTCCTATAGGGTGATTTGAACACGAAAGCTTTAACAGAGGAGTTCTACCTCACAATTTCAAATGGCCTCAACAGATGGATAGATCAATTGAGGGAAAAGTCTGTAGTGGGTTGGATTATAAGATCAATTGGAAGATTTGTATGACTAGAACATTGAGGCTGGGACTTAGCAACTTGCATTGAAAGCCGAAGAATACCCGAAGAAGAAAGAGGAGGATGGCTTGTTATAATAGATTTTGATTTAGGCAAGTCATTTGGGCCTTGACTTGGTCAAGACACAAGATACAAGTGCCACAAAAGCACTCAAACAACTTGCCCTAGTCTCCTACTTGTTAAATGAGTTGGTAGAGAGTGTAGTGTGTCTGAGTGGTCCAGGGTTCAATCTATGGTAGTGTTACCGTTAAAAAAAAAAGAGTTTAAGAGTTGACTAGGGGAGTTACAGGATTTAATCTAGAAGTAAAGCAGATAATATAAGTTTGAATTTTGAACTGGATAAAGAGAAGGGTGAAGGGAAATGCTTTTAGAAGCAAATAGTATACATCTTTTTTGAGGCCCACCAAGTGACATCATTTTGACATCACATGCTTTGGTAATTGCTAATCTTTTGGTGATTGTTGTTGTATGGCCATCCTTTTCCCTTTTCCAATTATGAAGGGATGTGGTTCTTTTTGGATGCTCTATATCCCATTTGGGAATTGGGAAGAACTTGGTGTAGTTGAATTTATCCATATGTAGTTCTTACAAAGATCCTTATATGACCTTTAAAAACAAATCTATGTGATCCACCTTTTATCTGTGCTTGTATGCTATGGGCATGTGGCCATGGCTTACTCAGACGGCTTGGATTGCACTACCCATTTCAAGGCCCGTGAGGCATGTATGAGATGAATGAGATCAAGTGAGGCTTTTTTATTATTATTTATTTTAATTGTGGAGTTTGGAGGCTATCTTTGTAATTTCCTTCTTGTATTGGTTAGTTGTTAGCTAGGGAGTTTACAGTTTATTAGGGTTAGTTTTAGGTTGTTGGAGTTGTGATTACTAACTAATTGTCGTAATTAAGTAATTTTAATCATGAGTAGTTAGGAGTTTGTTGGAGTTAGAAGTTGTTGGAGATCTAGGGTTCAAGCCCTGATAGTGTTATCTTTCAACAAAAAAGAAGAAGAAGAAAGAAGTTGTTGGAGTTCTATAAGTACCTTATAGTAAGCATTGTAAGGTAAAGTTTGACTTTTGTAGTAGAATTGAGAGAGATTTAAGAAGAGGTTTTCTTTTGTGCGTTTGAGAGTGTTTGGATGCCACATCCCAAATCTTGTATTCTTCCTTCCTTTTCTAATTACAGACCAAGGCTCCTTCTGAACCTGTTGAAGCAAGCAATCTGGGTTACATTAGATTAGGTGGTATCAGAGCAGGAATTTGGCAGAATTCTGTGTTTGGCTTTTGAAGGAGAGTGGAAGAAGTTTTGTAGCAGTGGTGCTGGTGCGCAAGGAGATTGGCGGGGCATGTTGTGGCACATGTGGGTGAGATTGTGAAGTATCTTGAGATTTGCAAGGTTTCTTGCATGTTTGGCTCGCAAAGGAGAGCGGGAGAAGCTTCATAGTAGTGATGCCGGTAGCTTAAGGAGGGTCTCCGTGTTGTGGAGCGTGTTGCGGCACTCATGGGACAGATCGTGAGGACTGAACTACCTTGCTTCCTACCAAATGGTGCACATGAGGCACATATGAGACAAATGAGGTTAAGTGGGGTATTTGTGTTAATCATGGAGTTTGGAGGATATCTTTGTAATTTCCTTGTATTGGTTAGTTTTTAGTTAGGTAGTTACAAAGCTTGTTAGAGTTAGTTTTAGGTTGTTGGGGTGGTGTGATTATCATTTAATCACCATGGCTCGGTAATGTTAGTCATGATTAGTAAGGAGTTTGTTGGAAGTTAGTTACGGGTCGTTCTAGGATATCTGCGAGTACCTTGTAATAAGCATTATATGGTAGTTTTGGCTTTTGTAATAGACTTGAGGGAGGGTTCCTTTTGTGTCTTGAGTGTTTGGATGCCAAATCCCCAAATCTTTCCTTATTCCTTATTCTTTATTCCTTTTCTAAATACAAATCAAGGCTCCTTCAGGACCTGCCAAAGCAAACAATCCAAATTACAATATTGTCCCATCCTTCCATTTCACTAGAAATTTTGTTGTGATTATGCGGTTGAGTGGAGGTAGTCTTCAAATCATGTACCTCTTCAATATCTTCAACTGGCTTCTTTATAAGTTGCTCAATCCCCCACTTGTCATCAGGAATACCCTCCCTACTTGTCCTGCCTCATATTCATTTAAATAAACGACATTAAATAAGGAGTTTATGTCAGTCATCAGTACTTCGCTTGGTGGTAATTGCATTATTAGGTCCTGCCCTCAGTAGAGGGTTGATGTCAGGTGTTAGGGCTGTCAATATGTCAGGCTGGCCCGATTTGAGCCAGGTGGATTGTTCCATTAGGACCGAGGGACAGGTCATGGCTTGAAACTAGAACCCGTTTTACTAATCATACCGGGTTTGGGATGTGATTGGAGCCCATAGGCCTCACACAAGCTTGGGATGGCCTGGGTCCATTACTTAATTACAGTTGTTTTAAATAAACAGTATATAGCAAGTAATGAAACTTGTTTTCGTGATTAATCATGGTATACACACTTCCTATCTTCCATGTCTAATTAAATCATGGAAACCCTAACTCTGCTACTTCCTGTCTTCTGCAAACCCTGTTATTTCTCCCATTCCCTTATCCACACCATAACTCCATTTCCTATCTTCGACACTCCATCTTCACGTTCTCTCTCTGGTTTCTTCTCGACATTGAGATGAACATGCTTGCATCCAGTGATACTCAATTGTTGTGGAATCAAAGTTCAACGATCCGTGTTGTTGATTTGATGGGACACATTGTAGATGGATACTTTCCAAAGATTTGAGATTGGAGTATTCACATTGACCATTGTAATATTTTATTCTTAAGGTTATTGTCTTCAGCTGTTGTTTCTAGGGTATCTTTCTCCATATTGTTCAGCCAAGAACATACAGAGGGTTGCCTTTGACCAAAGTAAACATCTATTTTTCATCCATCCCTGCAGCCCAGGCTTTGTCGAGGAATCAGTAATTGTAGTTTTTTGAATAATGTGAACAAGCTCTTACCTGACAACAAAGGAGCTGAAAGTTTCTCTTCCTTGGTATTTCCATTCAAGCAAGGTATTCTGTAACGGGTACGGCTGCCACTACCGTTACCTTTACGATACGGGCTATAATGGCCGTTACGCTCATAACGGCCTTTACTGTCACTTTAAAAAAAATTGAAAAAACAACCTGAAAAACCTGTATTGCCCCGTAATGGACCGTTATGGGGCTATTACGGCTTTTACGGGGGCGTAACGGGCTGTTACAGGGGCTGTAATAGCCTTTACGGGTCATTTTTTCTGTAATGGCCGTTATAGCTGTTACAACCCTGTAAGTTGTAACGGTTGCCACTGTTACCTTTACGTAACGGCTTTTACGTTCCTGTAACAGCCTTAACACACCATGCATTCAAGCTCTCCTCATATCTTGTATTGTAACTAACTATTATCCATGAATCAGAGAACGACCTGTTCCCTGATCGGGTTACATATCTATGTTTAGTTCAGGTAGATATCTCTAAAATCGGACTTTATCCAATGGTTCCTTTTGAGTGGTTGAAACTGAATCAGGCTGTGATCAGGGACAAGCCAAAGCTTTGAATGTAGTTAGCTGAAACATGGAAATGGTATCCCATTGGAAACTGTGTGCTTTCATTTTAGGAGCCACATTTCCCACATGTATAGGGAGGTTTATAAGCTGCTAGCTATAAAATTTGGTTTTAGATTTGAGGGTGTTTGGACATTATGTCCGTAGAATTCCTCCATTAGCGAAAAAGCAGGTGGAATACATTTCCAAAGTTTTCAAAGAAAATTGTAGAAATTGATGTTGCCCAAAAGAAAGGTGTTAAATTGACATTGCAAGGCTGCGGAAGGAAGTGAATTGATTGTGTTGGTTTCTTTCTCAGGTTTTTCACAAAAAAAAAAAAGAGGACTCAAAGCAAACAGCAAAATTATTATTGGAATCCATGGTTGCCCATTTCCACCTAATTCCTTGTTTGTTTTTCATATCCATGGTTTGATTTTCCTCCATTCAAACACAAGATTAGTGACAACACAACAATGTTAAGTAACTGTCTTATTTGTTAGATTTCGTCTTTCTGGACTCTTTAAGCCAATCAGTATTGTAGTGTTAGATGTTGCATCATACTACCTTTTAATATAAGAAAAACATACATGTCCCAGCTTCGTCAGTTAAATTAGTCATCTCATGTGTCCATCTTCTATCCACATTGTTTATCACCATTTCCTTACGGGCTGTTTGATTTTCCAAATCTGCGGTAAGTGCAACGTAAATGGGTAATAGTTATTTCTTTCGGTAATTTCTGCATCTTTACTGATGCTTGATTTGATGCCTACTTTTGGGACACCACAAAATATGTGGGGCCCAGCGTGATGTATGTGGCTCTACACCATCCATCCGTTATGTCAGCTAAATTTAGGGCATGAGCAAAAAAATGAGGCAGATCCAAAGCTCAAGTGGACCACACCACAGGAAAAAGGGAATCGAACACTTAACGTTAAAAACTTCTTGGGGTCGCTATTTCCTTAAGTGTGGGCCACTTGAGTGTTGAATCTACCTCATTTTTGGCTCATGCCGCAAAATGTTATGATAAAACGGATGGACAGCGTGGACGTCATATATATCACGGTGGGGCCCACAAATTTAAACAGACGCTTTGGACTGATTTTCGAGGCAGAAATACATGCGTTTTTTCAAACAGGATGAAAGAGTAATAATTACTTATTTGCAGGGTATTTGCAGAAGGTTTGGAAAATCAAATTGGCCCTAAATGTTCTGATCTCATATTGAATAGCAGATTACTTATATTGGTTCTTGAAAATGTTGCAGTCACAGGCACAGCATTTTATGGTTCCCATGCAGGGAACTGATTAGCTTGGTGCCCTCTCAGGGCACTTTCTGTCATAGAAATCCATGGCAGATCTGGCATCAGCACCTTTTATATCAAAGGGACTTTCTTATGACCTCGTTGCTTTCATCACGGGAGAGCAAATTCTTCGTCTTTTTATTTTTTTAGGTTTGTATATCTCTCTTCCTTTATGCAAGAATCCTTGGAAGTGGCTCGGAAAACCATGGATCACATTTATAGCTTTGTTATTTGTGCCTTCCATGTATAACATACCAGACTGGTGTGATTTACTTTTTCCATTTTATGAAGCTGACTATAGAATGGTGAATTGAATGCAATATAGGTTCTTCAAATACAAGGTTGAAATTCTCTTGAATCCACTTTGAAATTTCAGGCGCCCAAGTCCTTGACTCGTGGTTAGAAAATGGACCAATGGTTCTTTTCGTCAAGGGATTTTTACTGGAAAATCCTCGGGAACTTATGATTTTACCAAACAGGTATGCCCAGAAAGTGATTTATCAGAAGGTGAAATGAACCAAATGTCCTTGCTTTTTTTAAAAGGACAGTGTTGAAGTTAGAGCAATGCAGGGCTCATGTGGTGTGTGTATAATTAACCCGTCAAACAGATGCAACCCACCATGATGATCTAATGAATTAAAAATCAGGCTGATCCAAATTAAAAAAAAAAAAAAAATCTACAACCAAAAACCTCCTGAATCACGTGTGGCCCGGCTAATGACTTGATCAGCCTAATTTTTAGTTTGTCAGAACATCATTGTGGGTAACACCAGTTGGATGTGAAAAACACCATGTGTGCTCCACAATACTCAACTTGAGCACTTCTTAGGGGAAAAAAGAAGAAGAAAAGAAATGATGAGTGGGATTCGGTCATTTAACCTCCCCAACAGCACTTTTTGGTCATTTTCAAATAGTGTAGGCATTGTTTTGTACAACATGTGGGCCACTTTTCTTGTTATGGTATTCATAGTTGCAAGTTTGTGGAGCCAGTGTGGGTCATCTATGATCATCTAGGCCATTGGATAAGTGTGGTCCCCCTATGGTCTGCTATCTCCCCGATCAGATATGATCATAAGCCGTTCAAGGGGTCCCCCAATGGGCTTGCGGTGTCACTGTGATATGGTGTGAGTACCATTCTACTCCTCGAACTGGCACCTATCCAAGGTATTTTATTATGGTATTAAAGTAGACTGCAAGACCATATTTATTACATTTTCATGCCCTTATTTGTATGGTGGTGTGACTCTCCAACCATGCTTATTTTGGGTCACCTGCATTCTACGGTGAACATGTGCAAATACTCCCTGAATTTGCATGAGAAGAATAGGTGCAGTATGTGGATCATATTTTCCTTTCCAAATCCTTTGTAATATCTCATGTTGGAGTAACCGCAAATGGAATTGGAATTAAAAAAGAAAAACCGTGTTTTTTTTTTTTTTTCCCCCCCTTTTTCTGTTTTGTTTTTTACCCTGTTTGTGTGGGGCTGAAGTGACCAATATGCTCCCCTCCCACTTTGGTGTATTGTATGAAGATGATCAGACTAACAAAAAAGTAAGGCTGATTCAACCTGATGGACGGGTTGATTGCCATTCGAAAATTACTGGCCGATGGATAGGTTGGATGTCACACGAAAATAGCTTGCCTGCATTTCTTTTTCTTTTTTTTTTTTAATATTTATATTTTTATTTTTTTACACGGTAATAGATTTCACCACCTATGGATACTCAACCCTGGACCGGGTGTTGAAACTCCTGAGAGTCTACCACCGGAGTGAGAGTAAGGATCAGATAATAGCTTGCCTGCTTTGGCAACAGGTGCATGGAGATTTGGTGCACGCTTTCAGATGCGTGGATAGTCAAATCTTTTGTCCGACACCATGAAAAATTCACACCGATACGGCATCTTCTTCATCTGGTGAATGGCATACAAAATGGGCGGTCTGGATTGGATGTGGTGGTTGAGTTTTGCTAACAGGTCTTCAAGAACCACTTTGACCGGATGACTATAGCCATTTCATACATAGGTTGGCAAGCTGATGAAGGGTTATGAAAGGAGGTCAATGTTTGGAAGGTTTGCATCTTATAGCCGTTTATTTTCATGGTCACACGCATCATCAGTGCAAGGAACCTAACGGGCGACTCAGGTCAAATCACGATAATATTCGTTAGTGTATTTTTCATGATATCATTGCTGGATTTTAAAATCTTGTTGATGTGTAATAGTTTCCAATTGTGCGTTACCAAACAATACGTCCTCTTTAGCTGTTGGATTGTGGTACTTCAATTTTTTTTTAAAAAAATTTCATTTACATAGCTGGGCTGGAACCAGAAACCTCAATGTTGAAACACACTGTACCATTGAGCCACGGGTCAAGCCTTGGATTGGGCCCATTCAATGATCCAAAACCATTTATTTGAATAAACGGTACTCGCCATCGATCCGAGATTGACGAAAAGAAATCCTCAAACTTAAATATATCAACTCTTTTTACTGAATCAAAGTCAGGAGGCCACCGATATTCAAAGGAAAAGAGTCAGATGATCAAAGGGTGGAAAGTCTAGTCCAAGAGCTTTTGTCATGTTGGTTGTCCCTCATCCAAGTATAGGCCCATTATGCTAACGGTTTGGATCGTCTCCCAAATCCAAAGGCTATCCAACATCAGTACGCCCTCAATGTTTAACCAATTGTCTAGGGCCGCGTTGGTGTAGAAAAATGATGAAAACTATGAAAAAGAATACTTGGATACTCTTGCAAGAGATGGGTGATACGCCGAATGTTGGAAATTACTCAGAAATTGCTTACTTTGCATATGGATAATTCAAACTAAACCGTCCAAATTATGGGAACCACTTTAGATGAATCGTGAACCAAAAATTGCTCTTATTTGGCAATAGAAATGTTAGATTTTTCAGGAAATTTATTGAATGGCTAGAAATAAAAATATCTAATGATCTTATTTCTAAAAACAAATGCCCATAGATCAGAGTTCAGGGGTTCAACCAAAATGAATTTATAAAGAAATCCGACTACAATGGTTCCACAATTTAATCCATTTAATTTGGATAGTGTGCACCATGTGTACCATTTCGAAGTGTCCCGTATCAAGAGCAGCCAAAGTATCAAATGAATCCCAGGGGATCGTTAGGATGCCTGTAAAATACTTTTAAGTACAGGTAATCAAATTGCAGCTATTTGTGTATATTTGCCTGTAAAGGCTTTACATGATGTAAACACATTACAGCTAAAACTGCCTATAATATTAAACCAGGCAAAAAAACTCATATTTCAGCCAGTCAGGGCCGCTCATGTCACCGAGGGCTTAGATCGGTTGTATGTGTGTGTGTATGATTGTGCAAGCATGTTAGAGTATGCCTGATTCAAGGTTTTCTTTGCTTGACCGAATTGTTAGTGCCCTCACTGTGAGATGGACAAATTGGAGACTAGATCATGATCCGGGATCCTCTCGATCACCAATTAATGCATTCCATACTCAGGCGATTTGTGCAAGGATAGGGGTTTGCTCTCATGAATGAGTTCTTCTTGCCTTGTGCCGACAGATGCAGGATCGACCAACTTAAGGACTTTTTATTACACCAGTGCTTTGGTGTGGTATTTCTCAATTAGAATGGAAGATTTGCACAAAAAGGGAATATAAGATAGACTAAACACGGTCAATTTTATTAATAACATGGCCTTGTTACAACCATCGTGCTTTACAACCATATATAAATAAAAGCGAAAAAAAAAATAAGTATATGATTGTAGACACTTGAAAATCGGCGTCCACACTGATCTCTATTGTATGGTGATTAAGGTGATAGGCTGATTATGGATGTTGGAGTCGCCACTAGCTGAAAAAAATCTCAAATCCCGCAGTCGGATAGAACCACAAAATGCGTAAGGTGGGAGAAATCCGAAGACTTCTCTACCCTAAATTGACTCCTGGTCTGCAATCCGGGATTCCGGGTAAGGGACCTCAGTTACAGAGAGGGAAGGTGTTAGGCGCCCTCTCTGCCCGTACGAATGTACGGTCTCTACTTAGTGTAGTAAAATAATCTCAAGGGATGATGTATGCTGTGGTTGAGGCAGGTCTAGGTACGTGTGGATTTTTTATGCGACAAGATCCGAGATTTCGACAGGTCATAGAGCATACGTCCGACAACGTGTCTTGAAGGCGGATGTGATGATGTTTATGCAAATAGATAAAGAAAATGGATTAGGTCACTAGAAATTTCTGATGTGACAGGATCCGATATACGGCAAGTCACAGAGCATACGTTCACTATAGATTTAGAGAAGCAGGGGGTTGAGATGGGAATAGATGTCATGATGAATGCCTGTATGTAAAATGAATGAGTCTTTGGCTTGATCTTTGAGTGGGTTAAGATATGGATTGAACCATGTTCAATCTGTCATAGATTATATGGTTGGAAAGGTTGAGAGGAAGGCTAGGGGGGGGTTGGAATTTTTCGGATCGTTGAGGCTTGGGAGCTCCTTCCCTCTCCTTCACTCTCTTTCTCACTTTCTCCCTCTCTTTCTCACTTAGCCTTAGAAATGGGAAGTGGCTTGTTGAAATGTGAAGAGGAGAGGGCTATTTATAGCCTTCTCCAATGGCATTGATGTATTATTTGGGATTAAAAAGGGTTAAAAGCTGAGGTGGTAAGTGGTGATTGGTTAAGGAGAGAGAGACGCCACGTGGCGCATTCTCATTGGCTGTGGGGCTTGGTAAAATGGTAAATAGTGAAGATGGGAGGGGTAAATCCAGGGAAAAGTTGACTTTTGGACACTGAGACAGCTGTCTACACGCGAGCCGCGAGTGACGGTAGCCCGAGTACCGCCGGAGGTAGTCAGACTACCGCCCGGAGCTCGTTTGAGCCGGGCTCGTGCGTATGGGCTTTGCTAGGTGTGTGGGTTCGCACGGTGGTCTCCTTTCGGAGTTTAATGGCTCAGATAGATGGGTTTAGGCTTGGGTAAAGGGTTCTGATCAAGGTATAAGGTATAAGCGGGGGCCGTGTGTGGATTGAATGGTTTGAATCGAGGTTTTTGGGTCTTGGTTTGGAGGTTTTTGAGAATTTTGGGTCAGGGTTAGGTTTAAGCTGGGATTAGGGTTTGGTTCATGGTGTGATCATGGTTCTTTAGCCTTCTCAATATGTCAGCCTGGGTGTGGTGTCTACAGATGCCCCTCTTTGACCGAGGTTGCGAGCAATCGAATGTCAAAGTGAGTGGATACCCCACCCCTCTGGTCAGAACAAAGGGTAGTGACTCGAGTCTATTGTCTGCCATTGTATCATCGTCAGTTGACTGTTTGGAGAGAAAAAATGACTTGCACATATCATGAGGGTTGAGGAAAACGTTGTGATTGTCCCCTGCGCATTCGTTGCGGCTTTACAGGTCACCAATCACAACCCTTTCACGTCCGATTGTTAATAGCATTTGAGGGTAAGTCTGAAAAGTAAAGGCCTCTGCGCATTCGTCACGGCTTTATGAGGATTCCCATACTACTTGGTCTGTCGTTCCTTTGCTACGTAATCACCCTAGGAGTATTCTGTCTGTTTGATTGTCAAAGTGGTTAGCTGCCCTGCGCGTTGTTGCGGCCTTACGAGGAAACTCACTATGCCGACTTGGACTCAATCAAAATTTTTGAACATCCCGGACTAGGTATGTGCAATTATTCCTTTGCCATGCAGTCTGCTGATTCTGATACTTTGGTTACAATGAATTGTTGTCACTTTGAGTTTCATTATTCTTTCCAGAGATTGATCCACTCATTTCTACTAGCATTCGTACAAATGTCCAAATATAGGGATCGTGCCAATCGCATACGTATCATGTATGGATTCGATCATTCCCGAAAAAGATCGAATCTTATTTCGCTATTTGCACTAACCGTAACTAGAGAATATGGAAGATTTCTCAGTATATTGCGTGCCGCGTGTGTTTTGAAAACTTTGTTTGAAAGCTATTCCCTTTGGAACTAGACTCCTTATATATATTTATTTGGAATATATATATATATATATATATATCTATATATATATATATATATATATATATATATATATATATATATATATATATTAGAAAACATCTGTTCGATTTCGCGGGTGGGCGTTGTCGTCCAGTTTTTATTTGCAAGAAAACGGGCTCCACTGATAAATAATGGGGCCTGATGGTTTAAAAGAAGTGTCCTTTTCGGGGCTATACTTCCTGGGGATTATTTTATTTAGAATTGCTGGTAATTTTGTGATATTTTGGGATTTTTTGGAAATTTGGGAATGTTGGAAATTTTTGGAGACTTTTGGAAATTTTTGGAGATTTTTTTTTTTTTTTTTTTTTTTTTTTTTTTTTTTTTTTTTGGAAATTTGGAATTTTTTGGAAATTTGGCATTTGGAAATTTTTGGAAATTTTTGGAGAATTTTTGGAATTTTTGGAGATTTTTGGAGAGATTTTCTTTTTGTGTTATTATATAATATATATATATATATAATATATATATATATATATATTGGCTTTTATCCACCGGTCCAACGGGAGGACCAGTTAATGCAATGGGCGAGGGGGACAGCAGGTCGATGGCGGCAGTCTCCGGGAGGATACCGCCAGTCCGTCAAACGGACCGCTGGTCCATGGCGTGCGTCGGTCCGTTCGATGCATCTTCCTTCCTTATTTGAATTCGACATTTGGGATGTCCAGGGACTCCATTGTGGTCCCTGGAGGTTATCTTGGCGGATTTTTGTAAATTTTCAGCCTGATATTTTCTTGCATTTTCTTCCTTTATATTTTCAGGTAATCTTAGCCAATGGATTTTTGCTTGATTCTGGGTGGACCACCGTTTGAGGAGCTGGGATGGGTTAGATCTTCTTTTGGATTTTGCGAGGGCTGTGATCTAGGCCGTTGATCTATTTTGATTAGATCTTAGTCGTTGGATCTCATTTTTTTTAAAAAAATGGAGTGGGGTGTGATAAGAAAGGGGCCCCACCCTTTTATTTGAAAATTTTGCTTGTTTGTTTGTTTGTTTTTTTTTTTTTTTGGAAATTTTGGATGATCTGGACCGTTGGATGGATGATCTAGGGCCCATTTGAGTGTGTAAATGGTATGGATCTGGTTAGTTGGCCACTTTGTTGATGATGGACAGATGGGATTTTCCAGGTGGGCCCCACATCATGATCTTGATGTGTCCAGATGCATGGACTTGTTATGGTGGTGATTTTTGAAAGAGACTTTGGAAAATGGGCCCCAAACATGGGCCTTGAAATGAACTTGGACATGGGCCTTGGAAATGGGCCTCCAGCTTGGAGCCCATTGCTTTTCATGGTGAGGTGGATACTTACCTGTGGGCCTTGTTTGTGAAGTATGCCTTGTCGGGGTAGGAATGAGGCTGGTCCGTCTCGCCATTCGACTGATCCATGTTATGTACTGCGGGAGGGTCGGCACCTTTCGGATATAGCCTGGGAGGGTGGTGCGCCTCTGATTCTCAAAGGGCGTGGGGTTAGGATGCACTAGCCCGATTGGTTGCACGACCCTCAGCCGCTATTCTTTGAGGTCTTGGAGCGCACGCCATTCATTCACCTGTTCTGCGTTCGTCTAAGCATGACGAACATGTCCCTCCTATCTGCTTTGGCTAAGCGATGGACACCTTGAGACTCACACCTTCCAGCTGCCTTTTGGGGAGTGGGGGATCACTCCTTATGATGTATACATGCAGCTGGGTCTCCGATATGATGAAGGATCTGTCTCCTTCGAGGACGATCTTCCAGTACCTTCCGAGGATGACTGGATGGAGCTGCTGGGGATGATGCCAGATGCCACAGATTTTTTAGGTCATCTATTTAAACTATTGTGGCTGTCATCGAATTTTGCCAGACGCATCCCCGAGACTGAAGCCACGGCTGTAGTGAAGGCTCGGGCCCTGATTTTGTACACCATGGGAGCGATGATCTTCTGCCATGGGAACGAACTAGTGAGTTCCCTTCTGTTGTCGCTCGTGGTAGATATCACCTTTCCCACACCATACAACTGGAATTCTGGCCCATTTGTACGAAGGGCTGGACAAGGCCAACCGTTATATCAGCCGATCTTTGACCGTTTTTATCCAGTTATCGAGGTACTTTCTTGATGCCCTTTCTGTAGTATTTTCCTTGGAGATGATCTGGTGTGCCTTTTTCTGATCACGGTTTTGGCTCAGGTCTGCTTTTTCGACCACTTTCCCCACCTAACGCCCACTTTGATCGATCATTCGCCTCCATTCCCTCGCATGATGCTGTGGTATAAGGATAACCGCATCCACACACATTTATTTTCTGATCTCGCTTGGTGGTCGAATATTGATGCCCTTGTTCATAATGATGTGAGTGATTTGTCTCGCCTGCATTGTCCATGTGTTGCTTCCTTCTTATCTGCCAATCCTTAACTTTTCTCCCTTTTTTGAAGTTCCACACCAGGCCATATCTCCAGTCGAATGCGGTGCTTACTCCTGGAGCTCAGGAGGCCTTTCAGGCCTCACGATGTTGCTGTATTCTAGAGGACCCGTGTGTGACGAAATGGTATCTAGGAGAGAGACTTTTTTGGCAGCTGACTGGCAACCCTTTGGTCTCACTTAGTCCGCCATCTGGATCATCTGATTGGAGATCTGTGCCCAAGAGGGAGTTGACACCTACTTTGGAAGGTTTTGAGGCCAGTGTATTCGTCGACCCAGACAGAGAGTATAGTTCCTGGTGTGAGCAGTACGACATTGGTCCAATTTTACATCCTGGCTATGCTCCAGGCGGATGCGCCCACTTTGCTGGAGGAGGGATCTTAGGACTACATTTTCATCGCAAAGATAGAGATACTTATCTTCCCGATGACGATTAGTTCATTGTATCATGTGACCAGTTGTGTAATCCTCCTGTTTTATATGAAATTTCAGTTTGTTCAGTGTTGTCCTCTTTGGTCTTCTTATGGTCATTTTTTCACCATCCAATTGAGCACGTGGAGGCATATTTACTTAGCCCAACCCCTCGGAGTGGACCCTGCCCAAATTGCACTCGGAACTGGGACCGGGCAATAGTCCGACTACCGCCCGTTGACTTTTGCCCGTTCTGCTCGTTCTGTCAGATGTTGCAGTGATTCTGTGATGACAATTCTTACAACGGTACTCTGAATGCCGCTAGCGGTAATCCGATTACCGCCTCTGTCCATCTTTTCTTCCAGCGACCTCCCTTTCTTCTCTGTTCATTCCTTTTGTCTCTGTCCCACTTGGTTCCCCCTGTTCAGACCGTTCGATTCTCTCCTTTTGTCTTCCTCTCTTCTCTTATCTCTTTTTTTATTTGTCCTCTTCTCCTTTTGTCTTCCTTTTTTTGGAGATATTATGGCCAATCATGATGATGGGTTTGATGGATTTATTGATGGTGAAGAGGTTGGTGGCCCCATAAATGGTGGAGAAAATCCATTTATGGATGGATTGATGGGGGTAGGTGGAGGAGTAATGGGACATTTGGAAGAGGTAAATGTCATTTATGGTTTGGATTCCTCTTTCATTAATGGCGGTCATGAGAGTGGTTTAATTGAATTTGATGGATTTGATGGGCCACCAGGGTTTGTGGATGTTTCCATGATGAGGTTGGATGGCCTAGAGGGTGAGGATAGCTCGGTGATGGCGACCGATGGTTTGATTGATGGTGGGATGGCTATGGGTGGTATGGATGGTAGTATGGTGGTGATGGACAGTGTGGATGTGATGGTATATGCTTGGATGGGTGGCGGGTCCCATCTTAGTGGTTTGGATGGCTTGGATCGGACGGGTGATGGACTTCTTGTGGATGGCCTAAGTCAGATCTTCGGTGCAAATTTCGAGGCGGTGATGGGAAAATTAGCTTCTGTTGGGATCTAGAGTACAGATCCTGTGAGTTACTAGGATACTCTAGGCGTTGTAGCTCCTGGGGCTTGTTCATTTCAAATGGCTCCTGACGTGGCGGTTGTTGGGGATTCGGGTCCTGTTGCGGCTTTCCAGGATACTATGCGTAATGCAATGGGCGAGGCTGGCTTTTTTCATCATCATGAGATAGACCTATTGGATGAGGGGATGCCCATTTTTGATGATTCGCCTGCGGATCCCGGGTCCCAGATCCTGGATGGCGTGCCTGTTCGGACTTGTTGACTGCAGCCACGTGACACCTGCTTTGAGCGGTTACATATCTGGATCGAGAGCTTGACCGAGTCCGAGATATTTGAGTTAGGCTCTTTAGGCTTCAGAGAGGTTCTTCATTTTCATCGAGTTCACCTAGATTGACAACTGTTGAGTGCGGCTTCGTATGACTGGGTTCCGGCGCTGAACCTATTTTCTTTTAATGACTTGGAGTTGGGCCCATCGTCGGAGGAGTTTTCGCGTCTGTCTGGTCTTCCCCTGACATGGGAGCCTTACGTTCCTTCGTCTGAGCCGGTTCGTCCTTCTGACCTGATTTCTTTGTTCGGATTTCTTACTGCCCTTTCTACTACAGCGGGTGGGGCCAGTGAGCTCTCCCTCGAGGTCTTGTACGATCGCTGTTCTACCACCCGTGGGGGACCTGGATCAGACCGCTAGCTTCAGTGCTTGAATGCACTGATATTTTGAGCTGCTTTTTTTGGGTTGGAGACAGTCATCGCTGACAGTTTTGCTGGATATCTTCTGCCGTGTTTTGCATCGCAGGAGCATTACTTCTGTGGTGTTGGCGGAGCTCTTCTTGGGGCTAACCGAGTGCTCCCTTAGACATACTCTTATCCTCCGGGGCTGTTGCTCATTCCTTCAGGTATTCTTTGTTCTGCTCCTTTATTTTGCTTTGCTTTCTGTTTGCAACTTGAGCTTGATTTATTCCTCTCCCAGGTATGGTTATGGGTGCATTTGTATATGACCCCTATGCTTGCGTGGCCCGATTCCCGCCGCGATGATGTGCTGTCTTTGTTACTTGATGGCCTTCCCCTTGGTGCTAAGGCCACTGAGTCGTTGTACCGTACATGCTCTCTCAGATTCGAGGGTGGGAGGTTAGTTGGGAGGCTACCTGGCTCTGTCGCTCGCCATTGATTTGCAGCGCAACTCGCACTCCTTTGCTATTGCTAGGTCTTTGGGGGTACTGCTCTTACCATCCGTGTGCATTCCTCCGACAGTTTGGTTTCTGGCAGGATATTCCGGAGTTCACCTTCTCTGGATTTGGGCATGCCCCTCTTCCTTCTGATTTGATTACCTTGTATAGACAGATCTGGATTTCTTGGCAGGATTCCTTGGATGCGACAGCTTTGGATCTCGAGTCTTGGGCCCCTCCTCTGGCGACAGTGCCATATCAGCAATGGGTTGCATAACAATCTCTTTATCGACAGGTCCCGGGCTAGCATTTTGCGGACGAGGCTGCTGATCAGGACATGGTGGGTGATACTGCTTCATCCTCTTCATGTGTTGTCGACTCGTTTGAGGCTTTTGAGGAGCGACCCTTCATTGATCCTTCCTTCTTGCTGGCCACACATGGTCACCTGATCAGCGAGATTTCCGTCCTTCGTTACACATGTGAGGACATGGTCCGTCGGCTGGCAGTGGGGCGACAGTATGATGAGAGCATGCTTGCGGCACATCGCCTAGATAGAGATGAAGCCTTCTACTTGCGCATGGAGATAGAGAGGCTTAGACAGAGATTATCGATGTATGAGGGATAGGGGCTCACCTGTGATCCTTGGTTGGTAGCTGATTGCTTATTTTGTATGCATGCACAGTTTTGTTTTTTGAAACTAAAGGAAAGCAGGGTACTTGTAAGAAAAAACTTTTAAAGAAGTAAAAGATTTTTGTTTTGTGCCAAATTTGCCAATGTTCGCTTGTGTTTGGATTTGTGCTTTGGATGGCAGGGATCAGAATCTTGAGTTCAGCCCACATTGTGTGCAGTATCCTAGATTGTGTCCTTAGGGTCTTGGTTCCTTGAGAGGGTGTCGGAGATCGCATCCCCGGATTTGAGCAGAGTTTGATAGAGAACTGATCCGCAGTCGATCTTTCCTTCGTATCTTGCTGTGATGCTTGTTGTCTTGGCTTCTTCTGCACCTGCACTTTTATTATTATTATTATATATATATATATTTTATTTCCTGCTATTTTTACCCGTAGCGCACTTTCAGGTTTTCACTACGTCCAGCTCTTCCCGTCATTTTTGCCCATAGCGTCCTTTCGAATTTTCATTATGTCCCGGGTTTGATCTTGCCTGCCCCTTGACTGCTGTGCTCTTTTACCCTTGGTGCCTTTTCATGTTTTCACCAAGTCCGCTACATGTCCGTTGTTTTTACTCAAAGTGCCCTTTTGGGTTTTCACCTTGCCCTTTTTGCTTAGACATGTCTTCTCCCCCTTTTTGTTTTTTGTTTTTTTTTTTTGGAGTGCCGGGTGAACCGGAGAGACTTCCTTCATAGCTGGCCAACTGGTTACTTTCCTGTCCTTGTCTTTGAGCACAATCATAAGCTGCTTTTAGTTGGGTTATTTGGGAATGACAGGATGGACTTTTTCTCTTTCCTTCTTTTTGAGGTTTTCTTCTTTTTTTTTTTTTTGAAATTTTCTTCTTTTTCCTCATTTTTAAAAATTATTCTCTTCTTTTAGTGAGAGAAATTGCAGGTGTTTCCTGATGGGAGAGGTGGCAGATATATACATTTTTTTTTTTTGGTTTTCGGTGGGAAATATGATGGGTTCAGCTTTGCGATTGTAATCATTGACAAGGTTAGGTATGGTTACCTATGATAAATTTTCACGTTGTCGGTGTTGATGGGTTCAGGAAGATCTTTTTTTTTTCAGACTGGTGAGCCGAAGAGCCCCTCCAGGGAGGACTTCTCGAATGATAAGCGGTCTGCTCACGAGGGTTTGAACTTTCCTCTAGGATCTGGTAAGTGTGGTGGCAAGATACACTTCATGACCATGTCACCGATTTTGAAGCTTCTCTTTTGGACCCTCTTGTTGTAGGCTCGAGCAATCCTTCGTTGATAACATTAGGAGTGGCTTAGTGCTCGCATACGCTTTTCATCTGCTAGATGCAGTTGATCATACGTTGCTTGTTGCCACTCGCCTTCCTCGACTTCGCTTTCCAGCAATATCCGCAGTGATGGGATTTTGATTTCGACTGGCAGCACTGTTTCCATTCCGTATACTAGTTCGTATGGAGTTGCGCATGTAGCAGACCGTACAGACGTTCGATAGGCCCAAGTGCGTAAAGAATCATTTTTGACCAATCACGGTATGTTTGCACCATTTTCTCCAGTATGCGGATGATGGTCTTGTTGGCAGCTTCGACCCCACCATTCATTTGAGGGCGGTAGGGGCTTGACCGATGACATTAGATCTTAAACTTGTCGAGGAAATCGCCCATCCTTTTATTGACGAACGGAGTTCCGTTGTCAGTAATAATGGCCTGAGGGATCCCATAACGACTGATGATGTTGTTCTTCATAAACTTGACCATATGAGATGATGCGATGGTGGTGTAGGATGCTGCATTTATCCATTTGGTGAAGTAATCTACTGCCACCAGGATGTATTCGTGCCCGTTTGATGCTTTGGGGCTGATCTTGCGGATGATGTCCAATCCCCATACAGAGAAGGGCCATGGTGATGTCAGGTTATAGAGTTCGGAAGCGGGCGCATGGATCTGATTTGTATGTTCCTGATACTTGAAGCATTTCTAACGTGTTTGCAGCAATTTGTCTCCATTGTAAGCCAATAGTAGCTGAGTCGTAAGATCTTCTTTACCATCATGTGTCCATTCATGTGTGGGTCGCATAGTCCTTCGTCGATTTCAGACATGAACTGTGTCGCTTCTGTTTCATCTGCGCAGCGAAGAAGGACCTGGTTGAAGGATCGCTTGTAGAGGATGCCCCCAGTAATCATGAATTGTGTTGCTAGCCGTTGGATAGTACGTCGATCAGCTGGGGCTGCTCCTTCCGGGTATTTCTAATGTTCGAAATATTCTTTGATGTCTGTGTACCATGGCCGATCATTTGGGGGAGGTTCAGCTTCTTCAATCTGTAGGCAGAATGCAGGTTCCTCCTGGAGTTCGACGGTGAGTTCCCATTCAGCCACTCCTTTTGGGATTTCCAACATTGAGGCGAGGGTAGCCAAAGCGTCTGCAAATTGGTTCTTGATTCGGGGCATGTAAGAGATGTGATCTCTTCGAATTCCTCGGCTAAATTTTCCAGGTAGACATGATATGGAATCAGCTTTTCATCCTTGGTCTTCCAATCACCATATATCTGATTGATGATGAGTTGCGAGTCTCCAAAGACTCGCAACTTTTTCACATTGAGGATGATGGCTTGTCTTAGACCAGCGATGCATGCTTCATATTCAGCTATGTTGTTGGTGCATTGAAATGCCAGCCTTCCGGATATGGGAATTGGGACGTCATCGGGAGAGTAGAGTATGGCGCTTACTCCACTCCCTTTTGAGTTTGCAGGCCCGTTGAAGAAGAGTGTCCATTCTCTTGCCTTTCTTTCTTCTTCTTCCTCAATCAGGAGGATGTCCTCGTCAGGGAATAAGGTCTTTAGCGGTTGGTAGTTAGGCAGGGAGTGGGCTGCTAAGTGGTCGGCCAGTGCTTGCCCCTTAATTGCCTTTTGAGTGACATAGGTGATGTCGAACTCAGAAAGCAATAGTTGCCATTTTGCTATCCTGCCCGTTAGTGCTGGTTTTTCGAACAAGTACTTCAATAGGCCCATGCGAGCGAGTAGAAGGATCGGGTGAGCGATCATGTACTGTCGTAAGCGTTGTGTCGCCCAGACTAGGGCGAGGCACGTCTTTTCTAAGCTGGAGTATTTGACGTTGTAACTTGTGAATCGTCGGCTTATATAGTAGATCGCCTGGTCTTTTCTTCCTGTATTGTCGTGTTGGCCAAGAACGCATCCGATTGCTTCTGCTGCGATGGAGATATACAGTAGTAACGGTCTACCCGGAGTAGGTGGCATGAGCACCAGGGGATTTAGCAGGTATTTCTTGATCCTGTCGAAGGCCGTTTGACAGTCACTATTCCATTCCTTTGGCGAGTTCTTTCGTAGTAGCTTGAATATGGATCACAGACCGGAGTGAGTTGTGCGATGAATCGACTGATATACTGGATTCGCTCGAGGAAGCCCCGAATTTCTTTTTCAGTCTTGGGTGGTGGCATTTTGATAATTGCCTTAGTCTTGGTCTCGTCCACCCGGATACCATCTTTGTTGACAATGAAGCCTAGCAGTTTGCCTTTGGTTGCACCAAAGACACATTTTTACGAATTGAGGCGGAGCTTGAACTTTTCTAGTCTATAGAAAAGCTTCTTGAGATCTTCGAAGTGTCCTTCGATTGTGCGAGACTTGACGATCGTGTCGTCCACGTAGACTTCCATTTCCTTGTTTATCATGTCATGAAACAAGGCAGTCATGGCTCGTGATATGTAGCTCCTGCATTCTTCAATCCAAAGGGCATGACCAGGTAACAGAAAGTTCCCCATGGTGTGATGAAGGAAGTCTTCTCACGATACTCGATGGCCATCTTGATCTGATTATAACCGGAGAAACCGTCCATGAAGGAGAAGATCTTGTGTCCAGCAATATTATCTACCAATGTGTCGATATGAGGCAGAGGGAAGTCGTCTTTAGGGCTTGCTTTGTTGAGATCTTTGAAGTCGATGCACATCCTGACTTTCCCATCCTTCTTTGGAACTGGTACGATATTTGCGAGCCATTCTGGGTAGTTAGAGACTGCCAAGAATCCCGCATTGTATTGTTTGATGACTTCATTGCAGATTTTCAGGGCCCATTCTGGCTTCATTCTTCGCCGCTTCTGCTTGATGGGCTTCATGTCGGGTTTTGTTGGCAGATGGTGTACCACCAAGTCTTCATCGAGCCTGGGCATGTCTTCATACAAGAAGGCAAAGTTGGACAACCTTGGTTTCAGAAACTTGATCATCCTCTGCTTGTACTCTGGGTACAACGACCTTCCGATGCGCAACTCTCTGGGAGATTCCGCTGACCCTAAGTTCACAACTTCGAAGTCGTCTGCTACAACATTGGCCTTTGTTTCGAATGTTTCGAGAGAATCCTCGAATTCGGGGGCTGTATTATCATTTCGCTAATCTTTGGCTTCATCCAAACCCATGAGTTCAAAGTCCAACTCTAGATCGAAATCATACGAGTCGACTTCAAACTCCTGCAATGTGTGTGAGGTGTTTGGCGTAGTGATTTTCAAAAATTTTTCTATTGTTTTGGTTTTTTAAAAATTTTCTGGTGTTTTGTGATTTTGAGAAATATTTGTTTTTTTTTTGTATTTTTGGGAATATGTGATGTTTTTGTGTTTTGAAGGTTTCCTGATTTTTTTGTGTCGTCAAGAGATCCCGAACAAGATGGTGTTGCGAACCATGATTGATCCTGTCCTAGTTCGGGGTACCCACCACTATTTACATTGGCGTTTTTTTAAGGCCAGCATTGATGGATGGTTCACCGGCTGATTCGATTGTTAGGGGGATAGCTGACCAGATTGGTTCTTTCCTCCTTTCAATTCTACTATTTTGATCTGTTTGTTCCTGAGGGTCACCTGTCTCGATGACCATGATGTCTGCTGGGCTGGGTTCAGAGTCGGAGTCTGATTCGATCTCTTCACCCAGGAGTTGGAGTTCTTCTAGCTCCTCGAATTCACCTAGTGACGGGACTTTGACATCCGTCCAATCAAGGGCGGGCCATTTTCCCTTGTCAACCCAAGGAATGGGCCACTTTTGCCCCTTGTGTTGCTGAGCTGGCGATGGGGATGTGTCCCCTTGACTGTGGGTGGAGATGGGTGTCTTCCCATTCTTGCCTGCGTCTTTTGCAAGTGGCACCCCTGGTTCTGGGTCTCCTGTGGATGACCCAGTTTCCTTGCCCCTAACCTCATGTGATGGGGCTGCGGGTTCTGCCCCTGGCTTTAGATGTGCCTTTGATGCCCTGAGGATCCTATCCCACCTTATTGGTGGCCAGATGGACTCCTGGTTAGCATGTTCTGTGAGTTTGAGTTGCTGGAGTTGGTCCTCAATGGAAATCGTAGTGTCTTCACAAATTGCCCCAGCCTTAATGAACTTGATGGGTGTGCACTTAAATGGTTGACCCTTTTTTAGCCTTTCAGTTTGATCCTCTGGCGTCGACCGATACCCCAGTCCCTGTCTTTGTACGTTTGATCCTCTGGCATCGACATATTCAACAGCAAGAGGTCGTGGATTGGCGATTGCATTCACATTTTCAAATTCAAAGCTGTGATATGATATATCACCCTCTGCATGCCAAACATCGATCACTGGGATGTCAGTTTCTGGAATACTGACCGTCACCGGTAGGATGGTTTCTGGCTCGTCCAATACTGAAATGATTTGATTACCCGAAGGAAATTTAACCCTCTGATGGAGGGTAGATGGGATGACTCCAACAACATGGAGCCATGGTCGTCCTAACAGAAGATTAAATGAGGTAGGAATGTCAATGACCTGAAACATGATAAGGGTCATGTCTGGTCCAATTTGTAACTCAAGGTCGATTTTTACCTCAACTTGTCTTCGGGAGTTATCGAAAGTTCTAACATTCATGGTACTGGGCCTAAAAGCAGACGGTTCTATCCCTAACCGTTCAGCAGTCCTCAAAGGGCAAACATTGAGACTGGATCCATTGTCAATAAGCACGAGTGGGATCTTGAAATTCTTGTGGCAGGCGACTATGTTTAATGAGCGTCCATGTTTACGACCTTCAGATGGTAATTCATCATTAGAGAAGGTGATAGCCCATGGTGCAAGGAGTTGTCCGATCATACTTGCCACCATTTCCGGAGGTACATCAGGAGAGATATGGGCATCATTCAATATTTTCGCAAAGATTTCTCGATGCGATCTTGATGTGCATAGGAGTTCCCAGATGGATATTTGAGCAGGAATGGTTTTGAGTTGAGTTGCTATGTCATAAGCAGCATCGGTCTTGCAAGTGGTTTCCGACAAAGTTCCCCAGGTTTCTTTTGGATTTTGATTATCTCTCCTGAAATACCTCCCGTTATTACCCACTTCATCGCATTCTGGGTAATGCCTGGGACTGCTTTTGGGTCGTAGGAGAGAACCGCCCTTCCTTCTAGGAATATCAGTGGTTCTTGAGAATGGGGAGTTGTGGCTGGAATGTTTTGTGATGGATCTGATGATTTCTCTTTAGGTGCCACCAAGTCCTGACTGGTTTTAGAAGCAGAGTTTTCTCTCCCTTTTTGATGTGTAGAAAGGGTCCTCTGAGCTATGTGCCAGCTGGTGAGGCATCAGGAATGTTGGGGCTTGAACCAGGGGTGCCCCTTGCAAGGTTAGCGGGGTTAGATCAAGGAGACCTATCGGGAGGACAATGGGTTCAGGATTTGACCTTTTTGAATGTACTGGGGATGGAGTTGAATGTGCCCCTTTGGGGATAAGATGCTGCGGGTGTGACCTGTTGGGTGCTGCTTCAAGGAATACTTGTGGCTCAGGCGATGGCGCCTGTTGGTATCCCCATGCCCGGTTGCTGTGTGGGCATGATGCGGTTGGTATGGTGGTGGAGAGGAGTAGGAGTAGTGGGTTGCCCTCCTTCAATGTGGTTGACAGTAGAGGTGCTTGGCGTGCTGGGTCCTGCTTGATGCTATGGCAGGGGATTTTAGAGAATGTTGGCCTGAGCTGTATTGTTGGCCTGTGGGGTGATCGCAATCTTTTGGCTTTCGATCAAATCTTGGACCGCATGTTTCAAGGTGAAGCAGCGGTCCGTTAGGTGGCCAGGAGCCTGGTGATATGCACAATATTGATTTTCATTGTAACCAGGAGGCAAGGGATTAAGTGGAAGTCGAGGCTGGAGTGGTGTCAACAACTGCTTTTGCATGAGCATTGTCAGCACTTGACTATATGATTGTGCTAAAGGGGTGAACTTCCTTCCTAACATTGTCTGCTTGTATGGACCTTGCGCATTTCCCCTATGCCGTTGCGATTGTTGTTGAGATGGCTGTGCCTGATGTCCCTGTTGGGTTTGCTGAGGTTGGTACTGCCTATTTGACTGTGGCTCTGGTTGCGGAACATACTGATTGCCTTGAGTGTTAGCGATGATGTTGTTAACTTCTGTAGTATGCTGCACGGGAGTAGTGCTGTTTCCATTCCCATATCCAACGAGTTTCCCCTCGACTTTGTTTCTTTTGATTGAGGGGGCCTGGTGTGGCCATGGGGAAATGGTCCCAGCCTTGATCCCAGCTTCTACTTGTTCTTCGGCCCGAATGAGCTGAGAAAAGTTAACGTATGAGTACGAGATTAGATATCCCGAAATGCTGGGGTTTGCGGAATGTACGATCATGGATATCTATTCTTCGTCATCGATGGGGTTCCTCATTCGAGCTGCCATGGCTCGCCATCGTCCTACGTATGCTGATAAGGACTCATCACTTTTTTGTCTCAAGGCAGCCGGGTCAGACCTTCTTAGAGCCATGTTCAGGTTGTATGAGAACCTGTCAATGAATGCCTGGGAGAGCTTTTCCCAGGTTCGGATTTAATGACAGTCCAGCGAGGTGTACCAATCCAAATCGTCACCCTTGAGGGATTTTTGGAAGAGCTGTATCAAGGCTCCATCATTCACTGCTATCGCGTTGAGTTCCCCACAAAATGCTTTCAGGTGTGCTATGGGGCACCCACTACCGTCATACCTTTTGAACTTTGATACCTCGAAGTTTGGAGGTACCTGAGCGTCTGGGAAGGGACAGAGATCCCTGAACTTGGTGGATGGGTGATCCATTCCTTTCTGTCTCTGAAGCTAATTTTGTACCATTTGCAACTGCTCTCGTAATTCTTCAATTTCTGACTTGCCCGGTTGTGGATATCTTCCCCCTTGCTGTAGGGCTTGTGCTGCTTCCTCTTCATATGGATCAAGAACAGGTGGTTGCTGGAAAGATGATAGACTCCCGGTGGCGAGAGGTAGCTGAAATTGAACGCCGCTCCCTTTCGGAGGAGGGTGTGATGTTCGGAAATGGCTCCCGCCTGGGGTATCTGCCAATTCCGGAATGTTACTCCCGTTAGGGGGAGTGAGTTGGACTCGAAATTGGCCCCCTTCATGGGCATCTGCCAGTTCTTGTCTGTCGTTCCCGTTAGGGGGAACTTATGTTGTAACCTGATTGTTGTAATGTGCTGAGTAGAGATGTGCGGAGGGTTGTTCCCAATTGCTGGCTGCTGTTGATCTTGCGTCATCTCTCTGAGAGGAGAGAGCACAAATTTGCTAGAGGGATGAGAGAGAAGGTAAAAGGGGTCGGAGGGAGTGAGCTATTCTGTACATTAGGCTGGGTTGCCTGTGCATTCGGTGTAGCATTTGGTACCAAGTGAAGTAATAGCTCTTGCATTGCTTGAAGGCTTTGGGCCATTTCTTGCGGTGGTATTGACTTGTGGGTCTATTGGAGCTACTGGTAACGGTGCTGGTGTATGTGCGGGTGTAGATATTTCGGGAGCTGGTTGAGGTGCCGACTCTTCTTCATGGGTAGCTTGAGAGGTCATGGCTGCGCGGGATCTTGTGGTCATGGTTCAAATCTCAAGAAAGACCAAGCCGAAGATTTTTTTATTTTTGTATGATGATTTCCCTTGAAACTAAAGTACCACACACTTTCGAGTTTAATCTCAACTAGTGTGAGCTAGCTATCCCCAGTGGAGTCGCCATTCTGTAAACACTTGAAAATCGGCGTCCACGCTGATCTCTATTGTATGGTGATTAAGGTGATAGGCTGATTATGGATGTTGGAGTCGCCACTAGCAAAAAAAAATCTCAAATCCTGCGGTCGGCTAGAACCACAGAATGCGTAAGGTGGGGGAAATCCGAAGACTTCCCTACCCTAAATTGACTCCTGGTCTGCGATCCGGGATTCCGGGTAAGGGACCTCAGTTACAGAGAGGGAAGGTGTTAGGCGCCCTCTCTACCCGTACGAATGTATGGTCTCTACTTAGTGTAGTAAAATAAATCTCAAGGGATGATATATGCTGTGGTTGAGGCAGGTCTAGGCACGTGTGGATTTTTATGCGACAAGATCCGAGATTTCGGCAGGTCACAGAGCATACATCCGACAGCGTGTCTAGAAGGCGGATGTGATGATGTTTATGCAAAAAGATAAAGAAAATGGATTAGGTCACTAGGAATTTCTGATGTGACAGGATCCGATATATGGCAAGTCACAGAGCATATGTTCACTAGAGATCTAAAGAAGCAGGGGGTTAAGATGGGAATAGATGTCATGATGAATGCCTGTATGTAAAATGAATGGGTCTTTGACTTGATCTTTGAGTGGGTTAAGATATGGATTGAACCGTGATCAATCTGTCATAGATTTATGGGTTGGAAAGGTTGAGAGGAAGGCTAGGGGGTGGGTGGAAATTTCGGATCGTTGAAGGCTTGGGAGCTCCTTCCTTATCCTTCACCCTCTTTCTCACTTTCTCCCTCTCTTTCTCACTTAGCCTTGGAAATGGGAAGTGGTTTGTTGAAATGTGAAGAGGAGAGGGCTATTTATAGCCTTCTCCAATGACATTGCTGTAATATTTGGGATTAAGAAGGGTTAAAAGCTGAGGTGGTAAGTGGTGATTGGTTAAGGAGAGAGAGACGCCATGTGGCGCATTCTCATTGGCTATGGGGCTTGGTAAAATGGTAAATAGTGAAGATGGGAGGGGTAAATCTAGGGGAATGTTGACTTTTGGACGCTGGGACAGCTGTCCACATGCGAGCCACGAGTGGCGGTAGCCCGAGTACCGCCGGCGGTAATCAGACTACCGCCTGGAGCTCATTTGGGCCAGGCTCGCACGTGCGGGCTTTACTCGGTGTGCGGGTTCGCACGGTGGCCTCCTTTCGGAGTTTAATGGCTCAGATAGATGGGTTTAGGCTTGGGTAAAGGGTTCTGATCAAGGTATAAGGTATACACAGCAGGGGCTGTGTGTGGATTGAATGGTTTGGATCAAGGTTTTTGGGTCTTGGCTTGGAGGTTTTTGAGAATTTTGGGTCAGGGTTAGGTTTAAGCTGGGATTAGGGTTTGGTTCAAGGTGTGATCATGGTTCTTTAGCCTTCTCAATATGTCAGCCTGGGTGGGGTGTCTACAATGATATGCCCATCAGAACAAACGATCAAGATAGGTGGTCAGGAGGATATGATTACGGTATGAACAATTGAATTGGAACTCAGATCATTTTAAAGTATTTAAAGTTACGAGCTCAAAATTGAGGCAAATCTAATGCTCAAGTGGACCCCACACAAATTACTCTTCCCTTTAATGCAACACAAGACTTACATTTAATGCTTTGTGCATGTAATGCAACTCAAGGTTACTATTTGGTGTGGTTCCCTTGAGCTTTGGATTTGTCTCATTTTTGGGCTCATGCCTTAAAATGACCCTAGAAAAGAGATAGACGGGTAGTTGAGGTTTGGGGCCTCTGAATTAGAATTGGAAGGTGGATGGAGGGGTGAGGCCTGATTGCGGTTGGTATGAATGGATCTGGGATGGCTCAGGATCTTGTTTCGGCTGGAATGGGTAGAGGTTGGATAGGTGGATGAGGTTCTAGGATTGGAGATGCAGGTTGGTGGGGAACAAAATTTGGAGGATTCGGTGGAGGGAATTGGGGGGACCAAAGAAGATCTGGATGGCGAATGGAGGGGTGTGGACTGATTGCAGGTGGATCTGGGAGGGTTCAGGAGTAGTTACGAGGTTAAGTGGTTGAGGTTTTGGGTTTGGAGGAGGAGGTTGATGGACATGATGTGGGGAAGAGGGAGGAAGGAGTTGTATTCCAGGAGCCAAAACTCTCTCTAGATGTGGGATGAAGGGGGACTTCTGACGAGAGGTGAAGAAATGGGGGGGGGGGGGGGGGGGGGGGGGGTGAGGGGTTAGGTTGTTAGGGAGGGTTAGGGCCGTCTATGGAGCATTAACACAAACAGTGAAAGTACCTTGGTTTGTCAATTAGTGTGAGTGTTGAGTTAATGAGTCAAGTGGGCCCCATATGAAGATTGTTCAAGACATTGCCTCAACCGGATGTGTGTTCAGAGCTCATCACAGGTAAACTTAGCCTCACATCCCAAATCCCAAAACACCCAGGTATATAAATCCTTAAAAAGTTTAGAACAACATAGGTATATAAGTATGAAAACTGATTTTACAAATAAGACAATGATGAGGGTCGAATATTGCATATTAGACTCCAATTACTACCTGGATTTACGAATATGACATTGCTTAACGGTTCATTTTAATCGTGCTTGCGATGCAAGGTGAATCTAGGATCGTGGACTGGAAAGGATGCTAAAAGCTTGGATTTAATGCTTAGGCATCACTAAGGCATTGGATGGGACTCCATGGGATAAAGATCGAGGATTTACTCGCCAAATATCAGAGAATTTCCAGCCACTCACCTCAAACAGGCTTGAAAGATGTCCAGAATGCAAGATCACAAGGTCTCCACCATCCGCTCGACTCGAAACTTCATACATGGCCTGAGGACCATAAATCAACCGTACACGTCGAATTTCAGCCGTTGAATCCCTGTGAAAGTGGCCCAACGGACAGATCAACCCATAAAACAGTGAATTGGGGCCCACCTGATATCTGGATATACTTCAATTTTGGTCTCGACCCATTAAATGGGGTGGTACAACAAATGAACGGAGCAGATCTTATACGTATATCACAGTGGACCCCACATGTACAACATGTGTACATGGAGTACACACGCCCGTGCCACACCGGACCTCTCAAACCAGTCAAACTCGGTTTGACCGAGTCTCTTCTTCAAAATAGGAAACTTTGTTTCCTCTTACGTGAAATAGAGCCGCAGTTGGGTTCTTGTGGGCCACCACAATGCATCGACAGTCCGATCCGGACCGTCCATTGGAATCCTACCGATCCTCTTATCCTCACCTAGGAGTCAGTTTGACCCACACAAGCTATCGGAAGATCCTAGCCGCTGAATGTAACATGGACGGCGGAAGAAAGATCTCATGGGCCACCAGGTTTTAGATCCAAAACCGTCCCTTTTAAAACGGTTTTTTGAGGAGAATTCAATGAACGACACCGATCCTTTAAAAACCAAGGCATGTGGGCCCCACAACTAACGCAGAATCAGCCTTTAGGATTCTTTACGCAGGCGTCCGTCCTGAGAAATCCGGATTTTTCGGGCTGTTACGCATCCATAGAGAGGGTCGGATGGCCAATCCTATCCGACCATTGGGTCCAGGGAATGATTTCAATAAGAACCATGTTGTTCTTGTGCAACCATACACAAGAACGAGATCAAAAGATGGAAGGAAAAGACACCAGGTTAATTGATATTGTAGTCCACCTAAGATTTGGATTCATTCCAAATTTTGGCTCATGGCCTAAATCGGTCCTACAAATACATTGAATGGCTCAGATCTTGCATTGAGAGCCCCTGTAGATTAAAATTCCATTTCAAACGCAGACCGGTTGCGTTTTGCTGCATAAAGAAAGTCTCGCACCGACTTAGCTGTCTCCTACGTAGGTTCTCCACCGACCTCCCTGTTTATAAAAGAACGAGAACAGAGAGAGAGTGGGGCATTCAATCTGGAGCTGGAACGTGGAGCAGCTTTCTTAACAGAGTTTCTTTTTCTTCTTTTTGTCTTGTGTTTTTAGCTTAATCATGTTTAGATCAGGTTAAACTTCTTAGCTAGGGCTGAGATGAAGCCCCTAATTTGAATGACTCTTGTTATGTGTTGAATTCATCTGAGTTAATTGATTTATTTCTTTCTCTAGTGTGATTAAATGAAAACTCCATACTTTACCACTCTATGAGCTTAACCAAAGTCTAGAAGTGGATGTTGTTTGGAATCTTATTTTAGGTATGCTAGTGTCTGACCATGAACATGTTTTCCTACGGAGAGAGAAATAGGAATCTACATTTATTCATGCTTGACCATGGATGGAAAGATGTGATCCTTGTGCTTTAAGGGAATTATACATCCTGTGTGCCGACCAAGGACACAGAGTATGCTTTATTTATTAAATTTATATCAATTTGAATTAAGGTGAATCAACAAGCAAAACAAGGGTTAGGATAATTAGGGGTGGATTCAAAAGTCCTAGTATTCTCCTAGATTGAATTTTTCTTCTTGTTCTCAGCTGTTTTTTCATTGATTTTTGTTAGTTTACTTAATCACTAGCTAAAATATTTGTTGGATTAGTTAAGAGGAATCATAAAATTCGAATTATGACAACCAGTTCTCGTGGGAACGATCTCGTAATACGTACCGTGTCTACACATGATTCGTATACTTGCGAGTTTAAAATCATTTAAATCAGATTGGTTTAAATAAAACATCAAGTTTTTGGTGCCGTTGCCGGGGACTGTTTCGGTCCAAATTGGATTTAGGATTCTCTCTTATCATAATTCATAGCCCTAGGATCTTTCTCGCATCATTTCACAAATTTTAGGAAACTTAATTTATTTTTGTCTTTATTTTCCACAGGAATTGAGGAAGGAAGCTATAAAAAAAATTAAAAAAATAAAAAATAAAAAATAAAAATAAAAAATTGTCTTCAAAGTGGGAGGAGATCCCAAATTCTTTGGAAATCAATCATCTCCTTTTCTGAGTTCTCTCTTCCAATTCTTGTGTGCATAGTTTCATCTTTTTTTTTTTTTTTATTTTTTATTTTTTATTTTTAAATTTAGAAATTCATGATTTTTTTAGCTCTAGTCTTATTTCTCTTAGGTTGCATCTTAGTTTAACTTTCTTTCCTACATTGCAGTAATTCAGTTTATGCTAGGACGTAGATTTCTAAACATAGAACTAGCACATTTTAATCCTGAAATAGAAAAAACATTTCGTAGAAGATCGAGAAACATTCTATTTAAAATGGCGAATGAGAATGGAATTAAAACTCTTAGAGATTATTCAGCTCCTGTCTAATTTAATGCACCTTCATGCATAGTGTTGTCAGCCACCATGACAGCACACTTTGAACTTAAACCTGGGGTCATACAATTGTTACCCTCCTATGGTTTAGATAAGGAAGATCCATATCATCATGTGAAAGAATTCCTAGACATTTGCTCTTCCTTTAGGTTCTAAAACTTTTCAGATGATTCGATCCGTTTGCGCCTTTTTCCTTTTTCTTTGAAGGACAAGGCGAAAGCATGGTTGAATTCTCTACAAGTTGGGTCTATCGCTACATGAGACCAATTGTCTAAGAAATTCTTAAACAGGTTCTTCCTTGTTCACAAAACTAATGATCTCCGTAGAGAAATTACTAATTTCACACAAAAAGAGGTTGAGCGCTTTCATGAATGTTGGGAAAGATGGAAGGACTTGCTTCTTAAATGTCCACACCATGGTTTTGAGAAGTGGCAACAGGTTCAATACTTCTATGATAGTCTGACACCCCAAAACCGTCGCATGATTGATGCCACCAGTGGAGGGTCATTCATGACCAAAAGTGATGTCGAAGCTTGGAATTTCTTTGAAACCTTGTGTGAAAACTCCAGCAATGGGACTATTCAAATAGAGGTGAAAAAAGTTCCCAACCACAGAAGAAAGGTGGTATATATGAGATAGGAGTCACGTCAGATCTTTATGCCAAGATCGATAGCCTAACAAAGAAAGTTGATGCTTTGATATTAAATAATGGACCTCCACAAACAACTCAAATCGAGTTATGTGCCATATGTTCCAGTCCCGCCCCTCCTACGCAGTCTTGTCCATCTGGTGCAGCATTTCCAGAATTTCTCTCTGAACAAGTGCATGCTATGAACACTTTTCGGAGACCCGGGAATGATCCTTACTCAGACACCTACAACCTAGGGTGGGCTAGACATCCAAATTTTTCTTGGGCAAAAGGACCACAACAAGGAGGACCATCTGAAAATCCTCCTATGCAACCTTACCCCCAAGTTGGTGTCAACAACTTCAATAGTTTCCGCAATATCAACAACTTCCCGCACAATCAAGGAAACCATCTCTTGAAGATACACTCAATCTGTTTATGCAGAGTTTCTCTCCAATTTAAAAAAGACACCCAACAAACTTTACAAGCTAACCAGTAAAGCTTACATGCAAATACGCAATCCATTGCCAAGCTGGAAGTACTGTAAGACCCATATCCTATACTGTACCATTCTGTAGGCTTCCGCGGTCCTTCCGGTCGAATTCTGGCGACTCGCGATATATTATCGGCATTTGCGCGCGATCTTGAGTCGTATCCCGTATTTAAGAGTTGGCTCGACCCGAGACTTGTACCCTATCAACCGCACCGTCGCTACGATTCCAATGCTGCGTCCTGCGCACCGAGGCGATACCTGGGCCAGGAGACGTGGGCCTGTGTTCAGTTCGAGAAAAATACCGCACGTTACAATTTTGAGAGAATCTCTACGAAATGTCATATCAATCCTTCAATCAATCAAAGTACTCCCATCACCTCACACCCCATCCCCAAGTACAACCTCCTCTAAAGTCAACACTCTTTTACAACCAAGTACACCTACCCGTCACTCACCATCCCTCTCTCCCATCACTCCTCTCCCATCTCTCTCTCTCTCTCTCTCTCTCTCTCTCTCTCTCTCTCTCTCTCTCATTCTCCCAAGCAACTCCAAGAGAAGAATCGTCCATGGCTTCCATGAAAAAGCCATGTGTGGCCCACCTTCCTATCTCCCAATCACGACCTCTAAAATCAATCTCAACCGTTGAATCTTGTTCCCTTGAAGCTCTACAATGTGTTGGTGGAAGAATGAAGAAGAAGATCCTAAGGTGGGTGATCTAACCGTCGATTTTGTTATTTGAGGGCCCACATATGGTAGGACCCATCCTGATGTATGCCTTGTATTTAGGGAGGGCCCATAGTGGCGGGGTCCCTCCCGTTCTTACCGATCTCTCTCTTTCCCTCTCTTTTCTTTTGTTCAGTGACATTGATGTTGAGGTGTGTGGCCCATCGGATGTGTGTTTGTGTGTGGCCCACCATGATGAGCTTGATCCACACCAACGGATCGTGAGGCCCACCTTGCTGCTGCCCTTTTGATAGGCCCTGGCGAGGGCAAACAACAAATATCAGCCTGATCATGTGGTGGACCACGCTGACATGGACCCCACCTGGCTGTATGCGCTGCATATCTAGACCGTCCATCAATGGCCAGATCCAATGGTCAGTTGGGCCAGGGACTGCTAAACAGCCTGCTGTCCAGACCATCCAGAGCAGGCCTTGAGGCTGGCTGGTTGTGGTGTAGTTAAATAATATATATATATATATATATATATATATATTATATATTATATATATATATATATATATATATATATATATATATATATTATAAGTGTGGCTTGTGGGCCCCCTACGTGGACCCACCTTGGATTATGTATTGTATATCCACTCTGTCCATCTGTCCAGTTGGGACGAGGACGCCCCATAACGATGTATGAGTTATATCCCGCCGTCCAGAGGCAGGGACGGTGGGCAGCTGTGATATATGTGTTTTATTCATGCTGTCTTTACAGCTGTGGGACCCACGTACATGTGGACTCCACGTGATGCACGTGCTATATCCCAGCCATCCATCATGAAGGATGGTTAGATCATGACCGTCCGACAATGGACGTCCGGAGCCTGGCGACTGTGTGGGTGTATATATATAATTAATAAATATTATAGCTGGTGGGTCCCACATGTGTGGACTTGCTTCACCCCTACCATTCACGTGGGACGGTGGGCCAGACCCGCAGGACATGTGCTTTGATCTCCACTGTCCAGTGATCTGGACGGTGGAAATCACCGTGGATTGATGTGCGCATGCACGTGGATACCACCAGATGCATGTGTTGTGTGAATATCGTCCATCAGGGCCCCACCTTATATATGTGTGGCACACACACCGTCCCTACATATGCCCTAAATGTATGGGTTTTACCCAATTGTCTAGACCGTCCAGCCGTACGCTGGACTTCCTCTTTTATCTATTTAAATATTATATTATATTATATATATACACATGTATGTGTATACCTCTCATGGGACCCAATTGCTGTGTGTACCCCATCCACACCTTTCATCTCTGAATGCGTGGATGAAGTCCACGCTGACCGTCCATTTAAATGGGGCCCACCACTATATATGAACCTTGATCCCCACCGTCCGTCTGATGGACGGTGGGCCTGTAGCTACTGCACGTACAGTAGGAGCCAGGGGTCATCGTGATGCATGGATTTAATCCACACCGTCTAGTGATGGACGGTGCTGGACTTATTTGGATGGTGGACGTGGGCCGCCTTGATGCATGTGCCATATATCCATGCCATCCATCTGTCCACGGCGTGGACCACACCATGATGTATTGTTTCATCCACACCGTCTAGTATAATCTGGACGGTGCTGGACAACGTTTGGGACGGTGTTGGACAATGTTTGGACGGTGTTGTCCAATGTTTGGATGGTGCTGATTTACTTGGTCAATGTCTAGACAATGCTGATCGTAATTGGTGGGCCATGTACCCCATGAAATGATAGTGTACAGTGATACACATGTTGCCTCTGCAACTATCGAAATGATTTTAGATGTAAACCAAGCTCCCATATGTGAGGCCTACTTTGATGTATTTTGTGACCCATCCGTCAGGCCAACCTTAATGTATTTGTAGCTCATTTATGAGGCCCATTAGTGTGGCCCATTGATGCAGCCCACTTGATGTGTATGAGGCCCATTAGTGCGGCCCATTGATGCAACCCACTTGGCGTATATGAGGCCCATATGCCCGACTTGATGTACACGAGGCCCATTATGATGTGTATTAGGCCCTTATCGTGCGGCCCATTGTGACGTGTATTAGGTCCATGGGCGAGGCCCGATGTGATGTATGTATGGCTGTTACGTTGCGTACGAATCCCTTATGTGGGCCACTTCTTGGGAGCAATGTTGGTCAGACCTCTACATTGATGGGCAATGATGGTTAGATGTCCTCATTGTGACCTTCCCTTAGGCCTTGTTAAGACTATTCTTGCCGATTCCGATTGATGTGACCAATTTGTCGATTCTAATTATCGATCGATTCCGATTGTCGTGAGCGATTGCCGATTCCTATTGATGTGACCGATTTGCCGATTCTGATTAGTGATCGATTCCGATTATCATGATCGATTGTCGTTTCTGATTGACGTGACCGATTTACTGATTCTGATTATCGATCGAATTCCGATTATCGAGGCCGATTATCATGACTGATTGCCGATTCTGATTATCATGACTGATTGTCGATTCTGAATGACGTGACTGATTTTTCGATTTTGATTAGTGATCGATTTCGATTGTCGTGACCGATTGTCGATTTCGATTGATGTGATTGATTTGCCGATTCTGATTATCGATCGATTCCGATTATCATGACCGATTGCCGATTTCGATTGGCGTGACCGATTTGCCGATTCTAATTAGTGATCGATTCCGATTTCATGACCGATTGTCGATTCCGATTATCATGACCGATCGCCGATTCTGATTGACGTGACCGATTTGTCGATTCTGATTATCGATCGATTCCGATCGTCGTGACCGATTGCCGATCCCGATTGATGTGATCGATTTGCTGATTACGATTATCGATCAACTCCGATTATCGAGGACAATTCTGATTGTTGAGGCCGATTTTGATTGCCGAGGCCGATTGTCGAGACCTATATGATGTATATGCGACCCGTGTTTGAGGCCTAATGTGATGTATATGCGGCCCGTATTTGAGGCCCATCGTGATGTGTATTGGGCTCATGTGTGAGGTCATGGGTCCACTATATGCTAGGCTCTAGGTGGACCACTCCTCGGGGGCAATGTTGGTTAAATGTCCACATTATCGAGGCCGATTGTCGATGCCGATTGTCAGTGCCGGTTATTGATACCGATTATGAGTATGTGACAACCTAACATCACGATATATGCCCATATGCATAATCTGCATGTTTGTTATGAGATGTGGTTGATCATTACATATGTCATTGAGCATGTTGTTATGAGACTCCCTGATAGGCGGAGGTTATCTCACATGAGCGCACGGTATGCGCAGGATTGATGCATGACTGGATTGTATGACTCATGCATCTTGCATTATGATTACTGTACGCCCTAGCGACATCAGGGCCGTAGCCTCCAAAGGCATATCGTAGATGGCCAGACGGGGTACCAGAAATTTGTTCTAGCATCGGGCTGCCATAGATGTCCCTGGGTGAAAATCCCTAAACCCTCTTGGTACCAGAGGATGCCCCAACGTCGAGACTGAGTGGATACATGAGCGCCCGAGTGCCGAATACCAGGAGGCCGCATCTCCCACTGTGTCGTGGTCGGTTGGGAAAGGGTGTGGCCTTACCCGCCCGAGAGCATGAGGCATAGCTAGGCTGAGTTTGACCAGCTCATAAATGGGTCCACTATCGATGTGTCGGATAAGTATTGGCAGACTTTTGAGCAGACGGATAGTGAGGTTTCTTACGCCCACTTGGACTGTGCTGCTGGGAGAGGGGCAGTGCCATTTGGAGTGTACTAAACCCCGGTGATGATCTCAGAGACGAACCGTACTGATATGTGGACTTATTGAGTAGGAGTTGCATACTCATTCATTTATTCATTCACTATCCACTCGGGCTGGTGGTGCGCAACTATTTGTTACGCGTACCTTCGCAATGGCCAGAATTTCGGTTGTAGCGCGCGACTAACCTGAGATCAGGAGTTTACCACATTGAGTTTGACTATCCAAATTTAGGTATAGGACTGGTTTGGATAGAAGTCCCTTGTAATGGACCCCATAGCCTGCGATACTACGTACTATCATCTAGACATCCCACTCCAGCAGGGTCTGTACATTCGCACCGTATATCGCATTACATCCGCAGCATATGACATTTTGGGTTGCTATATTTCTACATTTATACGGCCTAGATATGATTGACGATATTCGTGGACTCATCAGGAATTGCATATTGCATTGCATAATCGACATCTGATATTTGGCTTGTTGTCTCTACATTGCATAGCTAATCTGCATTGCTTCATTAGTATATGATATTATTTTTATTATATTTCTGCATCGCATAGCCTGGATAAGGCTGATGGTATTTATGGGCCTATCAGTATGTTTTCGCATTACTCTGATATCATATGATTCATGATCTTGTTAATATTTTCGCTCATTTCCGACATTGTATGATTATGAAATTGTATTAAATACTTAACACTTATTTGTGCACACACCTACACCACCCTCTAAGCTTCTATAAGCTTATGCACGATCGATGCGTGCAGGTGGCGTTAGGTTGCAGTAACGTTGAGCTTGGAGCATGCAGCGGACCTCCGGAGCTTTGATTTTCGATATATGTATTTCCCTTTTAGCATTGTATTCAAATGATTATATTAGTGGATATGTGATGATGATGTTGCCTTTACGATTTGGGTATACTTGTGGTTATGCTTATTACAAGATAAATGTACAAAAAAAATCCTCGTAGGATCCCAGGATCGGAATCTGGCGTATGGACGCTAGGAGCCGAGAATGGGGTACTACGGAGGCTGTCAGCACCGGATTCGGCGATCGGGATTCCTGTGAATCCGATTCCCGGTTGAGGCGTGACAAGTACAGTTGGGTCAACTTGCTACCACATTGAGTGAGAGAGAGAGAAGGGCAAGTTCTCTAGCCAACTTGTGGCTAATCCAAAAGGACAGTATGAGATTGACTCTAATTCAACCAAGAACAATATCATGAGAAAGCTAAATCAATCATTACCCTTAGGTCCGACAAACAGATCGAGAACAAAGTAGAGATGCCTAGGGAAGAATCAAATTCAAAATCGGAAGATTAAAATGAAGCAAAGAGACATACTAGTGCATTCAAAGTCCAAAAACACTCTGACTCTCCAGGAACCACTCATGTGCCATCTTATGTGCCTAAAACACCTTTTCCTCAACGTTTGGCACCAGTTAAGAAAGGAAACAACTTTAATGAAATATTAGACATGTTTAAGAAAGTGCAAATCAACATTCCATTGCTTGATGCTATCAAGTAAATCCCTGCTTACGCTAACTTTCTTAAAGAATTATGCACTCTGAAGCGTAAGCTGAATATTCACAAGAAGATCTTCCTTGCGGAGCAACTCAGCTCCATGATTCAACACAATACCCTTCCTAAATTTAGGGATCCAGGAGCTCCCACCATTTCTTGTGTCATCGAAGATCATAAGATTGAGAAGGTATTGCTTGATTTAGGGGCGAGTGTTAATTTGTTGCGATATTCTTTATATGAGCAACTAGGACTTGGTGAGCTAAAATCAACTAAAATAACACTACAACTAGTTGATAGATCTATCAAGTTGCCCCGTGGTGTTATTGAGGATGTGCTAATCTAGGTTGATAAGTTCTATTTTCCAGTGGATTTCATCGTTCTAGATACTCAGCCTGTCAAGAATCCTACCAGTCAAATCTCGGTTATCCTGGGACGTCCATTCTTGGCCACATCCAATGCTATCATAAACTGCAGGAATGGAGTTATGAAGTTGTCTTTTGGTAACATGAATATTAAACTCAATGTTTTCAATGCTGGACAACAATTGGCAGACTCGGATGATATATTTGAAGTGAACATGATTGAGAGTCTAGTGCATGACTCTTTCCTTAAATCTTTCGAAGACACTCTTAAGACTTGTTCCATCTAAGAAGTCAATGCATTGCTTGACTCTAATCCTATCATGGATACTACAAAATGGAAAGCTAAAGTGGAACTTCTTCTACCATTTGAGTCTAAACGGGTCCCGTCTATTAAGAAACCACCCAAACTTGATCATGGTTGACTTAGATTGATTGATTCATGATCCATGGTTGCTTGCATTGCTTGTTTGGCTGAAGACGTTAAACTTAGCGCTCCTGGGAGGCAACCCAACCTTTCATTTCATTTCTTTTTCCTAGTAGTTAGTTCAATGTTTGTGGGTAACATTACTGCAAACCCTCACGAGACTACAACTCGTCCATTAGGGGCAACCTAGGGGTTTAAAGGCTTGTTGCATACACTAAATGCAATCGAGAGTACCTGCGAAAGTGGTGTAGGTAGGATTTTATTTTTGTTATTTTTGTTTTACTTGAGGACTAGCAAAACTAACCCTATATTAGGTTAGTTTGCTTTTGTTGGTTTCTCTCTTGTACTGACCCGCTCTCACGCTGATATATTTGGAAACGCCTCTTGATTCTTTCGTCCATGTACTATCTTTCTATCACTTCTCTTTTACTTTCATTATCTCATGTGCATTGCATGCTTATTTCTTTTACATTGAGGACAATGTGGGTTTTAAGTTGGAGGTGGAAAATTAGGTTACCTAATCAGTATTTTCTTGGTCTTGAGCAAAATTGTAATTTTTTTTTTTTAAAATTTTCTAGAATTTCTTGTGAATTTGAAGTGATTTTGATGGCCACCTTGGATTTAGAATTACAAGATACGTGATGTTGGTAATTTATGACTGTTGGATTCAGTTGTCTGTTAGATTTGACAGTTATGTTCGAGTTATTAATCCATGATTAGAAGTTGTAAACATTGATTGAGTCAGGATTTCACATATCACATCTCGCTTACACATTAAGGTTCCGGTTCGACATTGAATGATTAACCTGGTAATCACTAAGCATGAAAGGAACCAGCCTGAAAAAAAAAATAAATTAAAATTTAGCATAAGTTTTTAAAGAAGAATTGAAAGGGTTAGTTGAATAATCTTCACCATAGCTTTGCTCCCTATAGATGAAGATTTAATTTCCCAAGGTTGACATTCGGAACAGGTGGGCTACTGGTTTTCACCATAGGTTTGCTCCCTATAGGTGAAGATCTGATTCTCCTTGGCGTTACTGTTAAAAAAAAAAACAAGAGTCAAAATCAGGAAGAAAGAAAAAAGAATGATCTGTGAGGTACGTTTAGTTTTTGGGTGTCCTGAATGCTCTTGTTGCTTACCAATGGGATCATGAAATGGCGAAATAAATTTTAATGATAATAAGCTGAGATTACACTATACACTAATGAAACTCAATGTTTAGAATTTTTCTTCGAATTGATGAATTAATACTGTGAACTTGATTATGAAGGTTACCTTGTGCTTGAGTCTAGGAGAGAATAATGCCCAACATTCATGAATTTGAGATTTCTCGTATCTGAATCATTTTTCAAAATATCACTCGGTTTCATAGAAATTGCCCTGTAATTCTCAACTTATTTTTCGCATAGTTTGCTCGGGGCTAGTAAAATGCTGGTTGGGGGTTGTGATGAGGGTCGAATATTGCATAAGTGGATGGAGGGGTGAAGCCTGATTGCGGTTGGTATGACTGGATCTGGGATGGCTCAGGAACTTGTTTTGGCTGGAATGGGTAGAGGTTGGATAGGTGGATGAGGTTCTAGGATTGGAGATGCAGGTTGGTGGGGAACAAAATTTGGAGGATTCGGTGGAGGGAATTAGGGGGACCGAAGAAGATCTGGATAGCGAATGGAGGGGTGTGGACTGATTGCAGGTGGATCTAGGAGGGTTTGGGAGTAGTTACGAGGTTAAATGGTTGAGGTTTTGGGTTGGAAGAGGAGGTTGATGGACAAGATGTGGGGAAGAGGGAGGAAGGGGTTGTATTCCAGGAGCCAAAACTTTCTCTGGATGTGGGATGGAAGGGGGACTTCTGACGAGAGGTGAAGAAATGGAGGGGGGGGGGGGGGGGGGTGGGGTGGGGTGGGGGGTTAGGTTGTTAGGGAGGGTTAGGGCCGTCTGTGGAGCATTAACACAAACAGTGAAAGTACCTTGGTTTGTCAATTAGCGTGAGTGTTGAGTTAATGAGTCAATTAGGCCCCATATGAAGATTGTTCAAGACATTGCCTCAACTGGATGTGTGTTCAGAGCTCATCATAGGTAAACTTAGCCTCACATCCCAAATCCCAAAACACCCAGGTATATAAATCCTTAAAAAGTTTAGAACAACATAGGTATATAAGTATGAAAACTGATTTTGCAAAATAAGACAATGATGAGGGTCGAATATTGCATATTAGACCCAATTACTACCTGGATTTACGAATATGACATTGCTTAACGGTTCATTTTAATCGTGTTTGCGATGCAAGGTGAATCTAGGATCGTGGACTGGAAAGGATGCTAAAAGCTTGGATTTAATGCTCAGGCATCACTAAGGCATTGGATGGGACTCCATGGGATAAAGATCGAGGATTTACGCGCCAAATATCAGAGAATTTCCAGCCACTCACCTTAAACAGGCTTCAAAGACGTCCAGAATGCAAGATCACAAGGTCTCCACCATCCGCTCGACTCGAAACTTCATACATGGCCTGAGGACCATAAATCAACCGTACACGTCGAATTTCAGCCGTTGAATCCCTGTGAAAGTGGCCCAACGGACAGATCAGCCCATAAAACAGTGAATTGGGGCCCACCTGATATCTGGATATACTTCAATTTTGGTCTCAACCCATTAAATGGGGTGGTGCAACAAATGAACGGAGCAGATCTTATACGTACATCACAGTGGACCCCACATGTACAACATGTGTACATGGAGTACACATGCCCACGCCACATCGGACCTCTCAAACCAGTCAAACTCGGTTTGACCGAGTCTCTTCTTCAAAATAGGAAACTTTGTTTCCTCTGACGTGAAATAGAGCCGCAGTTGGGTTCTTGTGGGCCACCACAGTGCATCGACGGTCCGATCCGGACCGTCCATTGGAATCCTACCGATCCTCTTATCCTCACCTAGGTGTCAGTTTGACCCACACAAGCTATCGGAAGATCCCAGCCGTTGAACGTAAGATGGACGGCGGAAGAAAGATCTCATGGGCCACTACATTTTGGATCCAAAACCGTCCCTTTTAGAATGGTTTTTTGAGGAGAATTCAATGAACGACACTGATCCTTTAAAAACCAAGGCATGTGGGCCCCACAACTAACGCAGAATCAGCCTTTAGGATTCTTTACGCAGGCGTCCGTCTGGAGAAACCCAGATTTTTCGGGCTGTTACGCATCCATAGAGAGGGTCGGATGGCCAATCCTATCCGACCATTGGGTTCAGGGAATGATTTCAATAAGAACCATGTTGATCTTGTGCAACCATACACAAGAACGAGATCAAAAGATGGAAGGAAAAGACACCACGTTAATTGATATTGTAGTCCACCTAAGATTTGGATTCATTCCAAATTTTGGCTCATGGCCTAAATCGGTCCTACAAATACATTGAATGGCTCAGATCTTGCACTGAGAGCCCCTGTAGATGAAAATTCCATTCCAAACGCAGACTGGTTGCGTTTTGCTGCGTAAAGAAAGTCCAGCACCGACTTAGCTGTCTCCTACGTAGGTTCTCCACCGACCTCCCTGTTTATAAAAGAACGAGAACAGAGAGAGAGAGTGGGGCATTCAATCTAGAGCTGAAACGTGGAGCAGCTTTCTTAACAGAGTTTCTTTTTCTGCTTTTTGTCTTGTGTTTTTAGCTTAATCATGTTTAGATCAGGTTAAACTTCTTAGCTAGGGCTGAGATGAAGCCCCTAATTTGAATGACACTTGTTATGTGTTGAATTCATCTGAGTTAATTGATTTATTTCTTTCTCGAGTGTGATTAAATGAAAACTCCATACTTCACCACTCTATGAGCTTAACCAAAGTCTAGAAGTGGATGTTGTTTGGAATCTTATTTTAGGTATGATTGTGTCTGACCATGAACATGTTTTCCTACAGAGAGAGAAATAGGAATCTACATCTATTCATGCTTGACCATGGATGGAAAGATGTGATCCTTGTGCTTTAAGGGAATTATACATCCTCTGTGCCCGACCAAGGACACAGAGTATAGTTTATTTATTAAATTTATATTAATTTGAATTAGGGTGAATCAACAAGCAAAACAAGGGTTAGGATAATCAGGGGTGGATTCAAAAGTCCTAGTGTTCTCCTAGATTGAATTTTTCTTCTTGTTCTCTGCTGCTTTTTCATTGATTTTTGTTAGTTTACTTAATCACTAGCTAAAATGTTTGTTGGATTAGTTAAGAGGAATCATAAAATTTAAATTGTGACAACCAGTCCTCGTGGAAACGATCTCGTAATACGTACTGTGTCTACATCTGATTCGTATATTTGCGAGTTTAAAATCATTTAAATCAGATTGGTTTAAATAAAACATCAGACAATTCTCTATGGTTTCAGGTATGTTCGATATCATCGATTCTTGGTCGATACAATCGAACACTTATTCTCGATAAATTGAACTGGTATCGATAACATTGAATTGTGCCATCTTTATGTCTAACAACCACAAAGTATTTTAGACAAAACAGTCGATAAATTGAAAGTACTTTCGCTGACATCGAATTTCAAATATTGATGTTATCGGAGGACGATCGATGATATCGAAAATCTCAGAGCTCTATCCAGCAAAGGCTTGGAAAATATTCTTGATATTGCTCAAGGAATCAAAGGACAATCGATATCATCGAAATTCAAATCTCGATCATATCGACATAGTATCGAGGACATCGAAATGGGTCAAGTTGATTCTAGCGAGTTTTTTTAAAGAAAAACATCTAAATGTTTGAGGAATTGAAACCCACATCGAACTCATCGAAATTCAAATCACGATGATATCGATATAGACTCGATACGATCGAATCAGGACAAAACTATTCCAGCAAACTTGAAAAGGAAAGTCTTATGTGAATGATCGAGGAATCGATATTGTCTCGATATGATCGTAATTCAAAAATCGATGAAATCGATATGGGATCGATATCATCGAATTGAGTCAAAAAATATCCAGCAAGCTTTCTTTAAATATTCATTGAAAAGATCGAGGAATTGAAACCATTGTCGATGATATCGGAATTCGAAATTTGATAAAATCGACGCATGTTCAATGTCATCGATCTTCAGTCAAAAAGTTCCGGGTATGTACTTCAATTGAGTTCGGATCATCAAACCCTGACTCGATGAAATCGAAAGTATACGTTCGATGACATCGAGTCAGGATCGATGAAATCGAACTCAGTCAGACTTGACACATTTATTACCATTGAGACTTTTTGCCTATATATAGGAAGCTTGCTCTTGGTTGCTAGATGACAAAAACAGAGTGAACCTTAAGAGAGACTTACATACTACTTACCATAAGCTATTTTTCTCATGGAAATTCATCCTTCAATCCACCCTCATCATTGATATTCGATAGAGTGGTTGAGGAATGAACTTCCCCATTCAAGGATCATCCAGCTACTATCTTAATGGCAAATCATTGAGCTGGGATACCTTGAATGCTTGAATGCTTAGAATCACTCCTCTAAAATAGAAAAACATTTAATAGAGTAGGATTCCAATAGAACCTTGACCCAACCCGTCGCCTTTATTGGAACATCATCAAGTGTTGCGGATCAAATGAGCTGAAGAATCTTCATCATCAAGGAGGAGATCTTCATCAACGCACTTAATGGGGCTCACCTTCTTATCTGTAAGTCATTAGAGTCCAGAAACCCTGTTGCTCATTCCTGGTGTAGGTTTGGGTCACATGTTCTTCTCACCCCTTTCAAGCCCTCATAGGAGGCCTCCAACGGGAGATTACGTGTGGGTGCTTTGTGTTGACCCTTACTCTTATGTAGGGCATAAACTTAGGTCCTTGCGTAGGTCCTTGACCTGTGTGGTCTAAAAGATAGGTCCTTGACCTATGTGTTCTAAAAGTTAGGTTCCTTGTGTGGATCCTTGACTTGTATGGTCCAAAAGGTAGGTTCCTTGAGTGGATCCTTTACTCTTGTGTAAGGCATAAAACCTAGGTGCTTTGTGTTGATCTTTGCTCTTGTGTAGGGCATAAACTTGTGCCTCTGTGTAGGCACGTTAGGTACCTTGTGTAGGTCCTATAGTCAGCCTTGTGTAGGTTGTACTGGTTTGAGGTAAACCTGATTTGAAACCTTCGTTAGTGAAATCCGGTACACTCAAGGGTTGAGTGCGTTTACCAGGAGTGGAGTAGACATATAGCCGAACCACTATAAAATTACTGTGTTTGAGATTGGTATTTACATATTCTCTTATTGTGTTTACTTTAAATGATCACATGATGCATGATTATTTAGAACTGATAAGTATCACATCTCACACACAGTCACTCAATGCATCCATCATAGACTAAATTTATTTACTGTTTAGATATTGAATAGTCTTGTGATTTGATCCTCAATTTGGCTTGGAAGCCATTAGAGTTAAATTAAAGATATCTTGATAATTGTTATATTAGATCAAGATAATGGTAATAGGATTTTAAATTGTCATAAAATTTTGTAATTTCCTATTCACCCCCCTCTAGGACACTTTGACCTATTTCTACTTCTACTAGAGCGGTCATTACCGCAATTTTAATTGGTATCAAAGCAGGTTTCTCTTAAGGGCTTAACCGCCTAAAGAGTGATCTTGACTGAAGTTGGAATCATGGCCAATAGTGTGGGACTAGAGGGTGCGAAAGGTAATACTGCAAATACCCAAAACGAACTGTACTCTGAAACTCTAAAACTACTTGGTATTGCCAAACAAGATAAAGGTCAGAACAATTGTTTAGTAATCCATACCGCTCTGAAGGTCGGTAATAGTTCAAAATGGTACCATGGCAGTAGATATTCCAGACACATGACTTGTGATCAAACTCACTTTTGGGATTATTCAGAGTTTGATGGTGGGTCAGTCACGTTTGGAGATGGGAGCTTCGCCGAAATAATTGGGCATGGAACATTTGTTGATCCTGGACTTCCCAAAAATAAAAATGTTCTGTGTGTAGAAGGATTAAAGCATAATCATCTCAGCATTTCCCACTCACATTCTCAAAAGATATGTGTAGAATCTTAGATCATACAAGTAAACCTATCATGACATGTCTATGCACTATTGACAACTGTTACGTCATAGAAAGGTGTAGGGAAAGTGTACTATCCACGAAATGTCATATGGGTATGAAGAGTGAGTCCAAGCTATGGCACCAAAGACTGGGACATATCCACTATCAAATCCTAGCCAAACTAAGCTCAAAAAATCTGGTTAGAGGAGTTCCTAAGATTAGGAAAGAAGAAAAAATTGTATGTTGTGACTGTCTAAAGGGTAAACAGATAAAAGTTGGACACAAAAAGACAACCACCATAGCAACATCCAAGCCATTAGATTTGCTACACATGGACCTAATGGACCCCACCAAAGTTGAGAGTCATGACAGAAAGCAATACTTTTTTATAGTAGATGATTACTCTAGGTTTACCTATGCTTTTATTCGAGAAAAATCCAATGTATTTGACGAATCTGTGATCTTGGCCAAGCGACTTCAGAATGAAAGATGATACTGCATAAACAGTAACAGGAGTGATCATGGTGGTAAATTTGAGAATGATCAATTCTGAAGATATTGTGATGAAAACGGGATTTAGAATGAATTCTTAGCCCCAAAAACTCTACAGGAAAATGGAGTGGTTGAAAGAAAAAATCAAGTACTACAGGTAGGGCTGTACACAAGCCAAGCTAGCTCGAAAAGCTCGCTCGGTTTGGGTCGATCTAGCTCGACTTGACTCGACTCGAACGATGACTCAAGGCGAGCCAAGCTTTATATGACCTAGCTCGTTTTGAAAACAAGCCAAGTTCAAACATAGGGAAGTTTGACTCGACTCGACTCGAACCCGGCCTGGCTCGAAGCTCGAGCTCGGCTCGACTCGAATATATTATATATATATATATATTATATTTTAAAATTAAAACAATTAAAACATAATCCCTACCCTGCCCGTCCTTCCCTCTCTTACCCTTTCCCTTCCTTACCTTACTCGCTGTGCTCGAGCTCCTCTCTCTCTCTCTCTCTCTCCACTCGACCACTCGCCCGAGCTGGACTCAGCATCTACCCGACTTGTCTCAGCTGTACGACCTACACTCACCTGAGCTCTCTCTCTCTCTCTCTCTCTCTCTCCCCCTCTCTCTCTCTCTCTTTCTTAGCATCAACTGAAAGTGCCCTGGTTTGTCAATTAGCGTGAGTGTTGAGTCAGTCAAACTGCAGAGCTTCATAGGAAGATCAATTCAAGCGTCTGTCTCAATCGGATATGTACAAGCTCGCCACAGGTAAATCTAAGCCTCACATCCCTTGTCCCAAAACACCAGGTATATAAAACCCTTAAAACAAACTAGAACATCATAGGTTTTTTAAGTTAAGAAAACTTTTTTCAAAATAGGAAAATTCTCTAAGTTTTCTTGCTTTGTCGATTTTATCGATACACATCTCGATATGATTGACCTGCACTGTCGATGTCCTCGATACCTAAACGATATCACCGGAATGAGGACAAAAGTTCTTCCAGCAACATATTTTAGGATGGTTTATCTATGATCGGGGGTCTCTTGATAGAATCAATATTCAAATTCGATAATATAGGTACGGTCTCGATTGCATCGAACAGGGACATAAATTGTCCAGCAAGCTTAAAGAAAAATCCGTTGGATTTATCGATGCATCGACACGGGTATCGATATCATCGACATTCAAATTTTGATGATCTCGATGGTCCCTCAATCATTCTTGGAAACCTGAAATATTTCAAGTCAAGTCTCTCTCATTATTCAAATGTCGATGAATCGACACTAGTATCGATTGAATCGGAGTTCGAAATCCGATGACATCGACACGTAGTTCGATTCCATCGACTAGCTGGCAAGAGGTTTCGAAAGCGTACGACATTTGAGTTTGTGTCATCGAGCGGATCATCGATTCGATCGAGAGTATACGCTCGATGATATCGAACCCGCTCGATATATCGAACTCTATCATAAATATGACTGTTTATATCCGTTAAAACCTTTTGCCTATATATAGAGGACTTGTCTATTATTACTGGCAGAGAAAGAAGAGAGTGCTATTGTGTGTTTTACCTTAGATCATATACCTAAAGCCCTTTCTCTCAGGGAAGTTCATCCTCCAATCTACCCTCATCATTGACATTTAATAGAGTGGATTGGGGAATGAACTTCTGCATTCAAGGATCCTCCAGCTACTACCTTAATGGCAAATCATTAAGCTGGGATGCCTTGAATGCATAGATAATCGGAATCACTATATCTTCCTTATAGAAAAACTTTTTATAGAGTAGGATTCCGTTTTAACCTTGACCCAACCCGAACCCTCGTATTGGTATATCATCTGTGTTGCGGATCAAGGAAGCTGAAGATTCTTCATCAACAAGGAGGAGATCTTCGTCAACGTGCTGAATGAGACTCATCCACTTATTTGTAAGTTATTAGAGTCCAGAGGACACTTGTGATCATTCCTTTTTAGAATTGGGTCTTAGGTGTTTCTCACCCTTGCAAGCCCTCGTAGGAGGCCTTCAGCAGGAGTGTATGTGGTGTGTACGTAGTGTTGACCTTTGCTCTGTGGAGAGCATAAACTTCCGGTTGAAGGTGAACCTCTCTAAAACCTTAGGTTTGAGGTGATCCGAGTGAAACCTCCGTTAGGGTCTTATGGAAGATCCTTGGCTAGTGTGACTGAAAGTGGGTGCGTTGTGTTGACCCTTGCTCATGAGAGCATAAATAGTCAGCCTCAGTATAGGTTGTAAAGGTTGAAGGTGAACCTGATTTAAAACCTTAGGTTTGAGGTGAACCGCAGTGAAACCTCCTTAGTGAAATCCGGTACACTCAAGGGTTGAGTGCGGTTCCGGGAGTGGAGTAGATAAGTAGTCGAACCACTATAAAAATGATTGTGTTTGAGATTGTTATTCTTCTGTTTGTGTGATTTACTTTAATATTTTCATATCTGAATATCTGAGATCAGATCTCATACACATACACAGTCATATCCATCATAAACTAGTTTGCATATTGTTCACTTCTTAAATAGTTTGTGATTGGATCCTCTACTGGGCTTGGAAGCCAGTAGAGTTACTTTTGAGTAATCCTAATATGTGCTTGTTGTTAGGATTGGTGTAATAGGATTTTAAATAAACCATAAAAACTTTAAAAAGTCCTATTCACCCCCCTCTAGGACATATTGGCATATTTCTACTTCAACTAAAGCGGTCTCCACCGCTATTTCAATTGGTATCAAAGAGGGTCTCTCTTTAAGGGCTTCACAGCCTAGAGAGTGATCTTGACCGAAGTTGGGAATATGGCCAAAGGAGAGGGCTCATCAGTCACTAGACCTCCAGTATTTGATGGATCAAATTGTGCATACTAGAAGGCTAGGATGCACTACTTTCTGAGATCTTTGGATCACGATGTTTGGGATATAGTTGAAAGTAGATATGTGCCACCAACTGAACAAATTGTACTTGACAGTAGCACAACCATCACGAAACCCAAACGCAAAGAGAAGTGGACGACGTTCGATAAAGAGAGACAAACTGCTGAAGCTAAAGCAATGAACACCATCTACTGTGCCATGTCCTAGGATATATTCAATCAGATAAGTATGTGTGGGACATCCAAAGAAGCATGGGATTTATTGGAAACAACCCATGAAGGCACAAGCAATGTGAAGAGATCCAAACTTCAACTCCTGACTTCACAGTTCGAAAGTCTCAGAATGGAAGAGCATGAGACCTTTATGGAGTTTTTCACTAAGCTGAATATCATTTGCAACTTCATGAGTGGATTGGGAGAAAAAGTTCCGGTACTAAAAATCTGTAGGAAAATTCTAAGATCCCTACCGGAACGGTTCAATCCTAAGGTAACAACCATTGAAGAGTGTAGGAATATAGACGAAATGAAAGTAGAAGAACTGGTAGGTTCCCTACAAACTTTTGAACTACACTTCAAACAAACCCAAAAATCTAAAAATACTATCCTAAAAACTTTAAAGAAAACAACAAATGAGGACAGTGGAAGTGAAAAAGAAGATGATGATGAGGAAGTGGCTTTGCTGGCACAACGATTCAAGAAGTTCTTTTAGAGAAATCGTGGCTGTCCATTTAACAGGGGAAAGGTGGACAATAGACCGTCTACAGGCAAATTTGGTAAAAAGACCAAAGATCCACAATGTTATGCCTTCAGAGAAATATGGGCATCTGTCTACTGAATGCTCAAACAGAAAAACTAAGGGCAAGGCAATGACTGCCACATGTGATGATACAGAAGAGTCAAACTCAGAATCTAGTGACTCAGAGAGTGATAGGGACCAGAAATCCTTAAAAATTCTCATGGTCTCCACTACTCCAATCATTCCCAGCGAATCTGAGAACGAGAAAGAACAGTAAGCCACCGAATCATTTCTGTCAGATAATGAGGAAACTGAAAAGGAAGAAGAAGAAGAAAACAAGCTACGAGATGCCTACAATCAACTTTATATTCATAGCATCAACATTTTTAAAAGACTTGGAATGTCTGAAAACATGAAGGAACTGCTGTAAAAAGATCTGGACAAAACATTGGAAATCAATTCACATCTAATTAATGATCTTCAGCAATATCATTTGGAAAATGATAAACTGGAAAGAATCAATCTGTCCCTAAAAACGGAATCATCAAAGCTTACTAAACAAGTTGAATTATTAAAAGATGAAAATGAGCAACTCAAGAATGAGAATCACACACTCCGGTTTGACCTAGAAAAATCCAGAAAATTTGCTGAAATAAACCATAAATTCTCCCAGAGTGGTGAAAAGCTCAAAAAATTATTAGGGATGGGAAGACAAGGAAGAGACAAGAGTGGCCTAGGGTATGATAACACTAAAAGGAAAACTGGAAATGCAACCCCTACAACTGAAAAATCTGCTGCTTCAAGAAGCAATATGAGAACTTTTCCAGTTTGTCATTTATGTGGTGATATGGGTCATTATAAGTTTGAATGCTTGACCCCTAGAAGGACTTCACATGACTCTGGTCAAAATGACAAAAGTCCACCTAGGAGAAACACTCACCCATCACCACCTGAAATGAAATCATTGGATCAAGTGGGAGAGAAAACTAAAAAGAATTCTGTCTCAAAATGGATAGTGAAGGAAAAACCGAAGTGTCTGATTACTAACTCTATCCATATATCTTAAAGTCAAAGCATGAAAAGAACAAGTCCAGGTCATGCATCTACGTCTGGATATTTGTTGAAATGATGCATTTTTTTCTGAGCTTTAAATGATATATCTGAGGTCTCTCACCTCATTTTTGTACATAAACATCTTGATGTTTATAATTTGATGTGTACAACAATTGTACATAGTTTTGCTGTGTATACTGATGATTCATTGACATGCTAAAAGTATACATGATTGGTTGTTTGAATGCTGAAAATGAAGAATCATTTATCTTCAATATGTCTGTCGATATGTCATTCTCGATCAAATCGATCAACTGTCGATATCATCGACATCTCTTCAGAATATGGAAAGCTACATGATCAGGTCTATTATCGAAACTATTATCGATAACATCGAATGAGGATCATCGATATAATCGAAAGTAAGTTCGATAAATTCGATAACTGCCGCTCAATAAAAGGCGGTCGAGCAGAAAAATTCTATTTTTTTCTGGAAAGAAACTTTCCATTTTTTTTTGCTAAAATCCTCGACCGGAAGTTCATCGGTGGGTCCCATAAGCTCCTCAAAAACTGGTACTATCCTTCCATTCCTTCCATTTCAGAGTTTATCTTGCTTTTTGGTCGGATATTGTCAGTTTCTTTGAAAGAGGAATTTTGTCTGTACTTCCCAAATCTGTCTTTATGGGCAAGGACAAAGAAACGGTGTCAGGTCCAGGGGAGTCGTCCAGACCCTCTCGATGAAAGACCCTTGCCTCAAAGAAAAAGGCAAGTGCTCCCGAACGTGGGATCCCCACTCGTCAGAGATCTCGACAAACTTCACGTGGTGGGTCCCAGTCCGAAACTCCAACACCTCCGGCCGCTAGTTTAAATCCACGTCCAGCAAAATATATGGGGAGGAACCTCATTCATGAGAGAAAGGTAGACCAGGATTGTCTAAAATCATACAATCTCGAATCCCTGTTTGCTGCAATAGTTGGTTGCCTGTTCTAGATTTCGGTGGGCCATGCCAACTCGAATGAACACGCAACTTCCTTGCCGCGTGTCACTCACCCGTGTCTGATCTTCCCTCTATCATGGTCTCTCTAGACCGTGATGATGTGCTGATCACACCTACTGTAATGGCAAATATCCTTAGACTGACAATGACACCAGAGGGTCTCCCTGAAATGGACCTAAAAAATATGAAAATTCGGTCTATGGTGACTAAGTACCTCTATCATGGTAGGGACATCCCTTGGTATCAAGGGAATGCATTGAAATCTAGGTACATGGAACCAAAATTTCGAGTCGTGCACGATATCTTCACAACAAATATATATCCCAGAAGTACCAACCAGTCCGATCTCACCAGTTTTATAACCATGCTAGTGTACTCAATCGCCAAAGGGATAAGGATCTGTCGGCTAACTCTGCTTGTCTATTAGTTGGTAAACGCCGTACATACATCCAGGGACCTCCATCTGCCCTATCCCTGGATCATAAACATGGTATGCAATGCCATCGGCTTCCCAACAACCACTGATCTGTTTCTTCCTCTCCAAATCTTCAACAAAAACAACATTCACAAAATGGACTTGAAGTTCCACAAGTATCCTGAGGATCCAGAGGAAGGTACTCAAGAAGAAGGAGATGTTGGTGTCGCTCCCACCGAATGGACTGAGATGGCCAGAGATGAACCTTTTGGACCCGATCCAGCAACGTCAACTTCAACACTCGGGTATGCCAAACGATTCAAGCTGGACAGGATTAAGGCAATTCAGAGGGATGTCCACTCAGTGCACGAGAGACTTACTGTTTTGGAACGGATGGTCCAAGGAGTGCAGCAGACAGTACAACAGTTGGTCGAGCTGTTCACCTGTCGTCGCGATGATACGGTGCCATCTTCCTCGGCTCCATAAGTACTGGTCTCTGGGCGCTATCATATACACTTCACTGTCATTACTGCGTATGAACATTAATATCTTTTTGGATGTTCTGCGCTCTCATAAGTGTATGTGATAGCTCACTAACTTGCAGTCTAAATTTTTTTTTTTTTGGTATTGCCCATGGATGGGCTAAAAACTGATGTTTTATGACGGGTGCTCTTGAATGGGCTTGGTGATTTTTTTGATTGGGATAACTGTTAACCTACTGTTGTCTGTGGCAGTAGGTGTTTTGGAAATTTGGATATTTTTGCCTATGGTTGGATGTAATTCACATTTTTATTATCATTTTTATGTTTCATAGATCCCCTGGTTTATCTGATATGGAATGCATGTGATGTCTCTTAATGATTATCCTATTTGCTATATCACTGCTCTATCTAATCTGCTATGCATACATACCTACTGCAAATGATGTCGGTTAATCAACTGTTAAAATATTTTACATCTATCTGATCTATGCATATTCCTCTGAATGACGGTTCTCCCACGTTACTTTAACTTCAGTCAATATTAACTGCTATATCTTTGTCAATGACTGACAAAAAGGGGGAGAACAGTCCAAAACCCCGAACGAAAAATTGTATATCTGCTTGAATGGTGTTGCAGGTGCTAGGGGGAGCAGCTGCACCAAGATAAGGGGAGTTTGAATTCAGGGGGAGTAGATGCTAGGTTGTGTACATGTCTTCACTAGAAATTGTAAAATTATGTAGAATGCATGTACACACAATTTAGAATGTGTTTGTCTAGATACTGTTCTAGGGTGTTTTGGTATTTTGTCATGTAATTGACAAAGGGGGAGATTGAAAGTGCCCTGGTTTGTCAATTAACGTGAGTGTTGGGTCAGTCAGACTGTAGAGCCTCATAGGAAGATTAATTCAAGCGTCTGTCTCAACCGGATGTGTACAAGCTCGCCACAGGTAAATCTAAGCCTCACATTCCTTGTCCCAAAACATCAAGTATATAAAACCCTTAAAACAAACTAGAACATTATAGGGTTTTTAAGTTAAGAAAACTTTTTTCAAAATAGGAAAATTCTCTAAGTTTTCTTTTTTTGTCGATTTTATCGATACACATCTCGATCTGATCGAGTTGCGCTGTCGATGTCCTTGATACCTAAACGATATCATCGAAATGAGGACAAAAGTGTCCAGCAACCACATATATATATCTGGACGGATTTATTGATGTATCGATACACCTATCGATATCATCGATATTTGAATCTCGAGCCCATCAAAGGTGACTCGATAATATTGACAGGCAGATCTCCGGCGCCCCTGTTTTTCTTAAGAATATCATATATGCATCGATATATCAAAGCCTCCTTGATACCATCGAAATTCAAATCTCAATGATATTGGAAGGCTCTCGATGATATCGGTCTTGGACGCCAAGTTCTTCCAGCAAAATATTTCAGGATGGTTTATCTATGATCGGGGGTCTCTCGATAGAATGGATATTCAAATGTCGATAATATTGGTACAGTCTCGATTGCATCAAACAGGGACATAAACTATCCAGCAAGCTTAAAGAAAAATCTGTTGGATTTATCGATGCATCGACACGGGTATAGATATCATCGACATTCAAATTTCGATGATCTCGATGGTCCCTCGATCATTCTTAGAAACCTGAAATATTTCAAGTAAAGTCTCTCTCAGTATTCAAATGTTGATGAATCGACATTAGTATCGATTGAATCGAAGTTTGAAATCTGATGACATTGACACCTATTTCGATTCCATCGACCAGCTGACAAGAGGTTTCAAAAGCGTATGACATTTGAGTTTGTGTCATTGAGCGGATCATCGATGCGACCGAGAGTATACGCTCGATGATATCGAACCCGCTTGATATATCGAACTCTATCATAAATATGACCGTTTATATCCGTTGAAACCTTTTGCCTATATATAGAGGACTTGTCTATTATTGCTGGCAGAGAAAGATGAGAGTGCTTTTGTGTGTTTTACCTTAGATCATATACCTAAAGCCCTTTCTCTCAGGGAAGTTCATCCTCCAATCCACCCTCCATTCAATAGAGTGGATTGGGGAATGAACTTCCGTATTCAAGGATCCTCCAGCTACCTAATCTATAAATTACTTAGCTGGGATGCCTTGAATGCATACATAATCGAAATCACTCTATCTTCCTTATAGGAAAATTTTTTATAGAGTAGGGTTCCGTTTTAACCTTGACCCAACCCAAAGCCTCGTATTAGTATATCATCTGTGTTGCGGATCAAGGAAGTTGAAGATTATTCATCAACAAGGAGGAGATCTTCGTCAATGTACTGAATGAGACTCATCCACTTATTTGTAAGTTATTAGAGTCCAGAGGACACTTGTGATCATTCCTTTTTAGGATTGAGTCTTAGGTGTTTCTCACCCTTGCAAGCCCTCGTAGCAGGCCCCCGGCGAGAGTGTACGTGGTGGGTACATAGTGTTAACCCTTGCTCTATGGAGAGCATAAACTTCCGGTTGAAGGTGAACCTGTTAAAACCTTAGGTTCGAGGTGATCCGAGTGAAACCTCCGTTAGAGTCTTATGGAAAATCCTTGGCCAGTGTGCCTAAAAGTGGGTGTGTTGTGTTGACCCTTGCTCGTAAGAGCATAAACAGTCAGCCTCAGTGTAGGTTGTAAAGGTTGAAGGTGAACCTGATTTAAAACCTTAGGTTTGAGGTGAACCGCTGTGAAACCTCCTTAGTGAAATCCGGTACACTCAAGGGTTGAGTGTGGTTACCGGGAGTGGAGTAGACAAGTAGTCGAACCACTATAAAAATGACTATGTTTGAGATTGTTATTCTTCTGTTTGTGTGATTTACTTTAATATTTTCATATCTGAATATCTGAGATCACACCTCACACACATACATAGTCATATCCATCATAAACTAGTTTGCATATTGTTCACTTCTTAAATAGTTTGTGATTGGATCCTCTACCGGGCTTAGAAGCCAGTAGAGTTACTTTTGAGTAATCTAATATGTACTTGCTGTTAGGATTAGTGTAATAAGATTTTAAATAAACCATAAAAACTTTAAAAAGTCATATTCACCCCCCTCTAGGACATATTGGCATATTCCTACTTCTACTAAAGCGGTCTCCACAACAAGGTACCCTCTATGGCTTTATCTAATATTATATATTTGTGTATATTATTAATTAAATATTTGATTTGGGGATTGGGTCAGTTGGGTCGGGTTGCTGGGTTGAGTCAAGTGCGGGTTGGGGTTTAGGTCAGGTTGGGAGCAAGCTTGACTCAACTCGAGGTAAGCTCGCCTCAAGCTCAACTCAAAAGTTTTGGCAAACAAGCCAAGCTTCAATAGTAACCTCGAGGCCGAGCTCGAGCTCGAGAAGAGCATGGACAAGCCAAGCCAAGCTTGGCCCACCTCAACTCGACTCGGCTCGATGTACAACCCTAACTACAGGAGATGGGCTCTGTAATGGAAAGGATATGGCCAAGAGCTTCTGGGCTGAAGCAGTCAATATTGCTTGCCATATAGTAAATAGAGTATACAATATGAGAACTCTCACTATTTAAGAATCTGTTAATGTGGTGATTGATGACCAACCCCATGAAGAAGAAAGTCCCTTGAATGAATTAGAAGATGATGTGGATTCATGCATTCTAGGTAAATCAGATAACAAAGCTTTCACATCTAATGAACCTCAACCGTTGTCTAACATACCCATCATCAAGGATTACCCTTTAATCATTGGAGATCTTAATGATGGTGTAAGAACTTGGCCTCAGATAGAAAGCATCTATAGCCATTTTTGCTTCACCTCAAAGATTGAACCTAAGAATATTGTGGAAGCTCTTCAAGATGAATATTGGATAAATGCCATGTAAGAAGAACTTGAACAACTTCAGAGAAATGAGGTATGACAACTGGTTCCCAAACCACTTGATACAAATATCATCGGAACCAAATGGATCTTCAAGAATAAATCCGATGAATCTGGCAATGTGATTAGAAATAAAGCAAGATTGGTAGCTCAAGGATATTCACAGATAGAAGGCATTGACTTTGATGAAACTTTTGATCCTGTAGCTCGCCTTGAGTCAATCAGGATTCTTATGTCTGTTGCATGTGCGTTAAAATTTAAACTATTTTAAATGGATGTCAAAAGTGCATTTCTCAATAGAGTACTTGATGAAGAAGTTTATTTAGAACAACCTAAGGGATTTTCAGACCCCAAGTGTCCCCAACACATTCGTGCGTGGTATGAACGCCTAACGTAATTTCTGTTAAACCATCATTTCTGTAGGGGCAGTGTCGATAAAACATCATTCACATAAAGGACAGAGAATTTATTACTTATTGCTCAAATCCGTATGGATGACATTGTCTTTGGATCTACATGTGAAGAGACTGCTCACAGCTTCGCTGAACTCATGAAATCTGAATTTGAAATGAGTATGGTCGGTGAGCTGAATTTCTTTTTAGGGCTACAAGTGAACCAAATGCATAATGGAATATTTGTATGTCAGTCCAAATATGCAAGACTTAGTAAAAAGATTTGGACTTGAATTTGGCCGTACCTATCATACTCCTATGAGTACCACACTCAAACTCTCTAAAGATTTAAATGACAAGAATGTGGACCAACACATGTACCATAGCATGATAGGAAGCTTATCGTATCTCACTACTAGTCATCCAGATATAGCCTTTAGTATTGGTGCATGTGCAATCTGATAAGGCACATAAACATAATAAAATGGACTTGATTGGCAAATCTGAGGACTGGGGTCCTCCCCTTTGAAGAAGAACATGAAGGCAATGTTGCTTGGGCAGTATATACATATGCAATATAGGTATTGTTTTCCCATCTATATGTTAAATAAAGTGAACAAACAAAATTTTCAAAATTGGAAAGACCTTTGGTTACTCCCAACGGTTGTCGGACTAGAATTCAATGTCATTATGAGTTCTTAATCAATGACATCAAAACATATTCGATGTCATCGACGAACTCTGTATAAAAACCCGGCCGACGTGCAGAAAATCCAAATTAGAACTTTCCCTGGATTGTTTTGTCATCTTCTTTCCTCTATCTCAAGCACGTCCATTTCAAAAGCTATCTCAAAAGAGGAAGGATAGTGAAAGGAAAAGGTAAGGAAGTCCTTGATGAATCTTCAAAAGGTAGAAAATCCAGGAAGGGTAAGATGGTAGCTTATGGGTCTCCTCCCAAACGTCTTGAGTGGGAGAAGGCTGCTATTGATGACCGTATTGTCCTTCCTAGCTATATTGAATCATATGGTATAGACCTAATGCTGGAAATCATTAGATGGGAGAAAATACTAAAAATGGGTGGAACATACCAATACGAACTTATCCACCAGTTCTTTCAATGTTGCCATTCCATTTGTGAAGATCCACCAAGCATCAGTCTTAGAGTTGGAAATCAGAACAAAATTATCCATCCTGTGCTACTCGGACTAGTGCTAGATGTGGAAGTCACACGGGTACTGGTCACGAAACGCAATCTGAATGCTTTAGGGGTGTGGGGAGAGATAACACGTGCTCTATGTAATAGTCTTACAATTCCTAGAACTAAGGGAAACCTTCTCTGTGTTAAACATCTTGAGACCACCTATAAGATCATGCATGACATTTTTGGTACCAATGTGTATCCATGTGACATCTTGGGAAAAAATCTCTCTCCTTTCATGCTCAACGTCTTATATGATGTCTATCTAGAGATTCCCGTGTGCCTACCTACCCTCATTTTAGGACAACTGATTCGCATTATCAAAGGAGAAGGCCTTGCCACACTGCCCTTTCCATCCCTCATTTGTAAGCTGGCAAAATTTTTGGGACTTCCGTCCACATCCGATGCAATACAACAGGAGGTATATTTCAATGATGATACTCTTCAGCTATTACTTCTAACCACCTCCTCTCAATCGGTTAGTCCTCCGCCAATTCATGACGCTGAAGATAGTCAGCGTCCAACTCCATGGGGCTTGAATCGCACACCTCTCAAGAGTCCGACATCAGTCAATCGCCAGAGGCATAATCAGATCGAAATTGGGCAATACCTGCTGAGAGGACAAGCTGAAATCAAAGAGCGTCTTCACAACTGCAAGAGGCGCCTGACTAGGATCGAGGACAAAATTGATGCACTCCAACACACTACACAGCAAGTTCTTGCCTTGTTGACAGATGGAGAACCTCGAGCACCTTAGTTGCTAATGGAGTAGTCAGTATGGATGTGCCCACAAATGGACGATGTGGTTAAAATTTATTTATGCCTGTGACAAATTCTAGTTGTTTGGGGTTGTATAGCCCCAGGTTGGGCTAAATATTTTGGATTGATCGCCCTATGGATGAGGAGAATACTTTGTTTTTATGTGCCCATGGATGGGCTAGATGATATATATATTTTTGGATGCTTATATATCCTTCCAAGCTTGGGCAGCTACTTTTGATTGCGCTTAATATATATTTCCATATATGCCGATATCTCTGAATTTACATTTATATGGGAATGCTTACTGGATATGGAATGATGATTGCTATTTAAAATTGTCCTTAAAAGGGTTTAATTATGCTGTGAAAGACTATTTCTAGTACTCTATATTCTTATGCATATCTGTGTATCAGCTGTCCTTTATGGAATATTAACTACTTTTTATGGATATGTTTACATACTAGAAACTGCTGATAAGTTATTCTATGGACTAAGATTCCTCTGTCTCTTACTAATTATAGAGATATCGTTATCTATTATGAAATGAAATTTATTGGTCTATATTGTTTCTCCTAGTTTCTTTACTGTCAACTTCAGTCATTCGATATGTTATCAGTATATTAACCTTTGTCAATGACTGACAAAAAGGGGGAGAACAAATCCCACCATGAGAACACTGCTTGGTATATGGTTTTTGAGCATGGTGATGCTGGTGATAGGGGGAGCAACTACAAGAAGTTAGGGGGAGCAGCTATTTTGAAACATTGTGTGTGAACTCCATAGTATTTTTGTAAAATTGTGTAAAGTTCATGTACACACAATTTAGGATGTTGTTATGGGTGTGTTTTAGGTGTTTTGTCACGTAATTGACAAAGGGGGAGATTGAAAGTACCCTGGTTTGTCAATTAGCATCAGTGTTGAGTTAATGAGTCAAGTGGCCCCCATATTTAGATTATTCAAGACATTGCCTCAACTTGATGTGTGTTCAGAGCTCATCATAGGTAAACTTAGCCTCACATCTCAAATCCCAAAACACCCAGGTATATAAATCCTTAAAAAGTTCAGAACAATATAGGTGTATAAGTATGAAAACTGATTTTGTAAAATAGAAAAATTCTCTAAGTTTTCAGCTATGTTCGATATTATCAATTCTTGGTTGATACAATCGAACACTCATTCTCGATAAATCGAACTGGTATGGATAACATCGAATTGAGTCATCTTTATGTCTAGCAACCACAAAGTATTTTGGATAAAATAGTCGATAAATCGAAAGTACTTTCGATAACATTGAATTTCAAATATCGATGTTATTGGAGGATAGTCGATGATATCGAAAATCTCAGAGCTCTATCTAGCAAAGGCTTGGAAAATATTCTTGATATTGCTCGAGGAATCGAAGGACAATCGATATCATCAAAATTCAAATCTCGATCATATTGACACAGTATCGAGGACATCGAAATGGGTCAAGTTGATTCCAGCGAGTTTTTTTAAAGAAAAACATCTAAATGTTCGAGGAATCGAAACCCACATCGAACTCATCGAAATTCAAATCACGATGATATCGATATAGACTCGTTACGATCGAATCAGGACAAAACTGTTCCAACAAACTTGAAAAGAAAAATCTTATGTGAATGATCGAGGAATTGATATTGTCTCGATATGATTGTAATTCAAAAATCGGCGAAATCGATATGGGATCAATATCATCAAATTGAGTCAAAAAATGTCCAGCAAGCTTTCTTTAAATATTCATTGAAAAGATCGAGGAATCGAAACCACTGTTGATGATATTGGAATTCCAAATTCGATAAAATCGACGCATGTTTTATGTCATCGATCTTCAGTTAAAAAGTTCCTCATATGTACTTTAGCTGAGTTCGGATCATCAAACCCTAACTCGATGAAATCGAAAGTATACGTTCGATGACATCGAGTCAAGACTGATGAAATTGAACTCAGTCAGACTTAACACATTTATTACCATTGGGACTTTTTGCCTATATATAGGAAGCTTGCACTTGGTTGCTAGGTGAGAAAAATAGAGAGAGCCTTGAGAGAGATTTGCATACTACTTACCCTAAGCTTTTTTTCTCATGGAAGTTCATCCTTCAATTCACCCTCATCATTGATATTCAATATAGAGTGGATTGAGGAATGAACTTCCCCATTTAAGGATCAGCCAACTACTATCTTAATGGCAAATTATTGAACTGAGATACCTTGAATGCTTGGAATCACTCATTCTCTAAAATAGGAAAACATTTAATAGAGTAGGATTCCAACATAACATTGACCCAACCCGTCGCCTTTATTGGAACATCATCAAGTGTTGCAGATCAAATGAGCTAAAGAATCTTCATCATCAAGGAGGAGATCTTCATCAATGTGCTTAATGGAGCTCACGTACTTATCTGTAAGTCATTAGAGTCCAGAGACTCTGTTGATCATTCCTTGTGTAGGTTTGGGTTATAGGTGCTTCTCACCCCTTTCAAGCCCTCATAGGAAGCCTCCGACGGCAGAGTACATATGGGTGCTTTGTGTTGACCCTGCTCTTGTGTAGGGCATAAACTTAGGTCCTTGTATAGGTCCTTGACCTATGTGGTCTAAAAGATAGGTCCTTGTGTAGGTCCTTGACCTATGTGGTCTAAAAGTTAGGTTCCTTATGTGGATCCTTGTGGATCCTTGACCTGTATGGTCTAAAAGGTAGGTTCCTTGAGTGGATCCTTTGCTCTTGTGTAGGGCATAAACTTATACTTTTGTGTAGGCATGTTAGGTACCTTATATAGGTCCTAGAGTCAGTCTTGTGTAGCTTGTACTGGTTTAAGGTAAACCTGATTTGAAACCTCCGTTAGTGAAATTCGATACACTCAAGGGTTGAGTGCGTCTACCGGGAGTGGAGTACGCATATAGCCGAACCACTATAAAATGACTGTGTTTGAGATTGGTATTTGCATATTCTCTTATTGTGTTTACTTTGAATGATCACATGATATATGATTATTTAGAATTGATAAGTATCACATCTCATACACAGTCACTCAGTGCATCCATCATAGACTAAATTTATATACTGTTTAGATATTGAATAGTCTTGTGATTGGATCGTCTATTTGGCTTGGAAGCCATTAGAGTTAAATTAAAGATATCTTAATAATTATTATATTAGAAGAAGATAATGGTAATAGGATTTTAAATTGTCATAAAATTTTTATAAAGTCCTATTCACCCCCCTCTAAGACACTTTGACCTATTCTTACTTCTACTAGAGCGGTCATTACCACAATTTCAAACTGGTGGTGGGTCAGGATTTGGAAGAACACCTAACTGGAAGAAAGACCTTAAAACCTAGTCTCTCGTAGATTCTATTTCTGAAGATCTTGTGTTGGGATGAGGAAGCTGACTTCTCATGGTGCTAATATTCTCCAGAAACCCAAGAATAGGGAAGGATGTACCGTTAACCATCAGGATCCTTGGGTTTTGCAGATTCAGCTGAGGATGGAGCTTAATTCGAACCCTGGAAATACCTTGGAAGGTTCCCAGAGAAGTTATGCTATCAATCTCCAAAACATCCCGAAAGGTCTTTGCCAAATCTTCTATTGCCGCTGGGTACCAGGCATGAGCAGGGATTCCCACAAGGCAGATCCATAAGCCTTTGCGCAATGAGGTCGCCTCTGTGGTCCACGGTGAAATGTCAGACAAGCGCATTTGTCTGTATTGGAATTTAATCATGAACTGCTTAGAGGCGATCCTGGTAAAATCCACCAGAAAAGCAGAGAGATTAGATTTACCTATCGAATCTATTAGATGCAGGATGGAAACCCTATCATCGTCTGCAATGGCTATTAGGGCAGACGCTAGATCTGCTCTCCTTCTGTCAACTTCCCTCTTGTTAGTATCTACCTTCCCTGGCTCTGTTGTCCCCGCAGTAACTACCTCGCCTCGCTGATTCTTACCCTGAGAGGAGGAAGGGGGTTTCATTGCCATTAACAAGTAAGAGGTGGAGTCTATCTTGAGTTGATGATGGTGATGTTGTTGTGTCGGATTCCTAGAGGTGGGAGTAGATCTGGAGTGGCCCTTTTGGTCTTTTGCCTTATCCATGGTTATGATTCTTCCATCTACTCTTCGCCCATTGAGGCAGTTCTTGGCGTTTACAGCTTCCTGTTCATAACGAAAACGAACGAAGGTAAAACCCCTGGATCTATTCTGGTTCTTGTCCCATGGGATGAAGACATCTTCGATCCTGCCAAATCTGTCGAAAATGTGATATAGGTCTTCTGATATTGTGTTGAAGGTGAGGTTCACTGTGAATACGGAGAAAGGGGAAGGAGATGGTTTCCGAGGAGGGACTCGTTCCCAGCGACGTTCTCCTTCTTCCATCGAGAGAGAGAGAGAGAGAGAGAGAGAGAGAGAGAGAGAGAGAGAGAGAGAGAGAGAGAGGAGTTTATTATTATTATTATTATTATTATTATTATTATTATTTTGTCATTTCAAATTAACTTCTTAATTGTGAAGATGATTACTTGAAGGGAACTCTTGTGTTGAGCATATGATGTTGGATTTTTTGTCATTTCAGATTAAGTTCTTAATGGTAATGATCACCGAACTGTGGTTTCCATTTGTGTCAAATCAGAACATGTGCTCACTCTACATGTCATCAGATAAATGATCATATAACTCCTCTTGGTTTGTTTTCAATTTCATAAAAGATTACCGATTTTTCAAGGTTCTTCTGGCTTGCAGATTTATTTAAAGCTTTCTGGTTGGTAACATATTTTGTAATTTCTCATTGTTAGCATTGATTGTTTGAATATCTTGCTTCCATATGAAGATTTCTCATTTTTTTGTTCCCTTTTTTTTTTGGCAATTTTCACTATTGTACCTTCTTCTTTGAATTCTTTTATAACAGTTACCATGTTGGAAAATAGTTCGTCGTGGCATTGGCAATGGTATTCAACTCAGTTCTAGCTGTTTATAACTTTTCATGCCTCTGCTTCCCTAGATAAAGATAGTTTTCTTGAAATGATTATTACTATTTGATTGCAGCAGGATTTAGCTCATCCACTGACACTTTGGGATATTCTTCCTCCATCAACAGTAATTGCGTAGCTGCCATTGATGAGATTCCCTTCAAATTGATTTATTCTTTTCTTTGTTGGGCATCATGTGATTGGGGCTTTGCCCAAAAAAATAGGAAAGCAATCATAAATGAATACGACAGTTATCCTTTCACAAGTTGGGAATGGATGGTTAACTTAAAGTTCAGTTAAAATAAATAGCAATGATCATCGACATTTAAGGGGCCAACTCATGATCAAATGATCAGAACTGCCTAATGATCGTGACCTTTCAGATTTGGCTGGCTGCATTGTGAGAGCCATCAAAAGGAGGTGGCCTAGTAATAGATAAACTGTCGAAATTTAACATAATAAAGCTCTATATCTTAACTAAAAAAGGTTAATCCAAAAAAATGGAGCAACCCTCTCTGATACCATTCAAAAGGAGAGTTAAAGAAGTCCTAGAGAAAGGAGGGGTGTAAGGCCCGTATCCTAGTCCGTACTGTTTCGTCAACTCCCGCGATCCTTCTCGACGAATTTCGACAACCCGCGACAGCGACCCTAAGTCATATCCCGTAGATTTGAGTCGGCTTAATCCGAGACTTGTACCATTACGACCTCACCGTCGCCGTGGTTTTAACGCCGCGTCTTGCATACCGATCCGATACACTGGTCAGGAGATGTGGGCCCGCATTTATTTTGAAGAAACACCACACGTTTGCAATCCCAAGAGAATCTCTACAACATGTCCCATCAATCAATCAATCAATCACCTCATGTCAAGTATAAGAGCAACCCATGCTTTCTTTCTCCACAAGTCAAGCAACCTACCCTAAAAGTTAACAAGTCTCTCACCTCACCCATCACTCACCTCACATCCATCACCCATCACTCTCTCTCCTTACAACCCTCTCTCTCTCATTTCTCAAACACATTTTCCAAGCAAGGAAAAGAGTGGATGTCCAAACCTTTCTAAGAGAGAAAAGTGTGCTTTGTGTGGCCCACTTTCCATCCCAAAATCCCTCATCCTAACCCTTCATTTCTCATCATCTTCCATCAAAGAGGAACACAATGAGATCGACGTTCCATTGGACCAAGAAGATTAAACGGTGGGTGCTTTATAGGCTAGATTTTCATGTATTTATGATGGACCAAGTGAGGTTACCGATGGATGGTATGGATCTCATTTTGGACCCTAGGTGTAGCCGATGGCCCACCTTGATTCTCATGATCATTCCATGATGGGGCCATTCTCCATGGACCCCATCATGATGTTTATTTTTCCTTGCATGAATAGAGGTCATCTAGACCTTCCATTTTGGTGGAGAAGGAATCTCCACCGTTGATCTTTGATTTGGTGGGCCCACATGTATTGGGACCCACTTGATGTATGATTGAATGCAAGGGAGGGCTCATAGTGGCGGAGCCCTTCATTACACGTGTCCCTCTCTCTTTCTCTCTCTTCCCCTCTCTTTTTCATATATATTTTTTTGTGTGTTATGATGTGGCCGTGTGGCCCCCTCGGATGGACCTCACCTTGGTGTATGTGTTATCTACACCATCCATGCATATGGTGGCCCACCTGGATAGACGTATGAAGGTGGGGCCCACCTTAATATGTGTTATATCTAAAATCGTCCTGCATCCCTAGACGGACGTTGGACGTCAGTGAAGGGTGCACTGACTGTGTGGTGCTGACCGGCCAACCAAGTAAATGAAATATAATATATATATTTATTTATATAAGGTATTTGGGTGGGCCACTCATGCAGGCCCCACCTTGATGTATAAGTTTAATCCACGGCATCCATTCCATTCCCAAGGTCATTTTAGGTGTTGAGCCAAAAAATGAAGTCAATCCGACTATCTGGCGGGCCATAGCTTAGAAAACAGTGGTTTTCACTGTTAAAATGCACTCTGATCTTTCTACACCCGAAGACATATTGAATATTGGGCTTGTTTGGTCTGTCTTGAGCCATGGAATGCAATGGCTGGGTTGGATTCACCTGATGCGGGCCCCATGTACGAAAAACCCCAGAAATTCACTTTTTCAAAGAAAAGAAAAAATAAATAAATTTAGGCAGCGCCTACTGTTGCTGACGCTGCAGCAGGACGCTGCTGCGTTTTTGGCTAGTGACCATTGGTCCCGACCGTGGGCCCCACCGTGCTGTGGTAGAACATCCACACCCTGCATTTGGTAGGCCTCTTAGGGCAGTGGGCCCCCACCCAAAATCAGCCGTATACACAGCTCAGGTGGCCCACACGGCAGAGAACAGTGAGGATTAAGTGTCTACCATTGAAACTCTTTTTGTGGCCACAGAAGTTTTGGATCATTATGAAATTTATTTTTCTTCTTCATTCAGGTCTGTGTGACCTTATCAACAGATTGGACGGTAAATAAACATTATGGTGGGCCCCCACGTGGGACCCACCTCTGTGGTCGGATTGGCCAGTGCGCCCTCACAACTATATAGTTGTTGTATTGTCGACAGCAAGTTCTGCAAGTCCCACACTAGCCTTCAGCTGATGTGTTAACGTTAGCAAGTTTGGTGGGACCCACCTTGATGTAAGTGTTTTATATCCACTCCATCAGCCTAGTAAGGGGACGTGGACCCCACCTTGATGCATGTGCTTCATTCCACGTCGTTCGCTCGAGGGTCCCCGTGATTGCATATATTTCTCCAAGCCGTCCATCTGTTCAGATCAATGTGACCCACCATGATGTACCTGTTGTATAGGTGGACCCCGACGTGATGTTTATGTTTTTTATCCACACCGTCCAACTATCTGGACGGTGGAAACCTACTGTGATTTGTGTATTTTTTTTCGTCGTCCATCTGGATGGTGGGGACCATAATAATGTATGTGTTGTATACACAGTCCATCCATGAGACCACCATAATGTATGCAAAGTATATCCAGCTGGTAGGGCCCATTATATGATTCATAAGGCCCACTTGTCGTGTACACAAGGCCAATTGATATGTATAAGGCCTGTTGTTGAGGCCCACCTTGATATATAAGAGGCCCATATGATGAGGCCCGATGTAATGTATTTGGGGCCCATGGGTTAAGGCCCATTGTGATGTATTATGGCCCGTGGGTTAAGGCCCATTGTGATATATTTGAGGCCCATAGGACGTGGCCCATTGTGATATATTTTTGGCCCATTTGGCGAGACCCAATGTGATGTATTCGAGGCCCAGGGGCAACGCCTGATGTGATGTATATGTGGCTCATTGAGATTCTATGAGGCCCATGGGACATGGCCCATTGTGATGTAAGCAAGCCCCATGGGCGCGGCCCATCGAGATGTATCTAAGGCCCATGGGCGTGGCCCATTGTGATACGTTTGAGGCCCTTGTAGGAAGCCTAACGCGATATATGAGAGGTCCATGAATGAGGCCCAATATGATGTATTTGTGGCCGTTACGTTGAGTATGAATCCCTTATGTAGGCCACTCCTTGGGAGCAATGTCGGTTAGATGTCCACATTAATGTACAATGATGGTTAGATGTCCTTATTGTGACCTTCCCGAAGGCTTTGTTAGACCCATTCACACCATTCTTTAAGTGAGTTAACCCAAATAAGTGGGCCCCATTTGCCATAGATGGATGGCTCTGTGCCATCATATTTGATATAACCACGGTCGTGGACCGATCTTTATATTATGGTTGATCAGATGTCCATCTATGGACCCCGCCTTGTTTATATGCTGATTGTCGGTGCCGATTATCGATACTGATTATCAGTGCCGATTGTCGAGGTCGATTTCGATTGCCGAGGCCCATTGTGATGTATTCAAGGCCCATGGGACGTGACCCATTGTGATATATTTTTGGCCCATATGATGAGGCCCAACTTGATGTATGTTAGGCCCGTGTGAGCGGCCCATTGCGATGTATATTAGACCCGTGAGATGCAACCCACTTGATGTATATGTGGCCCATGAGTGAGGCCCATCGTGATGGGTATTAAGCTCTTGAGTGAGGCCCATGGTGTTATATATTTGGCCCTTGTGTGAGGCCATGAGTCCACTATATGTTAGGCTTTATATGGGCCATTCCTTGGGGGCAATGTTAGTTAAATGTCCACATTGTCGAGGTTGATTATCGATGCTAGTTATTGATACCGATTAGGAGTATGTGACCGCATAGCATCATGATACATGCCCATACGTATCATCTGCATGTTTGTTATGAGATGTGGTTGACCATTGCATATGTCATTGGGCAGGTTGTTATAAGACTCCCTGATAGGCGGAGGTTATCTTACATGAGCGCACGGTATGCGCAGGATTTATGCATGACTGGATTGTATGACTCATGCATCTCACATTGTGTGTTGTGATTACTTTACGCCCTTGCAACATCAGGGCCATAGCCTCTACAGGCATATGTGGATGGCTAGATGGGACACCGAAAATGTTTGGTTCGAGCATCAGGCTGCCATAGATGGCCCTGGGTGAAAATCCCTAAAACCCTCTTGGTACCAGAGGACGCCCCAACGTCGAGACCGAGTGGATATATATGAGCGCCGGAGTGCCGAATACCAAGAGGCTGCATCTCCCACTGTGTCGTGGTCGGTTGAGAGGGGGAGTGGCCTTACCCGCCCGAGGGAGTAGGCATAGCTAAGCTGAGTTTGACCAGCTTGAGGAATGGGTCCGCTATCAACGAGTCGGGTAGGTATTGGCAGACTACTAGTCAGACGGATAGTGAGGTCTCTTCCACTTATCCAGTTGTGCGCTTGATGGGGCGGCAGGTGGCGAGGAGTGTATTAGACCCCGGTGATGATCCCAGAGAGAAACCGTACTGCTATGTGGACTTATCGAGTAGGAGTTGCATATTCATTCATTCATTATCCACTTGGGTTGGTGGTACACAAGTAATTGTTGTGTACCTTCGTAATGACAAGGATTTCGATTGGGTGCACGACTAACCTGAGATCAGGAGTCTATTACATTGAGTCTGGCTATCCAAATTTAGGTATGAGACTGGTTTGGATAGAAGTCCTTTGTGATAGACCCCATAGCCTGCGATACTACGTACTTTCATCCCGACTTTACTCCAACTTGGTCATTTCATTTGCACCGCATATTGCATTGCATCATCAGCATCTGATATTTGGCTTACTGTCCCCACATTGCATAGCTGATCTATAGTTTCATCAGTATTTAATATTATTTTTTATTATATTTTTTCATCGCATAGCTTGGATAAGGCTGATGGTATTTATGGGCCTATCAACATGTTTTCGCATTACTCTGATATCGTATGATTCATGATCTTGTCAGTATTTCTGCTTATTCCGATATTGTATGATTTATGAAATTATATTGAATACTTGACACTTATCTTATGCACACACTTTCACCACCCTCTAAGCTTTCTATAAGCTTATGCACGATAGATGAGTGCAGGTGGCGTTAGGTTGCAGCAGCGTTGAGCTTGGAGCGTGCAGCTGTCTTCTGGAGCTTTGATTTAACTATATGTATTTTCCTTTTAGTATTGTATTCAAATGATTATATTAGTGGATATGTGATGGTGATGTTACCTTTATGATTTGGGTATACTTGTGGTTATGCTTCTTATGAGACAAATGAACGTTGGAAAATCCTCCTTGTAGGATTCTAAGATCGGAACCTGACATATGGATGCTGGGAGCCGAGAATGGGGTGCTACGGAGGCTGTCGACACCAGGTTTGGCGATCGGGATTCATGTGAATCCGATTTCCAAGTTTGGGGCGTGACAGAAGTTGGTATCAAAGCATAACTTGGGAATACCTGAGGATAACATCACATATCTGCTGATAGCTACACTACATTGTGTTATTGTTGAGAACTTAGAATGGTTAGACCCTCGAGTTCGAATAACTTAAAAACTTCCTGATATAGCTCCCTATCATGTGTGCATTCGAGAGTGCCCAAGGATGATAGGCTCTTGTTCCTTCTTGTCGGACATGACACCCAAGAGAATGACCCGAGCGACTTCCGTTTCCTTGCCTGAGATTCCTGTTCCCCCACCTGAGACTTTTGCACCCTCATCCGAGTCTAGTGCAACACCGACCATGTCCGTAAGTGACAATCAGCTACAGTAGATGTTGTAAGCTATGACCGCTATTCTTCAGAGAGGAGACTGGAAGAGGAAGGCCCCTTTTGGTAGCTCCTAGCTTCAGCGATGTCGACAGCCATAGAGGCATAGGAACCGCCCATCCTTCCAAGCATTTGCATCACCTAAACGTCAGTCTTCAAGTGTGTGCTTCAGATGTGATGAGGCAGGGCACCACTTCTGGGAGTGCCCCCACCCTCGGCAGCTCCTGCCACCCAGACTGTTCTCTGGTACTTGCTTTGGGTGTGGCGGGATAGGGCATCGTAGGAGCGAGTGTCCCCGTCCTCAGCAGCAGCAGTAGCGACGACAGTATCTGTCGCCGGGACCCCATCAGCGGCAACAACAGTAACAGTAGGATCCTCAAATATCAGGAGGAGGAGTCGACGATTCGTGTGACTTGGCCCCTACACCGTCTTCCTAGATTGTTCATGAATGAGGCATCTTGGGAGTTAGAGCTTGAGATTTTTGGGCGTTATCCCCATCTCTTAGATGTTTAATTATGTTGGTATGTTGTGTTCTGATTATATATATATATATATATATATATATATATATATATATATATATATATATAGTGGTGTGGTTTCTCTCCCTTGGTAAGCTCTGTATTGGTTATGTTGTGGTTTAAATTTCAAGGACGAAATTTTTATTAGGTGGGGAGAGCTGTAAGGCCCGTATCCTAGTCCGTACTATTCTGTCAACTCCTGCGATCATTCCCGACGAATTTTGGTAACCCGCGACCTATGATCGACGTTTGCCCATGACCCTAAGTCGTATTCCATAGATTTGAGTCGGCTTAATCCGAGACTTATACCATTGCGATCGCACCGTCGCTGCGATTCCAACTCCGCATCTTGTATACCGATTCGATACCCTGGTCAGGAGATGTGGTCCGGGTTAATTTTGAAGAAACACCACACATTTGTAATCCCAAGAGAATCTCTACAACATGTCACATCAATCAATCAATCAATCACCTCATGTCAAGTACAAGAGCAACCCATGCTTTCTTTCTCCACAAGTCAAGCAACCTACCCCAAAAGTCAACAAGTCTCTCACCTCACCCATCACTCACCTCACATCCATCACCCATCACTCTCCCTCCTTACAACCTTCTCTCTCTCATTTCTCAAACACATTTTCCAAGCAAGGAAAAGAGTGGATGTCCAAACCTTTCTAAGAGAGAAAAGTGTGCTTTGTGTGGCCCACTTTCCATCCCAAAATCCCTCATCCTAACCCTTCATTTCTCATCATCTTCCATCAAAGAGGAACACAAGGAGATTGACGTTCCATCGGACCAAGAAGATTAAACGGTGGGTGCTTTATAGGCTAGATTTTCATGTATTTATGATGGGCCAAGTGAGGCTACCGATGGATGGTATGGATCTCATTTTGGACCCTAGGTGTAGCCGATGGCCCACCTTGATTCTCATGATCATTCCATGATGGGGCCATTCTCCATGGACCCCATCATGATGTTTATTTTTCCTTGCATGAATAGAGGTCATCTAGACCTTCCATTTTGGTGGAGAAGGAATCTCCACCGTTGATCTTTGATTTGGTGGGCCCACATGTATTGGGACCCACTTGATGTATGATTGAATGCAAGGGAGGGCTCATAGTGGCGGAGCCCTTCATTACACGTGTCCCTCTCTCTTTCTCTCTCTTCCCCTCTCTTTTTCATATATATTTTTTTGTGTGTTATGATGTGGCCGTGTGGCCCCCTCGGATGGACCTCACCTTGGTGTATGTGTTATCTACACCATCCATGCATATGGTGGCCCACCTGGATAGACGTATGAAGGTGGGGCCCACCTTAATATGTGTTGTATCTAAAATCGTCCTGCATCCCTAGACGGACGTTGGACGTCAGTGAAGGGTGCACTGACTGTGTGGTGCTGACCGGCCAACCAAGCAAATGAAATATAATATATATATTTATTTATATAAGGTATTTGGGTGGGCCACTCATGCTGGCCCCACCTTGATGTATAAGTTTAATCCACGCCGTCCATTCCATTCCCAAGCTCATTTTAGGCGTTGAGCTAAAAAATGAAGTCAATCCGACTATTTGGCGGGCCATAGCTTAGAAAACAGTAGTTTTCACCGTTAAAATGCATTTTGATCTTTCTACACCCGAAAACATATTGAACATTGGCTTGTTTGGTCTGTCTTGAGCCATGGAATGCAATGGTTAGGTTAGATTCACCTGATGCGGGCCCCACGTACGAAAAACCCCAAAAATTCACTTTTTCAAAGAAAAGAAATATATATATAGGCAGCGCCTGCTGCTGCTGACGCTACAGCAGGACGCTGTTGCAATTTGGGCCAGGGACCACGGGTCCCAATCGTGGGCCCCACCGTGTTTTGGTAGAACATCCACACCGTGCATTTGGTAGGCCCCTTAGGGCAGTGGGCCTCCACCCAAAATCAGTCGTATACACAGCTCAGGTGGCCCACACGGCGGAGAACAGTGAGGATTGAGTGTCTACCATTGAAACTCTTTTTGTGGCCACAGAAGTTTTGGATCATAATGAAATTTATTTTTGTTCTTCATTCAAGTCCGTGTGACCTTATCAACAAATTGGACAGTAAATAAACATTATGGTGGGCCCCCATGTGGGACCCACCCTGTGGACGGATTGGCCAGTGCGCCCTCACAGCTATATAGTTGCTGTATTGTCGACAGCAAGTTCTACGGGTCCCACTCCAGCCTTCCAGCTAGTTTGTTGACGTTAGCAAGTTTGGCGGGACCCACCTTGATGTAAGTGTTTTATATCCACTCCATCAGCCTAGTAAGGGGACGTGGACCCCACCTTGATGCATGTGCTTCATTCCATGTCGTTCGCTCGAGGGTCCCCGTGATTGCATATATTTATCCAAGCCGTCCATCTGTTCAGATCAATGGGACCCACTTGATGTACCTATTGTATAGGTGGACCTCGACGTGATGTATATGTTTTATATCCACACCGTCCAACTATCTGGACGGTGGAAACCTACCGTGATCTGTGTATTTTATTTCCGCTGTCCATCTGGATGGTGAGGACCATAGTGATGTACATGTTAGATACACAGTCCATCCTTGAGACCACCGTAATGTATAAATAGTATATCCAGCTGGTAGGGCCCATTCTGTGATTCATAAGGCCCACCTGTCGTGTACACAGGGCCCACCAGCTTGCTATACGTGGGCCATTTGATATGTATAAGGCTCGTTGTTGAGGCCCACCTTAATATAGAGGCCCATATGATGAGGCCCGATGTAATGTATTTTGGGCCCATGGGTTGAGACCCATTGTGATGTATTAGGGCCCGTGGGTTGAGGCCCATTGTGATATATTTGAGGCCCATGGGACGTGGTCCATTGTGATATATTTCTAGCCCATTTGACAAGGCCTAATGTGATGTATTCGAGGCCTAGGGGCAAGGACTGATGTGATGTATATGTGGCTCATTGAGCTTGTATGAGGCCCATAGGACATGGCCCATTGTGATGTACGCAAGGCCCATGGGCGCGGCCCATCGAGATGTATATGAGGCCCATGGGCGTGGCCCATTGTGATACGTTTGAGGCCCTTGTAGGAAGCCCAACAAGATATATGAGAGGCCCATGAATGAGGCCCAATGTGATGTATGTGTGACCGTTACGGTGTGTCTGAATCCCTTATGTAGGCCACTCCTTGGGAGCAATGTCGGTTAGATGTCCACATTAATGTGCAATGATGGTTAGATGTCCTCATTGTGACCTTCCCGAAGGCTTTGTTAGGCCCATTCACACCATTCTCTAAGTGGGTTAACCCAAATAGGTGGGCCCCATTCGCCATAGACGAATGGCTCCGTGCCATAAGATTTGATATAACCACGGTCATGGGCTGATCTTTATATTATGGTTGATCAACTGTCCATCTATGGACGCCGCCTTGTATAAATGCTGATTGTCGGTGCCAATTATCGATACTGATTATCGGTGCCGATTGTCGAGGCCAATTGTTGAGGCTGATTCCGATTGTCGAGGCCCATTATGATGTATTCAAGGCCCATGGGACGTGGCCCATTGTGATATATTTTTGGCCCATATGATGAGGCCCGACTTGATGTATGTTAGGCTCGTGTGAGCGGCCCATTGCGATGTATATTAGACCCGTGAGATGCAACCCACTTGATGTATATGTGGCCCATGAGTGAGGCCCATCGTGATGTGTATTAAGCTCTTGAGTGAGGCCCATGGTGTTGTATATTTTGCCTTTGTGTGAGGCCATGAGTCAACTGTATGTTAGGCTCTATATGGGCCATTCCTTGGGGGCAATGTTGGTGTCCACATTGTCGAGGTTGATTGTCAATGCCGGTTATTGATACCGATTATGAGTATGTGACCACATAGCATCATGATACATGCCCATACACATCATCTGCATGTTTGTTATGAGATGTAGTTGACCATTGCATATGTCATTGGGCAGGTTGTTATGAGACTCCCTGATAGGCGGAGGTTATCTCGCATGAGCGCACGGTATGTGCAGGATTTATGCATGACTGGATTGTATGACTCATGCATCTCACATTGTGTGTTGTGATTACTTTATGCCCTTGCGACATCAGGACCATAGCCTCTACAGGCATATCGTGGATGGCTAAATGGGACACCAAAAATGCTTGGTTCAAGCATCGGGCTGCCATAGATGGCCCTGGGTGAAAATCCCTAAAACCCTCTTAGTACCAGAGGACGCCCCAACGTCGAGATCGAGTGGATATACATGAGCACCAGATTGCCGAATACCAGGAGGCCGCGTCTCCCACTGTGTTGTGGTCGGTTGGGAGGGGGTGTGGCCTTACTCCCCCGAGGGAGTAGGCGTAGCTAGGCTAATTTTGACCAGCTCGAGGAATGGGTCCGCTATCGACGAGCTGGGTAGGTATTGACAGACTACTGGCCAGGCAGATGGTGAGGTCTCTTCCACTTACCTAGTTGTGCGCTTGATGGGGTGGCAGGTGGCGTGGAGTGTACTAGACCCCGGTGATGATCCCGGAGGGAAACCGTACTGATATGTGGACTTATCGAGTAAGACTTGCATATTCATTCATTCATCATTCACTATCCACTCGGGTTGGTGGTGCGTAACTAATTGTTGTGTACCTTCGTAATGGCAAGGATTTCGGTTGGGCGCGCGACTAACCTGAAATCAAGAGCCTATTACATTGAGTCTGGCTATCCAAATTTAAGTATGAGACTGGTTTAAATAGAAGTCCCTTGTGATGGACCCCATAGCCTGTGATACTACGTACTATCATCCCGACTTCACTCCAGCTTGGTCATTTCACTCGCACCGCATATTGCATTGCATCATCAGCATCTGATATTTGGCTTACTGTCCCCACATTGCATAGTTGATCTAGATTGTTTCATCAATATATGATATTGTTTTTATTATATTTTTACATCGCATAGCCTGTATAAGGCTAATGGTATTTATGGGCCTATCATCATGTTTTCGCATTACTCTGATATCGTATGATTCATGATCTTGTCAGTATTTCTGCTTATTCCGATATTGTATGATTTATGAAATTATATTGAATACTTGACACTTATCTTGTGCACATACTTTCACCACCCTCTAATCTTTCTATAAGCTTATGCACGATATATGCGTGCAGGTGGCGTTAGGTTGCAGCAGCGTTGAGCTTGGAGCGTGCAGCTTTCTGGAGCTTTGATTTCGATATATGTATTTCCCTTTTAGTATTGTATTCAAATGATTATATTAGTGGATATGTGATGATGGTGTTACCTTTATGATTTGGGTATACTTGTGGTTATGCTTCTTATGAGACAAATGTACGTTGAAAAATCCTCCTTGTAGGATCACAGGATCGACACCTGGCATATGGACGCTGGGAACTTAGAATGGGGTACTACGGAGGCTGTTGGCACTGGGTTCGGCGATCGAGATTCCTATGAATCTGATTTCCTGGTTTGGGGCATGACAGGAGGGGGGGGGGGTGAATAGGTTTATGCCAAATAATCGAATAAAGTCCTGAATAATAAATAAATCAGAGATCTCAATTGCCTAAGTATTGAAACATTGATTTCAATTGATTCGTAGGACAACCTTCACCTAAAAAGTTTAGGCAAGACAACCTTATTTCACGAATACTTTTAAAATCAAAATTCCAAACTTTGCAAGAGTAAATAAAATTAAATATTACAATCATTCACTACATCAACTGAAATGAAAATACAATCATTCACCACATAAAAAATAAAAGCATTCACCACAAAAATAGAGAATTATAGTGGTTCGGTGTATCAACAACTGTTCTAAAATAGTCGCACATACTCCACTCTCAAAATTATTCTCCACGTAATCTTGGCTTTCACTATGAATAAGGTTTTCTCAGGGTCACCTTAAAACCTGATACAGTTGTGATTTTACTAGCCTATCACAAACAAAAACCCTTACTGAAATTTTCAGGATATCTCAAACAAAACCTATACTGAGATTTTCTTACTATCTCAAAAAACCAAAATAAGAATTGAAGGTGTACTTATCTTCACCGTAAAAGAAGCTGTAGCCGAAGAACCGCTTTTCTTGAATGGTGAATGTTCAATGTTCAGTCATATAGGAAAGGTCCAGGGTTCTATTGATTTTAATTAAGTTTAAACCAATGGTTATTTAAGTTAATTCTCATAAATATAAAAAAGAAGAGTAGTATTTACTCTCTTTATAATCAAAATGATAGATTCTAAGATTAAGGGAATTAAACAAAAGCTATAAAAATAATTTATAAATACCGTTCAATAGCTTGTGAAAAACTGAAACTTCTCTCTCTCTTGCAGAAGAATTTTGATAATAATAATCGATGTTTCGGATTGAGAGAGAACCTCAATTTATAGGCAAAGAAGTTGAATCTTCAACTGGCCTAAGACAGTCTTCGACTAGCCCTAGCACCAGATTCAGATTTTCAGATTTGAACGGGATAAGATTTAACCAATCTTCGACTGGTTGAAGGTAGTCTTCGACTGGCCGAAGATGCCAAAATCCGAAGCGATTTAGTTGTTGGACTTCGAGCTGAGAATCCTAGGGCTGGTCGAAGATCCTCCTTCGACTAGTCAAACAAACCATTCAACTGGTTGAATTTGCAATAGAATTTCAGTTTTGCTTTGATTTGTACTAGGACTGGCCCAAAACTTTTAACTAGTCGAACCAAACCTTAGGCTAGTCGAATTTCAAGCAATCACAAGTATAAAAACTCAAATTAAATAATTTTTTAAAGCACCTAAACCTAAGGTTTTTCTAAGGTTTATAATACCTGAAATGACTGAACTTCTTTATCTTTAACTTGATTAGAGACTTCAAATTTCTATGGAGCTTGATCTTCTACTAGAACATCAACTGATCTTGACTTTATCTTGTCTTTCGATCTTGATCTTCTACTAGAACATTAGTTGATCTTGACTTCATCTCGTCCTTCTAGCTTGAACTTTGATGTTGAACCAAACTTGAAGATCACTTGACAAGTTGTTTTGACTAAACGAAATTTGACAACTAAAGTGTGTTTTAATCATTATAGCACTTACAAACTACAAGCTTCACCTCTTAGCCCTAGCTAAGAGGTTAGTGAATCATACATATGGTTAAACTAAAACTCAAAAGAAAAACATAAAAAATGAAATAAAATTGAAGGATTGGAGAAGGAGGACTCGGTAGAAGCTTCACTACTCCTTGCTCTATCCCTTATACCCTAATCTATCTTTAGGAAAGCTAGAATCACCCATTTATATAGGAAAACTCTGCACGGACTTGAAATCAACTTCAAATTTATACACTTTTTTTATGCATTGGTCACACCGACTATACGCTTCAGTCGCAATGAATTACTATCTCATTTGCAGCTGAATCTCTTTAAAATCCATCTAAAGTCTTTGTCTCCCTCAGGTCGCACTAAACCTCCCTTCGGTGGCACCGAACATGGCTTCGGTTGAACCTAAAGTCAAGCTGAATTAACTATGAAAATCACAGTTTCTTACTGGATTGTTCTGTGCACATTTGGTCGGACCGAACCAACCACAGGTGGGACCGAACAATTTGTTATTTTTGTTATTACCCTTTGTGATTCGACTAGTCTTTTCTCTCTTTTTTGCACTTGATTTTCTTGGATCTTTGGCACTTGAATTCTTCATTAATCACCTCAAAATATCTAAATCCTCACTTGGTCATTGTTTGAGCATTAAATATTGTTTTTAATCTTTCTTTTCATCTTAGCTCTCTAAATCACCTCTCATAGAAAAACATATGTAATCAGCTCAATTAAGCGCATCTATGCTTATAAAACCAATGCATAATAAGGGAAAAATATACAATATTTCACACTCAACAGAAGGTTAAGAGATTAGGAAGTGGCCCCTGTTGTGAGCATCTACCACTGCCTACTGGTTGCTCCTGCTAGGGGGAGTATATTGGCTCGGAACTGACCCCTCAAATTACGGTTATCAGCCGTAATGCGTTTAAGTGCGAAAGTATGGTGGAGCTAAAGAATGTAGGCTAAGTCTGAGAGGAGGGTGATTAGGACCAATTAGAATTTATGTCAATTTAAAACAACAAAGCCTAACTTAAACTAATTATCGATTAAACTAAGGCTTCCAAGCTAATAGAGGATCCAATCACATAGACTACAAAATGTGTGCAAATAAGTAACTAATCTATAATATGATAGTGAACATATTTGTGTGGGATGTGCTACCTATTAACTTAAGAAATCATCTAATCATGCATACATAACTAAGTATTTAAACACATTTACATAATTAAACACATGCACAAATAACATTCCCAAACACAAGCATGTATAGTGATTCGGCTACTTGCCTACTCCACTCCCTGCAGACACACTCAACCTATGAGTGTACTGGATTTCACTATCAGAGGTTTTAAATCAGGTTCACCCTTAAACCTTTACAACCCTACATAAGGACTCTAAGTTTATGCCCTACATAAGAGCAAGGGTCCTACGTAAGAACCCAACACAGTTGATTTTTCCTTAGGCTAACCAATAACCTTGGTCCTACACAAGAACCATGGTTTTAGGCCCTACATAAAGGCTAATGTCCTACACAAGAACAAGGCCAAGGTCCTACACAAGAACCTATATGAGTTGGGTTTACAAACTCTTACCCTCAATCCTACATAAGGAAAGAGAGTAAACTTGGACTCTTACGATGACAAATTACTTGTCGGATTGAGCCCCTTTTGTTGCACCTTAATGATATCCGCTCTCCCGTACTTCAATCAGCTCCGCGATGCTCCCCTGATCATGTTGCTGCTGCTGCTTCGCCAAGGCTTCAGCTCCACGATCAATCTCCTTGCATTTGATACTCCTTCAAGATGACCAAGGTGATGGGAGTGGGTTGAATCTCCTACAACTAATGAAAAGTTATTTTTCATAGGGGATTCACCTGATGGACACTTTAGAGTATGGTAGAGACTATAGATTTACCAATAAGCTTGGTCTCAATACTCTAAAGAAGGCATGAAATCATGTTCTTCTTGAATAGAAGCATAAAATGTTTATTTGAGTGAAGAATCACCAAGAAGAGTGCATGAATCTCATTGGGATAAGTCTAGGATCTTTGGTTAGACTTGTGATGTACTAGAGTCATTAAAATGCTAAAATCCATCATTTGTACAAAGATCCAAAAGCTAAATATATAGAAAAAGTGCTCCAACGGATCTTTAACGGCTACATTTTGGTTGCACTAAGAGAGCTTTCAATCGGACCAAAATTTGGTTCGGTCTGACTGAATTAGGACCAAACAACAGCTTTTGGTCCTAATTTGGTCAGACCGAAGCTGACCTTTTGTAACACCCAGAAAATTGGGGGTCGTATACGCACTCGACTCCCAAGTTCCCGGGTGTCACTTACAACAAAATTTACATATTTTGCATGTAATCTGGTTTGAAAAGCAGTATGGAATTACTTGAAACATGAATCACAATCACAACTAGTCTACTGAATTGAAAGTGGCTAAATGTATACAAGTCCAAAATAATGTCAATGGGTCGCACACGGCGTTGCCCAACAAAAATATAAAAATATGTCTAAAAGAATGATGTGCTGAGTCCAACACCCAGCGATCTAAATCCGTCCACTAAGCCAATGGAGAACGGCCTATCAGCTGGAAGTAGGATAGCTCATCCTCCTCATCAAGACTCGTACCGCCAGGCTCCTCGTACACTGTGTCACCTGCAACTACGGGAGAGTCTGGTTGGTGTTTTAAAACACCGTCCCAGAGTGGGAGTAAGTGATCAACTCAGTGGGTGCTATTAGTATTAAGTTGTAACAAGCATTAGTTATATAATGAATTTAATGAAAAGAAATTATTTATAAACACCTAACTAATCTTATTAATGCGTATGCATGACAGATGATATGATGCATGCCCTCGCCACAACACTCCCTCGAGTGACTCCATCTAACGATCGCGTATAACCAACACTCCCTTAGAGCGACCTCGACTGCCGAGTCGCCAACCTAACTAGTGCGATGCGATGATAATGTTAGCCAAGTTCTTAGATAATTCCATTCATCTAGCAGGTTAGGGAAATTGATAGACCCCACGTATTAATGCCCTCAACTAGTTGCGATGCCAAGGCCCCTCAACGGGTGAGGCAAGGGCACTGCGACCCTTGATCCCGTTGGATTCCCCATCCCCGGCTTCAAGCACGTGGGGAGTGCTGAGAACTGGGATCGCTTGTGGTCACTACAGGAAGGTTCTTCACCCCAGTGCAGGCCGACAGCTCGAACACAGTGTCCCATTCTACCATGCCCAACTCACAAATAAGTGGATCTACTTTAATTTGGTTATCGATGGGTTACAGTGGTTGTAGGGTGTTCCAGGTTCCATACATAAGTGAGCAAACAGGGTTGACAAACAAGGTTGGTCAGTAAATAGGCTAGACCGCACGAGTTCAGGCAAACACATAACAGACAACATCGGGTACGAGCGACCCATGTAGTCTAACTACTGTCGCCCACACGCACCCGCCCAAATCCATGGGTTTAGCATCAGGATAGCCCTACCAACGGGACCACCTTCACTCTCCTCATTTTCCTGACCAACCCAAGGGTTGAGGGTAATTTCATAACATGCCACAATCAGGGTTATCGTCGAATACAAGTAGAAGCATACATTCATATCTTCCAACATGAAATCTTAAATTCCTCTACCAAGCAAAGATAATCATGATGTGAACTAAGGGTGTAAGTGTGTTGTGTGGGTTAGTGAGGAAGCTAAGCACTTCCTACACTTCATAGAACCAACAACACAAAATTTAAGGAACTATACATGTTATAAAGCAATACCTTATGAGAAAATCAAACAAGACATGAACATATAATCGACTATTATAGTAAATCATGTGAGAGGAAAGAACAACATCATGTGAGAACTAAATAAAACATACCATTCCGTACAATTCCAAATAAAACATACAATTCTTAAGTTTTCTCTAAAATTTTCAAATACATCATTCAAGCAATCAAAATCATTAGGCTCATAGTATAGTTGGTACTAGGCCACTTAAGGATAATAGTCTGCACCTATGGATCATTGAAGACTTGGAAAATGACCTAGGAACGCCGAACTCGGTGTCGATCGACCGGAATCCTAAGACAATGTACTTGCATGTTAGAATCCCATGTGAATCCACCCTCAACATGAGGGATTTCTAAGAGATGAGGGTTTTACCTACTCAATCGGTGGAGAGGGGCTCTTCCGGTTGTGGGTGAAGGATTTACTGAGGAAGAGGTGAGGAGTTGCAAGAATCGGTCTCCTTTGGGCCCCATTAGAGCTATGGCCTACCCTCCCTCTTCTTCACTCTCCCTTCCTCTCTTCTTCCTTTCTTCTTTCTCCCTTTCTCTCTTTGCAAAATCGTATGGGGAGAGGGGTGCCCAAAAGAAGCTCCTTTTATAATGCCAGATTTGATGCAAATGGCCCCAAGTGTTGGATTTTTACTATACTAGCCCTATGGGAGAGTTTTTCTAGCCTCTAGGGCCCATTATGGGGTGTACAAGTCGATATACACCGTAGGATAGTTAGCCCTAATGATGATCTACGTATGGATACGATCGGCCCGCCATTTGGATGTGTCAATCAACGATATGATTGGAAGTCTGTTTAACGATCACCGATGGTCAATCGGGGTCGCGGCTATACGGATATGAGCAGGGAAATATCGTTACTCTACGTGTGATGTTTGGTCACAAACCGACGGTCCGAAACTCTCAACTTTGCATAAGAGTGGACGACCCAATTCACTTAAGTTTCAGCTTCTTCCTTCAGGTTATTCGCACTTATCATGCACTCATCCTTTGGCTCAAGTTGAGCGGTTTTGGACCGTTCCAAGTCTGACTCCTGCGATGGACGTCAAGCCCAGTAAGATGGATATTACTCTATAATTTTGTAACTAGTGACCCACCAACGAACGGTCTAGAGCTTGTTCGAAAAATCGGGGTATTTTTGGAATGAATTAGGTATTGAGATTTCTCGTGGGCGATGATTAGGGCTTGGATTAACTATGTTCATAGTGTGGTGTATTTACGACTAGTGAAAGTGGAGATTTAGTCATGATTACTCTAAACCATCGCTTTTAGGCTAAAAGATTAATGGGGTTGATTTGGTCTATTAGTCAAGATCCGGGCCTTATCTGATTCGGCTCCGGTTAGATCTTTAATTTAGTCATGATTGTCTTGATTAGTTGGCGATGACTCGATTAGATTTGGGTACTATGTGAGTAAATCATGGGGCTACACCTGATGTTCAAGTGATCGGGCGGATTTGTTGCCTTCCTACGGTTGATTATTTTAACTTGTGCGGTTGTTTACTGGTTTCACCCCTGTATATACTAACATTGAGTGCTAATGGTCATTAAGTGACACTATAAGTTAATTACACGAAAAAAATTAAGGATTTTTTTTAATCTAAAATAGTGAAAATCTAGGACGTTATAATCTACCCCCCTTAAAAATAATTTCGTCCCCGAAATTGCCTAAGGGTAATAAGTAAAGATTTTATTAATTCATTTGCCTAAGTTTTATTGATTTCAAGTTTATATGCATGGTAGGGTGTATACTATCTATGTTAGTGTAACATCTCGAAAAAATACATACAAAGACCCGAGTACCACCTCAGGCAGAAATCACTCAGGACCAAATCCTTCAGAAATTATACGAAATTAATTAAGTGCTAAACTAGATTAGCTGTGAAATTAGCTTGAACCACTTTAAATATGAACTGCAAGACCCAAAACTTGCAGAATCATTAACGCTACATTACCCTAAAACCTAGGACCAATCTCTAAACCCGGTTGCTCTCGGGAGCACCTTGAAACTTCATATCGGACCTGGACCGCGCGTCAAAAGTCCGTTGACCATGAAACTATACACTTATGATCGCCTTGCTGGGCTTGATAATCATCTCGGAAATCAAATCCAGATAGTATCCAGAACCGGGTAACTTGAGCCCGGAGTGAAGTGTGTGAGAAATGCGAATACCTTTAGAAATTGAACTCAGATTTAAGTGATTTGGCCCGTTCGCTTGTGGGCCAAATCTAAGCTTTCAGACTGTCAGAATCTGACCTAATTACACCCTCGGATCAGGGAAAATTTCATACACTTGTCAGTATACTTGTGGCCATGATCGAATACCGGTGACCGTTGAACGAAAACTGGCCCTCCACGGTCGATCTGTAAACCCAATCGGATCGAAAACTTAACTCGACCTAGATCCAATGTCAGGGAACTTAAGTCCGACCGCACGCAAAAAAGGAGCCTTCAGAAGTGCTCCGTTGGATTGAAACAACCCCTATTTGGCTATAACCTTTGTATACCATGACCCTGGGGCTATTCCCATCAGTTCTGGGCCCATATAAGGGCCTTAAATCCTCTCTCTCCCTTCACATACGAATTTGCAAACCCTAGAGAGAGAAGAGAGAAGAAAGAGAAGGAAAGAGAGAGAAAGGAAGGGAGAGAGTTGGAGTTTGTTTGTGGGATTCCATCCCGCCACTCCACCTGCTTAACTATCACCTCTGTATCGCTATTTCGACGATTCTGATCCCGTTCTTAGGTAAGAAATCCTAACCCTAATCTGTTTTAGGGTTTCAAATAGTGTAATGGATGAAATAGCTAACCTATTTCATGTCATAGGTTGTTGTTGTGCCGTAGACCGAGACTTAGTGCTCAAACTGAGTTCGCTACTCGTTTATCGGCGAAAGGTGCGGACTATAAATGTTTAGGTTATGGTTTTCAAGGCTGTCAATGTCGGTTAATGATTTATAACTAACTTGGTTGTCATTTCACATGCTAGATACGTCGTTTCCTTCGCTTTACAGATATATATGAACTATGTTGAGTATATTGTATTCCATGTGTTTGTTGAAATGTTGGAATGGGTATGAAATTTGGATTCGTGCTTGCCATGATTATATCCGTCGTGGATATATGATTGGTGTATATGTGATGACTCTTTGTTGAAAGGATTTGCCCTAATACACATTATGACCAACATACGTCATGTACATTGAAGTGTGTAGTCTAAGTGTTTGTTATAATGTTTGAATGAATATGGAATTATGATTTATGCATACCACGATTATTGGTTGCTCATGCATGATCGTTGCACTCGTGGCAACTCCTTTGTGAAAGGATTCGCTACTACATGCGTTCTAACTAACTTATTATATGTATGTAATATGTGTAGTCTAAGTGTTTGACAAAAGGTCTGAGTGAGAAAATGCTTAAGGTAATGTGCTTAATGAGGGTGTTGACATAGGATTCTCAATCCCCTTATCTAGGGTTACAGTTTCCTTGAAGTAATTTATTTTACTACCATGTGATTTGTGGATTAAATGCTCATGTATGTTAACATGTATTCTATGTGTTCATTGGAATGCTGATATGGGATATATATTTAATTGTAATATTACATACTGTCTTGCCTATTACATCTAAATGCTATTGATCTGGAGTGTGTTTGGGACTATGGTATAGTCCAGGCAATCGATAACAGATCCTAGTTTGTTGGCTGAGATTGTTTTCGCCACGCAGGACATGTTCGATGAATCTGAGCCATACTTTCGTTGTCAACAGTGGTTAGGCCACATGGAGTGCTTACGCACTTCATGCCGATCAACTCGATGTGCGCTCGTACTAGTCGGGCTCGTCAAGTAACCTGATTGACCCAATGTATGTTCACCATGTATGGACGCTACTACTTGAATCTAAGGTACCAAACTCACCAGTGAATCCCGTTAACCTTGGTACCTTGATCCGCTAAGACTCATGACGGACATGGTGGTATGGGACACCGTGGTCGAACTGTCGGCCTACGCTGGGGTGACGAGCCTCCCCATAGTGACCAGTGAGCAACACTGCCTCGTGAGCCGAATACGGTGGTATGGAAAACTGTATTCGAGCTATCGGCTTACACTGATCAGGTGACAAGCCCTTTGTAGTGACCTCGAGCATACTCTGAGACTGCGTTGAGGTGACGAGCCCTTCTGTAGCAACTAGAGTATAAACTAGGCCTACACTGATCAAGTGACGAGCCCTTTGTAGTGACCTAGAACCGCAACCTCGTATGATATTTACTAGGACTGACGACCCTAGAATGGATCATTGTTTGAGAAATAATATAAGGGAGGTACCTTAACTTCCCAATCCTGCTGTATGAAAAGGTCTAATAAGAACTCAGTAATCACGTTCATGTACCGCATTACATGTGCCTTTGGCGTTGGAGTTGAGCACTATGGAAGGGGTGCATGCCGCGACCGTGAGATGAAATTCGCAGAGGGAGTGTAGGCGAGGGCATACATCATTAATATATATCATCCTTGCATTAATCAGAGTACTTATGAATGCTCGATTATATTGCTTTATCATTGCTGCGTGACAGAATTGATAACATGTTAACCTTTGCTTTATAGCTCCACTGAGTTGATCACTCACTCCCACGTTCTGGGACGGTGTTTTAAACACCAACCAGACCCTGTCTTAGTTGCAGGTGAAGCGATTCTTATGAAGCTGAGCCAGAATTTTATGACGACGAGGAAGAATTCTCGTATATGCAGTTATCAGGCAGGTTTACTTAGACCGTCCTGATCGACGGGGACTACATGGCTTATCATTCGTAGTTGGATCATCTTTGATATTTTGTATTTTAGAACTAAACTTGTAATTATTTAACCTAGTGACAATCTTACTCTGAGGGCTTGTTATTACTTTTATACAGTTTATATACATATCACAGTCTTCCGCTTACATAATTTAAATTGTTTCTGGAGTATGATATGCTGATTTGGTATAATCTCATTCATGTTTAATTGTAACATCCCGGATTTTTGCCAACCTGGGATTTGACGTCCTTAGGCGATGGGTCGATCCTAACACCTTATTAACTTGTCGGAACTGAATCCCACAGTCTAAATTCGCTCCTTAACCCATTTCCTTCACAAATCCCACCCTTCACCACCTTGTTCTTTAAATTTTCTAAGTATTTTCACATTAGACACTATCTTAAAGTTTAGGTGATGAAGAACAATACTTAAACTAAACATTGCTACAAAGGACTAAGTACCACCTCAGACCGAAATCACTCAGGACTAAATCCTTTAGAAATTAGGCGAGATTTAGCTAGTGTTAAACTAGAGTGCCTGTGAAATTAGCACCAATCACTTTAAATACGATCTGCAAGACCCAAAACTTGTAGAATCATTGACGCTAGGTTACCCTAAAATCTAGGATCAATCTCATTACCCGGCTGCTCTCGGGAGCATCTCGAAACTCCGTATCGGATCTAGACCGCACGTCGGAAGTCCGATTAACACGAAGTTAAGGACTTAGGACCGCCTCGCTGGGCTTGACAACTATCTCGGAAATCAAATCTAGATAGTGTCCCAGTGCTATTCGCTTGAGCTCGGAGTGAAGAGTGTGAGAAATGTGAAATTAATTCAAAATAAAATATCTTGAATAGTAATCTGGCACCTCTCGCTTGCGGATCAGTTTTAAGCAACCAGACCATCAGAATCAGACCAAATTACACCCTCGGATAAGGAGAAATTTCATACACATTTACATGTACTCAGAATCTCCGATCGAGATCCGCTGACCGTTGAACTGAAACTGGTCCGCCACGCGTGATCTGGAATCCCGACCGAAACAAAAACTTAATAGAACCTAGATCCATTGTCGGTGAGCTTAAGTCCGACCTTTGGCTCAGGGAGGCCCGCCAGAAGTCCTCCGTTGAGCTGAAACTGACCCGTTTTGGTTATAACCTAAGTATACTTTGACCTGGAGTCTGTTTCGGTGAGTTTTTAGGCTATATAAGGACCTTAAACCCTCTCTCATTGCAGCCATACGAATTTAAGAGAAAATCTAGAGAGAGAAGAGAGAAAAGAGAGAGAGAAAGTGTGGGAGCAGTGGGAGATTCTCCCTGCCACTCTTCCCTGCCGGTCCACGAGCTCCACCGCTCCGTTTTCATCGCTTTCCCGACGATTTCAGCCCCGTTTCTAGGTAAGAAACCCTAACTCTAATCTAATTTGGGGCTTGGGTGGTTGTAGGTTGTGAAATAGCTAACCTATTTCGTTCTATAGGTTGCCAAACTGCCGAATACGGAAGCTTAGCAAACCTATCGACTTCGTTCCGATTCTACGACGAAAGGTGCGGACTTTAGGTGTATAGGTTATGGTTTTCAACGCTTTCAATATCAGATAATGATAGATTCATGATCTGCATGCAATTGCACATGTACAAAGTGCTATCTGTTTTCCGTTTCGATTAAAGATGAAAAATATGGAATTCTACATACTCTAGGTATTTGTAGAAAGTACCGTATACGTACAAATTTTGGAAATGTGTTTGACATGATTAATTGTTGTATGAATATATTATATGTGGATAAATTACTCGCCCTATACATGTTTTGCTTATATACACTATGTATGTTGAAATTGTGTATTATAGAAAGTACCGTATACGTATAAGTTTTGGAGATGTATTTGCCATGATTATTTGCTGTATAATATATTATACATGGATAAAATACTTGCTTGGTGAAAGGATAGCCCTAATACATGTTTTGCTAACATACACCATGTATATTGTAATAGTGTATTCTAAGTGTTTGTGGAAATGACTGAATGAGTATAGAATTCTCATTCGTGCTCGCCATGACAAATTGTCATGGATATATGATTGTTGTATTGGCGATACCCCTTCGACGAAAGGATTTGCCCTGAATCACGCCACGACCACTATACGCTATATATGTTGAAGTGTGTAGCCCAAGTGGTTGTGAAAATGTTCAAATGAATATGGAACTTGGATTCCTACTCTCCATGACTATCCGTCGTGGGTGTACGCGTGTTATGTTTGGGGCAACTCCCTAGTGAAAGGATTTGGCCTAATACCTATGTGATCAACATATGTCATGTATGTTGATGCATGTAGCCTAAGTGTTTGTTGAAATGTCTGAATGAGTAGTAGTTTGTAAATTGTAATGTATAAGGGTGTTGAGATATGATTCTCAACTCCTTTAACTATGTGTATGATTTCCTTGGATAGCTGTGTGATTAGGAATTTAATATGTACAAACTCATGCTTGTGTTGTGCTTCATAACATGCTCAATTGATTGTATGATTTTATCTATGTAATGCATATGCTATATATGTTGAAGTGTGTAGCCCAAGTGGTTGTGAAAATGTTCAAATGAATATGGAACTTGGATTCCTACTCTCCATGACTATCCGTCGTGGGTGTACGCGTGTTATGTTTGGGGCAACTCCCTAGTGAAAGGATTTGGCCTAATACCTATGTGATCAACATATGTCATGTATGTTGATGCATGTAGCCTAAGTGTTTGTTGGAATGTCTGAATGAGTAGTAGTTTGTAAATTGTAATGTATAAGGGTGTTGAGATATGATTCTCAACTCCTTTAACTATGTGTATGATTTCCTTGGATAGCTGTGTGATTAGGAATTTAATATGTACAAACTCATGCTTGTGTTGTGCTTCATAACATGCTCAATTGATTGTATGATTTTATCTATGTAATGCATATGCTTAAATTCATGTTTACGTTGTATGATCCGTCATGGGTGATGGGGGAGTGGAGCAACGATACCGTGCAACAGCCCTGGCAGCCCTAAACGGAAAATACCTTACTTTGATTGTATGATTTGAATCTTAATCCATTACTGCTTTATCTATCTGCACTTGATTGTGTTTGGGGCTATGATTATAGTCCAGACAATCGGTACCAGAATTGAATTCGTGGCTGTGATTCATTTGCCACGTGGGATGTATTCGACGAACCCGAGTCGTACTTCGGTTGACGATAGTGGTTGGCACATGAAGTGCTTATGCATTTCATGTCGTTCAACTTGTTATGCGCTCGAGCTAACCGAGATCGTCAAGTAACCTGATTTGTCTAATGTATGTTCACCATGTTTGGTCTTCTCTGCTTGAACCTAGGGTACCAAACTTACCAGTGAAATCCCTTTTAACCATGATACCTCGATCCGCTAAGACTCATGAGCCGGACATGGTGGTATGAGACACCGTGGTCGAGCTGTCGGCCTACGCTGGGGCCACGTGCCTCCCCGTAGTGACCAGTGAGCAACCAGACTCGTGAGCCGATTATGGTGGTATGGGACACTATATTCGTGCTGTCGGCCTACATTGATAAGGTGATGGGGAGTGGTGCAACGAATGCGAGCAACAGCCCTGACAGCCCTTTGTAGTGACCTCGAGCATACTCTGGAATCGCGGTGAGCCTTAGAGTTTTGCCGCAGTGTATGGAGTATGAACTAGGCCTGTTTTTGTATAGTGATGAATCGTTAAAGAGGTGATGGGGGAGTAGTGTAACCTTTGTGCGTAACAGCCCTGGCAGCCTTTGCAGTGACCTAGAAAACACACCATCGTATGAGATAAACTAGGACTGACGACCCTAAAATGGATCATGTTTGGGAATGATACAAGGGAGGTACCTTAGTTTTCCAATCCTGCTATTTGAAATGGACTAATAATAACTCGGTAATCATGCTCATCATGCATTGCATGTGCCTGGAAGATGTGGAGCACTGAGGGATGAAAGCATGCCGCGAATGTCAGATGGTGTTGCACGAGGGAGGGTGTGGTGAGGGCATACATCATGACTGCATCCATACTTGCATTAATAAGAGTAGTTAGGAGTGTTTGATTGTACTGCTTTATCATTACTGCTTGACTGAGTCGATAACATGTTAACCTATGCTTTATTGTTTCCACTGAGTTAGCTACTCACTCCCACGTTACGGGATGGTGTTTCGAACACCCACCAGACACTGTCTGATTTCAGATGACGATGCTACTCCTGAGGCGGAGCCGGACCTCTGCATTGACTGATGCTCGCTTGTATTGGTTGTTTTCTGGCGGCTTCATGTGAGCCGTGTCTTGATTGACGGGATTACAGGGATGTTGCCTAGATGACACTACACATTTGGTATAATTTGAATTGTACTTGTAATTCATTAACCTGGTAACCTTATCACACTCTGGAGACTCACCACAGTTTTTATATTTTATATATCTATCACAATCTTCCGCTTGCAAATTTAACTGTCTCTGGAGTATGATATCCTGTTTTGGCTTAATCTCACTCATGTTCAATGCTCTATTACTGACAACATTTAATCATCATTATCTATGTTGCATAAGTGATGTTCTGGAACTCGGGAGTTGAGTTTATGCTCGACCCCCGATTTTCAGGGCGTTACATTAATGCACTAATACGGACAACATTTAATCATCATTATCTATGTTGCATAAGTGATGTGTTGGAACTCGGGAGTTGGGCCTATGCTCGACCCCTGATTTTCAGGGCGTTACAATTAGTCTGGCTCATTTTAGTCTCCCCCCCTTAAAACTTTTTCACCCTGGTGGTTTACTACAATTTATTTATTTATCTATTTATTTTTTTAAAGATTTGGATTCATGATGACGATTTCCCTCTATCTAGAGTAAAAATATTTGTTTTCAATGTTCGACCACACGGAGAGACGGTTGTAGTGAGCTTGAACCCAATACGTCGATCATCTACCTGACTAGGGTAGAAGGCTGATCGTATCCCTTCTCCGTCCTGGTGGATCCTGGTCTTCTGCTCGGTCAAAGCAGTGAGTCCATTGGTAGTCGCCCAGGATTGAAAATTAGGTCAAGCTGCGAATGCTTCGCAGGTGTATACTTCCGTAATTCCGTAGTCCGATCAATCTAAATGTTTTAAGGAATGACCATCATTGAAAAGTTTAAATCTCCTATTTATAAGGTTGTCCTTTGGGTCTTGGTCTAAGAGAGTCCTCATTTTAATTTATGTCCAAATTCGGGTTAATAAATCTCTCAATATGCCTATGGTCAAAGATCATCATAAAAAGTTTCTAAAGGCATAAAATTTTATATGAATCACCATTTCAATCTTATGGCTAGTGGGTTATGAGCAGACTACACTTCGGTTTCATAAATTTCAAGGATGAGGGACTAGTCGAAAGTTTTAAGGTATTCTGGAGGTTTGGAGTGCTAATAATGCTAATAAGGACGCCGAAGGGCAAAGATGAAGGATATCTTCTCGATGTTGTTTGAACCTTGAGTCCATAAGAGAATAGGAAAACTCAATATATTTTACTGTACTCAGCATCTAACATGAGCTTACAGAGTATTAAACTATGAAACTCAATCCTACTTAAGGGTCCTAATTTAATTATACCAAAACAACTTAGACAAATACATATATGTAATCAAATTTAATCACGGGATGATTCGTAACGCGATTATAAATAATTCCTAAATAGACACCCAATGTTAAACTTAACATGAAAGGACATGACTAATCTATTGGCAACTCAAAGTTACAGAAATTTTTGTTTTCAACCCTTCTATTATTTGCAACATATTCGTTACCTTTGGTTAATATATTATTCTTAAATTTTTATAGTAATCCATCATTAAACTTACTTTTACTTCACACAATTTCGTTTCAAGTGAAGTTCCCAAAAAATTATAAAATTTCAGAAAGTGCTAGTTATCCCAACACAATGATTTTCTGTTTGTTTCTAAAATACCTCTACTGCTTGCAATGTTTTTCATACTTAAAGTAACTAAATTATTTTCTAAATTGTTATAATGAGTTTTCAGTAAGTTTATCCTCATATTCTAAAATTTCATCTCATTTTGAGTTGTATAAAAATTATTAAAATTTTAGAAGTGACAGTTGTTTGGAACTAATGATTTTTTTTTTTTTTTTTTTGTATGAATACAAAATGTCTCTATTTCTTATAAGGTTTCTTATACTTTTGGTAACTGAATTATTTTTAAATTTTTTATAATGTTTCATCATTAAGTTTCAAGTCATCCTACAAATTTTCATATCATTTGGGTTTGTAGATAAATTATTAAAATTCTAGGACCAACAGTTGTCCGAAATTAATAATTTTTGGACAGTTGGCAAAACATCTTAAGGAACTATCAAATTTGGTCCAATATTAGGTCATTTGGACTAGGACGATGGCTTCGACCGTCTAATCACTCAATTCTCGTCTCGTTCCTATCAATGTACTGGGAAACCTTAAAGAACAAAGTGAAGGTAGGCGAAGATTTTAACGAGATAGATGGGAGAGAGGAAATTTAGACTTAGCCCATTTGGTTAGTGGCATTAAGCGGTACTAAATGGGATTGCAATGTTAATCCCAACTCAAGATTGGGAATGACATGTCTGGAATGAGCGTGGGATGGGATTTAAAATTATTTTCATAGGCTTTGCAAAGTAAGCCTTGTGTTGGAAGATGTAATATGGGATTTCCAAATCCCATGATGATGAATTTCTAAGTATAATCTGAAAGGATATCCCGGGGTTTTCCTTTAATTGAACACATTCTAACAGGGTATCGTAAAACATGGGATACACTCATTCCAGGGACAATACCTTACACATGCATTTATTGTTACTCTTACAATTCATTTCACCCTAATCCCACCTATGTCAGTTGGCCCGACGAGCCTTAAGAATTTGGTGGACTAGACTAGCTAAATTTCCTAGTTAATCGAGTTGAGTCTTGCCGTCAAGTTCTCAATTTCTTGTTTGAGAATGGGCCGAGGCACTGTAAGACTCTCGGATCCCCTTCTCTAGCGTTACTATTCCCTCTCGCTACTGGACCCTAACACCTTGGAAGTCTCACCTTCTGTCTAGGACTGGCGGTTCAGGGGCTGGGGTGGTTCCTAGTATTTTGCGTTTTCTATTGTGTATCCTCTCAAGTCAACGGACGCGTTAGTGAGTTCATGACCCATGGCCCAATTGATTCCAAACTATTGCTCTGATACCATCTTGTAACGCCCTGAAAATTGGGAGTCGTGTACACACTCGACTCCCAAGTTCTTGGGTGTCACTTATAACAAAATTTACATATTTTGCATGTAATCCGGTTTGAAAAGCAGTATGAAATTACTTGAAACATGAATCATAATCAAAACTAATCTACTGAATTGAAAGTGGCTAAATGTATACAAGTCTAAAATAATGTCAATAGGTCGCACACGGCGTTGCCCAACAAAAATACAAAAATATGTCCAAAAGAACGATGTGTTGAGTCCAACACCTAGCGATCTGAAATCCGTCCATTAGGTCGATGGAGAACGGCCCATCAGCTGGAAGTAGGACAGCTCATTCTCCTCATCAAGACTCGCGCCGCTAGGCTCCTCGTACTCTGTGTCACCTACAACTACAGGAGAGTCTAGTTGGTGTTTTAAAACACCGTCCCAGAGTGGGAGTGAGTGATCAACTCAGTCGGTGCTATTAGTCTTAAGTTATAACAAGCATCAGTTATATTATGAATTTAATGAAAACCAATCATTCATAAACACCAAACTAATCTTATTAATGCGTATGCATGACAGATGATATGATGCATGCCCTCACCACAACACTCCCTCGAGCGACTCCATTTAACGATTGCATATAACCAACACTCCCTCAGAGCGACCTCAACTGCCGAGTCGTCAACCTAACTAGTGCGATGCGATGATAATATTAGCCAAGTTCTTAATTAATTCCATTCATCCAGTAGGTTAGGGAAACTGATACACCCCACGTATCAATGTCCTCAACTAGTTGCGATGTCAAGGCCCCTCAACGTGCGAGGCCAGGGCACCACGATCCTTGATCCCGTCGGGTTCTCCATCCCCGACTTCAAGCACATGGGGAGTGCTGAGAATTGGGATCGCTCGTAATCACTACGGGGAGGTTCGTCACCCCAGTGCAGGCCGATAGCTTGAACACAGTGTCCCATTCTACCATGACCGGCTCATGAGTCGGTGGATCTGCTTCAATTCGGTTATCGATGTGTTACAACAGTTGTAGGGTGTTCTATGTTCCATACATAAGTGAGCAAACAGGGTTAACAAACAAAGTTGGTCAGTAAATAAGCTAGACCACACGAGTTCAGGCAAGCACGTAATAGACGACATCGGGTATGAGCGACCCATGTAGTCTAACTACTATCACCCACATGCACCCGCCCAAATCTATGGGTTTAGCCTTAGGATAGCCCTACCAATGGAACCACCTTCACTCTCCTCATTTTCTTGACCAACCCAAGGGTTGAGGGTAATTTCATAACATGCCACAATCAGGGTTATCGTCGAATACAAGTAGAGGCATACATTCATATCTTCCAACATGAAATCTTAAATTCCTCTACCAAGCAAAGATAATCATGATGTGAACTAAGGGTGCAAGTGTGTTGTGTGGGTTAGTGAGGAAGCTAAGCACTTCCTACACTTCATAGAACCAATAACACAAAATTTAAGGAACTATACATGTTATAAAGCAATACCTTATGAGAAAATCAAACAAGACATGAACATATAATCGACCATTGTAGTAAATCATGTGAGAGGAAAGAACAACATCATGTGAGAACTAAACAAAACATACCATTCCGTGCAATTCCAAACAAAACATACAATTCTTAAGTTTCTCTAAAATTTCCAAATACATCATTCGAGCAATCAAAATCATTAGGCTCATAGTATAGTTGGTGCTAGGCCATCTAAGGATAATAGTCTGCACCTATGGATCGTTGAAGACTTGAAAAACGACTTACGAAAGCCGAACTCGGTGTCGATCGGCTGAAATCCTAAGACAATGTACTTGTATGTTAGAATCTCATATGAATCCACCCTTAACATGAGGGATTTCTAAGAGATGAGGGTTTTACCTACTCAATCGATGGAGAGGGGCTCTTCCGGTTGTGGGTGAAGGATTTATTGAGGAAGAGGTGAGGAGTTGCAAGAATCGGTCTCCTTTGGGCCCAACTAGAGCTATGGCCTACCCTCCCTCTTCTTCACTCTCCCTTCCTCTCTCTTCCTTTCTTCTTTCTCCCTTTCTCTCTTCTCTCTTTCCTTTTTTGTTTCTAGGGAAAAATCGTATGGGGAGTGGGGTGCCCAAAAGAAGCTCATTTTATAATGCTAAATTTGGTGCAAATGGCCCCAAGTGTTAGGTTTTTTACTATACTAGCCCCATGGGAGGGTTTTTCTAGCCTCTAGGGCCCACTATGGGGTGTACAAGTCGATATAGACCATATGACAGTTAGCCCTAATGATGATCTACATATGGATACGATCGACCTGCCATTTGGATGTGTCAATCAACGGATATGATTGGAAGTCTGTTTAACGGTCACCGATGGTCAATCGGGGCCGTGGCTATACGGATATGAGCAGGAAAATATCCTTACTTCATGTGTGAAGTTTGGTCGCAAACTGACAGTCCGAAACTCTCAACTTTGCATAAGAGTGGACGACCCAATTCACTTAAGTTTCAGCTTCTTCCTTTAGGGTATTTGCACTTCTCATGCACTCGTCCTTTGGCTCAAGTTGAGCAGTTCTGGACCGTTCCCATGTCCGATTCTCGTGATGGACGTCAAGCCCAGTAAGACGGATATTACTCTATAATTTTGTAACTAGTTACCCACCAACGAACGGTCTAGAGCTTGTTCGGAAAATCGGGGCATTTCTAGAATGAATTAGGTATTGAGATTTCTCTTGGGCGATGATTAGGGTTTGGATTAACTATATTCATAATGTGACATATTTATGACTAATGAAAGTTGAGATTTAGTCATGATTACTTTAAACCATCGGTTTTAGGTTAAAAGAGTAACATGGTTGATTTGGTCTATTAGTCAAGATCCGGGCCTTATCTGATTCGGCCTCGGTTAGATTTTTAATTTAGTCATGATTGTCTTGATTAGTTAGCGATGAGTCGGTTAGATTTGAGTCCTATGTGAGTAAATCATGGGGCTACACCTGATGTTTAAGTGATCGGGTGGATTCGTTGGCTTCTTACAGTTGATTAATTTAACTTGTGCGGTTCTTTATTGGTTTCACCCCTGTATATACTAACATTGAGTATTAATGGTCATTAAGTGATATTATAAGTTAATTATACGAAAATTTTTTGCTTAAGAACGCCTGGCTCAAATGAGCGTAATGGTTTTGGGGTTTTTTTTTTCCTCTCTCTCTCTCTCTCTCTTTGTTTTTTGGATGTTGGGAATAATGTTGGATGCTAATGCAAATGCAAATGTACAAAAATTATAATCCTTAAAATTGTGGTCCTATTTTTCGAGTCGGGGTGAACTACTAGAACTAGTACATCCTTAGTGGAGTCGCGATTCTATGGATGCTGGATTACGGATGGATCATGCTTACGAGTGCCTTTTTGTAGGCGTTCATGTGTATTTGTGACTCAGGGTATTGTATATTTGACTTGGAGTTGCCACTAGCCTATTACTCAGATTTCCACAATTGACTAGACCTTACAAAAACCTCAAGATAAAGGATCAGAGGATTCTGTCTTAAAATGTCTCTTGCTCTGCAACTAGAAAATCTGCATGTACAAGTGTACAATCTCTATTTCACAGGACAAGACAAAATATTAGATACTATATTGGTTCTTGTACACAAATGATGCAAATGTGTGAGAAATGCAGTGTGGAGATGCAGTGCCTAATGCAAGCGATGGATCGAGTTAGATAAGTCTATCCAGACTCACCCACTTGGAGCAACAATCAAAGCCTAGTTGATCCAAGTTTTTAATGGGTAAGATCTAGTATATCGGTGAGCCGCAGAGCATACACTCGAACTAATTAGATGAGTAGGTGGGTCGGGAGTGGAGAAGATGATGCACGATAATAACGCAAGCATGAATGAAGTTGATTAGAGTTGGACAAGTGACTAGACCGGTTATCGCAAGAATTGACTTGTGTGGGCTGGATTGACCTTTCGACAACTTAACGTGGATAAGATTAGGACTTGGTTAGGTTGACCTAAGGCGAGAAGGGCTTCCTCTCTTGCACTTTTTCTCTCCTTGGTGGATGGATGGGCTTAAGCGAGTGATGGATGTGGTGAAAGGTGAGATGGGAAGTGAGAGATTGATTGAAAATGAGAAGGGAGAGGAATTTATAGTTTTTTTTTTTTTTTTTGGAAGTTTAGGAGCAAAAAGGGCTCGGATTGGTTGCTGGAATGGGGGTACCATAGGGCACAATGTAGATGATTGGATCAGGTGGCAAGAGGTGTAATTTTGACCAAAAGTAGGAGTAAAAGGGTCATTTCACCCCAAGCGAGTTGCTTAATGCAGGTCTGGCTTTGTCATCCTCCCACCCAACCCTTAATAAAATATCTAAGGAATCCACATGGTGGGTGACGCATCATGTGTCGTCTACCATGAGGATGGTCCCATTCTTTGTAAGAGCCCCCTATGAGGTGGTATTTTTCCTCTGGTCCACTTGCTTTTGTTTGATTATGGTCCTAACGGTTAATGGCATGAACTTGAACTGGGCTTGAATTGGGCTTGGACTAGGGCTTAAGTTTTGGTTGGGATTTAAAGTTTTTATAGTGCTTTGATCAACTTGTCAGCTTTGAGTAGGGTTTCCAACAACACAATACGGCTAACCAAATTCTTGGAACATTTAGGTGTTGATAAAATTGTTGGATGATTCAGGTCAATGAGATTTTCAGGACCTTCCCTGTCTTAAATTTGGGAGAGTAAGATTAATGTTTCAATAATCAACAGTGGCCCAACCTATATTTGCGTATCATGAGACTAATGGGCAGCACTCATCCTTGGATGAAATACCATAATTTAGATGGACGCGGTTTGGCTGGTCACCCCAACATCAGCTAGATAGCTGGTGTCAAAGCTATTGCCCCCACCATGATGTATGTGTTTTATCCACGCCTTCCATTTTATCAGCTCATGTTAGGGCATGAGCCTAAAAACGAGGCCGATCTAAAGCTAAGTGGACCACACCACAGGAAAAAGTGGAGTTGAATGCTTACGTTGAAAACTTCTTGGGGCCAATCAGCTTGATCCCAAACTTCCGTGAACCCTACGAAGTTCTCAACGGTAAGCATTCAATATCTACTGTTTCCTGTGGTGTGGTAACCATTCAATCCCTACGGTAAGCATTCCAAACGCGTGTGGGATCTCTACCATCCACACACAGGCCCACATGCCAATATGGAAGACATGCTTGTGGTCTTAGCTTTCAATCCGAGATTTCAATCAGTTGGGTTAGGCTGTTCGGATCATCTAGCACATAATTCAGACCATTTAAGATCTCAAGTGGGCCACAAAATATAAAACAAACGAAAAAATAAATAAAATCAGAAAAATGTTTTAACTGTCGTTTATTTTGTGGCCCACACGAGAAGTAAAACGAACTGCATTTTGAAGAGAATATCCAAGTATTGTTTGCCAACCATGTTGAAAGATCAGATCTCTCTGTGTTCTAGGTCGTCTGCTTGCACGTGGATGGGCAAGATCCCGCACGCGTGTGAATTTTCAAAACCCTATTTGCAGGCCAAGGAAAAAAAAAAAAAAGATAAATAATCTGGCGACTATGGCCATCCATGTGCAGGCACCTTGGTAGGGGTAGGGGTTGGTGAAAAGTGGGCTGGGCTGGATGCTTTGTCAGTCTTTAGATTGAAATATGCCGACTTTTTTATATGGTGACAGCAAATGGACGGTCGTGACGTAATCACAGACGCGGACCACATTCAACCCAGAATGGGTCAATGTTGAAGAGTTCAGTGTTCCAATTTAGAAGATTTACTATCCATCCCATATTAACAAATGAGGCCCATCAAATGAATGGTTTGGATAATTAAACCATAGACCCCACATGCATGATGTATGTTTCCTGCGTGGGAGATAACATCAATAACTATTACTTATTCTAATGAGCAGGGCCATCAGAATCCAGAACGCTAATGAGAAGTACGGCATTTACACTATTCTATCTATTTAATTTTCATTAAGCTACTTCACTAATTGGTGGACTATATATATATATATATATCATTAAGCTACTTATTCAAGTTAATTGTCGAAGGGTACTTTCCATTAGCTTTAGAATATTAAAGAAGTGTATTTTTAAAAAATCCCTAGAAAAAAACTAATAGAAGGTACCCCTTTGACAACTAATGAAATTTTAATTAAAATAGGTACTACAATATTAATAATTTAGTATTTTGTAAAATTCCCTTAATTTAAAAAAAAAAAAAAAAAAAAAGATAAATAATCTGGCGACTATGGCCATCCATGTGCAGGCACCTTGGTAGGGGTAGGGGTTGGTGAAAAGTGGGCTGGGCTGGATGCTTTGTCAGTCTTTAGATTGAAATATGCCGACTTTTTTATATGGTGACAGCAAATGGACGGTCGTGACGTAAGCACAGACGCGGACCACATTCAACCCAGAATGGGTCAATGTTGAAGAGTTCAGTGTTCCAATTTAGAAGATTTACTATCCATCCCATATTAACAAATGAGGCCCATCAAATGAATGGTTTGGATAATTAAACCATAGACCCCACATGCATGATGTATGTTTCCTGCGTGGGAGATAACATCAATAACTATTACTTATTCTAATGAGCAGGGCCATCAAAATCCAGAACGCTAATGAGAAGTACGGTATTTACACTATTCTATCTATTTAATTTTCATTAAGCTACTTCACTAATTGGTGGACTATATATATATATATATATATATATATATCATTAAGCTACTTATTCAAGTTAATTGTCGAAGGGTACTTTCCATTAGCTTTAGAATATTAAAGAAGTGTATTTTTAAAAAATCCCTAGAAAAAAACTAATAGAAGGTACCCCTTTGACAACTAATGAAATTTTAATTAAAATAGGTGCTACAATATTAATAATTTAGTATTTTGTAAAATTCCCTTAATTTTTTTTTAAAAAAAAAAAAAAAAAAAAAAAAAAAAAAAAAACAGGCTTGTACATTGCATTGCAGACTACTGCTTGTAGATAACCCACATTGCGTAGGGTCTAGATAATCTTTTTTTAATCAAAGTTTAAATGGAGGTCCTGATTCTACCATCTACTGTAGGAGCTTTGTTAGGTCCTGATCTACAAATTCGGTCTTTTAAAAAAAAAATAAAAAATGCTGGTACATTTATTGATAAAGGCTGCAGCATAAAAAGTACAAAGACCAAAACCTAAAAAAGAAAATTTACAACTCAACCCAATTATTTAGAAACTGATGAATGACCCTTCGATGCAAACACCCATTCCATAATATGAGAATTTGCCTTTTGAAACACCACCATAACATTCTTTGTCCGATTTCTAAAATACCGATCATTCCTTTCTAAACAAAGGAACAAAATACCCACTAGTAGACTTACATGCCAAAACATATTTCCAGCCTTTCCTTTAACTCCATCATGCCACGCCAAAAAGAATCAATCAAGAGAATTTGAAGAAACCATCCCAAAAACATTTTGCATATAAGCAATGAAGAAAGAGATAATCCACCAATTTCGCGTCTTGACTACACATCACATTTCTCCCATTTCCAAAGTCCAATGGTTGCAATCTTAAGGTCCATTTTATAGCCCTTCAGAACACCTTTCTAATGGGCCCAAGTTTGTTTTGATCCGAACTGTGCATGTTATGTTATGACCCATGCAATCACGTGGTTTACAATTGTTTTTCTGTTAAAATTCTGTAGAATTTATAATTCTTGCATACCAAGATTTAAAAACCCATGACCACATTCCCCTCCAAATTTTAAAATCATCTCTATCCAATTACTCTTTTACCCTTTGAAATACACAAGTTTCCCCTCTTGGAGCCAAAAGTCTCATTCAAGTTCAGAAATTTCTCTAACCGTTTACTTGAAACATCATATGCTTTCTGCAGGGAATAGTCTCACCTTAAAATGGGATGGGGACACCCTGACGGGGTTTTGGAAAGACACGAATGGAAGCATAATTTTCAAAAATTCATCCTCTGAATTAGGATTAACTAAATGTTTGGTTTAAAATAGATGTGATGGATGAAGAGACTACTGATGTCATACTTCTTGGAATCAAAGAAGTCTACTGATGCCTTCCTCCCTCCCTCCTGTGGCCACCTACTCTTGTTCTAATCCCATGTAAGACGAAGGTGGGCCACTAATCGATCATGTCCATCAGTTTTTCATCAAGCACAACAAAACAAATCAAAAGTTAAAACACATGATCCAACAGTTGAAAACCTTTAAAACCCATTTCAAAACATCTGGAAGTGTAGCCCACAAAGATGAGCTTGATGGAGCCCCAATAACAAAGATCCAAGCTACTAATCAAGAGTCCACGGCGACAGGAGATCCTTCATTAGATCATAAGAGGTTTCTTAACCTCAATGCATGTACCCAATAATATCTATATGTCAACCACGTATTGTGATATTGCTAGATGTGTCAAAAGTCAGTACACCAAGACTAGGATCACATTTTATGTTCTCAAGTCGAAGGGTAGGTCTGAGATAGGGTGTGAAAGGTCGCAGAACCAGATGTCCACGTTACCTGTAATTTCGAAGCTGCTGATCACATGATGGGTCTCTCAGTTAGGAGACTTGATGCAACCCTCTAATATGAATGTCCAATCGGACCTAACACTAGAACGTGTAACCAAGTGAACATCCATACTGCAGTGTGGTGAAGGGTCCAAACAACGATGTGACATATGACATGATAGTAGAGAGACATCCCGGTTCATCACTGGTTCACTAAAGCACACATGATAACCACAAAAGAGATCCAGATGGTCCCATATTAGTCATGGAAGGTATGGTACTCGATACCTTCCGGTATTTTATTTTTTATTTAAAAAAAAAAAAAAAACTACATTATGTACTCTCTCGTGACCAAAACCCAACCGATGTGTCTATTATTCTTTCACCATGAAGCCGACTAAGAGTTAAACCAAAAGGATCAATAACAATCCATAAGAAAAATGTTTCCATGCACAATTGTATCACCAGACAAAAGAATATAAGCATGAAGGTCACTGATGACCATGTCCCATTCATCATAAATGGTCATTCATGACTAAGTTCCAATCAACAATAAAATGAAGTTGGATATCAAGAGCAGTGTGTACCAACATTAACCTTCCTAGATCTCTATAAATAGGCCTCCCTTCTTCGAGAAAAGGACCTTGCCCTTTTAAATAAGCCAAGTACTAGAAGCTCGGTCTTTCATAAGCAAGTCTAGTACTTTCGCCAATTTTCTGCAATTGAGGAAGATCAACAAGCTAACTTCATGAAGAAGAGATGACTGTGGAAGAGGACTTGACTTATATATATGACATCTTAGGGCATGTTAGCATATGAGGAAGACCATGGACATCGAGGAAAATGGAATCTGTTTTCCATTGTATTGTTTGGATAGTAAAGAAATCATAAATTCCACATGATGATCATTAGCTTTTTCCATAATTTGGATTCTCAAGCACAAAATACAAGGCTACCATTATGAGAGGAATATGAGATTTCCACTTGCTATCCAAACATGACTCTTAAAAATGAAATCCATGTTTTCATAGTGCCCTGGGAAATAATTAATTACGTAATGATTGCGATCTCCAATCCCGCACCAAGGATTCCTGAACCCCCCCCCCCCCCGCACTCACACCGTAGTGGGATTTCACCAACTATGGGTACTCAAACCCCAGACCTCGTGTTGAAACTCCCAGGAGTCTACCACCGAGGCAAGGATAAGGACCCAGGATTCCTCCAATCCTAGCATGCCCTTAGGCCCTGTTTGGGCAACGGGATTAGAAGGGATTGGGTGGGATTGGATTCATCTGGTTCCGTGCCAATTCCACTCCATGTTTGGAAAAGCTTGGAATTAGATCGGATGGAATTGCATTTGGGTCCGTGCCAATTTCACTCAATGCTAGCAAGTTGTGTAGGTCCCACCCTGATGTGTGGGCTATATCCACACCGTCCACCCATTTTTTGAGATTATTTTAGAGCATGGGACAAAAATTAGGTAATTCTAAAGCTCAAGTGGACCCACCACTGAAAGCAATGGGGATTGAATACTTATCGTTGAAAACTTCTTTGGGGCCACATAAGTTTTGGATCTACCTCATTTTTCGGCCCATACGATAAAATGAGGTTACAAAACAAATGAACGGTTTAGATATAATACACTTGTGTTATTCTGGTAATTTCAAATGATGGTGGGTATATCCATTCAATGTACCACCATATTACCAACAAAGCATAGCATTAATCTAATCCCATGGAATCAAGGGACAATCCCTGCCATGGGTAATAATGATGTTTTTTTTATACAATCCCACCTAATCCCTTCTAATCCCGTTGCCCAAACAGGGCCTTAGAGTTCTCCTACCTAGAGAAGGCTGAGTATACTTTAGACGTTGTGCTTTGAGATACAAGTTTGGTAATGCATCTCATGGAAGAGAATCCTCTAGATTTCTAGATCTCCTCTTTCCTTTGCCAAATTCAATAACCAGAGAGAACAGCACCATCAGTTGAAGATCAAGTCCATCAAAACTGGAGCTACAACACACTAACTACAGATTCTTTGTTTCTTCTTCCTTTTGTTTCTATTCTTTTCTGTTTTCTCATTTTCTTTCAAAATCCATAAGATCTTGCAGAAATTCACGTTGAGCAGAGACTGCTCAATTGTAGGAGAAGAATGGTGCCTCACTTCTTCCTTCTCGGTCACTAAGGCTCTTGCTTAGAATCTTTGGTTTGCAAACCATTAGAGTATATATTTCTTTCCTTTGTTCTTTTTTGCTTTTTTGGTTTCCAATTCCCCTCAAGCAGTCCTTGTATGGAATGAATTGGTGGCAACTCCTAAATTTTGATTTTTCCGGTTATATGGCCACATGATGAGTCCATATTATGGGACAACTATACACTACTGAACTAATTATTAATAGATCTCCTCAGGGTTCTTCACAAGCAAACATGATCTATGGAAGGTGGTTCCATTTCACAGAGATGGTTCCAGAGATGACAGTGGCAACGTCAGGGGTGACATGTTCGTAGAGAAAGTCCAAGACAAAGGCCTCTTCGCCCATTCACTATGGAGAGGGAGACCATGCCACCAATGACCCAAGCCATTGTGCTAATATGGCCTCATTATGAACTTTCGAGCCGAGTTAGCATATCTCGCATCATAGGAGATAATCAACACATGAAGATGAGGCTACTATATGAAGCATTGGGTCTGTAGATGTTAATGATGGTTGATCGGTAGGAGAAATTACATACCATATTATGGGTATGGATTGTATAGCTATAGGATAAGCTTCTCCAGAAGCAATAACACCTATTTGCAGTCATCCAGCATTGGCTATGGCTAGGAGTATGCCTACAGATACGACCATGGATATGGATATGGACAAATGTATCACTCTATGGATATGGGTATGAAGGTCGCTAGTCGCAATCACAACTGCAATCACAACTAGTGCCACCACCAGAAACTAAGGTGACAATTACTATTACTGCTTAATCTTCAACGATGGGAATACTAGTGCACTTTGTTGAGGACAAGTACCAAAAGTATGTTAGAGAGTACACTTCCTGGTAACAATGTATCATAAGCTTATGAGCTTCACACGATACTACAGTCTTCGTTTTTTTTTTTTTTTTTTTTTTTTGTGTAATCATGTACCTTCTAACATCTTTTGAAGTTTCACCAAGGGGTTGTTTGGCGCTTGTAGAATTTTTAGTTGTAAACACTTTACACCTATAATGTATTTCACAGGTAAAACAGTTTACATTTTGTCACGTTTGGCTTTTAGATGGTAAATGTTTACAAGTAAACAGTTTTCTGTGTTTGGATAACTTGTAAGTGTTCAGTGTTTACAATGTAAAATGGGGGACCACATAGCTTGGAGTGATAAATTCTACCAAAATATTCAAATCACATGATAAGGGTTTGATCTTTTAGGGTCCTAAGAGAGCATCGACGTATACACATGATGGATGGATTGGAAGTCCTGCACCCATCACAGTGGGCCCCACACACAATCTGAAATGTTTTTAATGGTGAGCATCCCACCCCAACTGTTCCTGTCATGTGACCCACCTGATGAATCAATTGCCCTTTTTTTTGCCCTAGGAGAGAATCAAGGGAAGCACATGATGGACGGATTTGATATACCATCCACATCATGGTGGGTCCCACAAATAATACGTGTCTATCAACCATTGCACTCTGCCATGTATCATGTCTTTGCAGGTGTAGTCCCTCTACATGTAGTCTGAAAGATGCGGTATTTGCTAGCTAAAAATGGGATATTTACCTTGTAAATGCTTTTACACCCACATTTTCCCATCCAAAGATTACTTGTAAACCCTTTACAACCAAAGGATTTTATGGGCATCCAAATAACCCTATAAAAATTCCAACATTTTCCAAAAGTTCCTCAAATGATTCCCTCAAACTAATATACATTGAGCACTACCTACCTAATGTTTCCCGCAATGTTTCTATATATCCCCAAGGTTGGGAATTGGGATACATAACATGATATTGATATATAAAACAAATGATCATGGTTTGGAGTGCTTGATGCCATGAACAAAAGCTTTGGATCATATCTCTTTCCCCATTTCTAGAATGATTTAAGAGGTAAGCATGATCTATGGGTAAAGTGCTAAAACGATGTAGAGAAGAAAAGAAGAGACAATTTGGGCTAAAACGTAGTATTCAACCCTGGTGGTTGACTAATATCTTTCTACTAATACAATGCTAGAAGGACAAAAAATACCCATGCACAGGGGGGAAGAAAAAACTAAAGAAAAATAAGTCTACAGGTAAGTCCTTGTGAAACAAAATAAAGAAGCAAACTAGCATAAATGGGAGAGAAGCTTTAATCATAACAGCATAGGACCAAAATGCTAGAAAGGCAATGAGATGAAAGGGGCCAATGAGAAAGAATCCAAGGGAAGAACAAACTCAATTGATCCCACCAAGTTCTACTTTTGTACCACTATACAAGTGTATGCACGTTAGCAAGCCATGGTAGAATGTCGAAGTACCCTAAGAATCATATTCAGGTCAACGGTACTCTTAGCAACATGAGAAATGTACGTTGTGTTTCTTAGGGCCAACAGGGATGCCTTTATCAAACCCGTGACACATGCCATAGGCTTTCAATGTAACATTAAGCAGAATGACCATGACAATATGTTCAACAAAGGCTGGAAAGATGCATGACCCACTGGTTTGAACGGTGATGTATGGAGACTAACATGGGCTTGTGCGATGCAACTCACAATCATGCATGTTCTAAAGTAATAATAGATGCACACAGATCAACCCAGAGAGGGGAAGGACCCAAACTTCCACTTATAACAACACAGCTTAATCGGTTTGGATCAAATTTATAACAAGAACAAACATATAACAGGTGAGACAAAGGCGTAATAAGACAATCTTTTAAAAATTCCATCATCCATCAATAGTTAAGCATACTCTATGCATGATGATATATCAAAATTTTCCCACTTAATTATTTAGCATAAATAACGACTAATTGGCTTCTAGATAACATCAATGGAACTGCATGCCTCCCAATCAAGAAGATACGAAATGTCCAGTGAAAATCCAAGCCTCCCAGCTACAAGCCTACAACAATGAACCAGACAGGCAACTCATTGGCAATGTGATTCATCAAAGAAAATGACTCACTGGGTATCCTTCAATGCCCGCTCTCTCCATTATTTGTTTCTGTAAATAGTACAGCATAATAACATACCAAATAAGGCTAACATAAAAATTGAAAGGAATAAAGCATCAATTAGTGATTCTACAGATCAGAAGTTTTTGGTTTCTTTCAAAAAAAATGTAAGAAAACATGTTAGTAATTCTCGAAGGATAATGTATTATTGTTAAAACAGGAAGTGACTTCAAAACACAAACAACACAACAGATAAGAGTTTATTTTATAGAATCAGGTTTCTTCAGATGAAGCAATATATTGGTATGAAACATATGACATACAGCAGCTAATTAATTACCTGTATTTCTGTGGTGATGAGCCCCAGACCCTGATTTTCATTTCATTCAAAGAGGAAAAATGAGAATAGTTTCATAAGCAGCTCAGAGTCCTCTGTTAACTAAGATAGGAGAAGTTAACACCTCAAATTTCTTCTCCTCCCATGACACCTCGTTCCACGTTTTCGATTGCAAATGTCTCCATGAATTGGGAACTTGAATTGTCTCCACATGCTGCACAAGTCTCAAGCTATCTGCAACACATGTATGTTCATGATTAATTCTCTGATCAACGTTTGTGCTTGTGCATGTACAAGAATTCAGAACTGGTAAGCAATTCAAAACTGTCTTCATAAAGAAATATTTCATTATTCTTATAATATATCCTGAACCTAGAAACATCACCTTTTTTTTTCGAAGATGACTCATCATTACATGTCATCTGCTCCATTTTGTGAGCCATTTGTCCCTAATCTGTGTCTAGAGGGTAGGGAAAATTTCCAGTCCAAAAAAGAGGAAAATTGGAGATGCAGCTGGAGAGCAAAGAGAACAGTTTTTTTTTTTTTTTTTTTTTTCTCTTTGCTATATATATATATTTTTTTTCTACTATAACTTTTATCATTCCAAGTATCTATGATTATCTACATGTCAGATCAATAAAACGTACTTGTAATGAAGGCCTCTTTCCAACTTTTTCTACTTGACCATGATGGCGCGACCTCTCGAAGCGGGATTCCCTTGCTCGAGCATATCCTGCAGAAACATGTCAAGCATATTAGCTTTTAAACAGATTGTAACCACTTTTGCCCATTGAAGCATATGCAGGCATATGATTTACATCAGTCACTAACAAATTTTCAGTGTTCTATGTATCACAAGCATCGGTTGATATATCAGCCACTATTTTTGGTATCGCTAGTCAGCAATACAAACTCTGGGGGAATACAAAAATACCTAGTATCAACGATACTATCGTTGATATCGGCCAGTATATAGAGATATTGTGATATATCAGCAAGGGTGGTGTTGCAAATACAATATATTGATCAGAATTAAGTGATATTTTGCTAGAATCGATTGATGAAGCAATAACTGGCGATATTTGAGGGGAAATCAGAAAAAAAAAAAAATCCATAAGAAAAAAAAAAAAAAAAAAATTCTTTTTTGTGCATTTTTTTGGGGATTATGTTTCTTGGTATGTTTTAACAACTCCCCTCAAGTTGTTTCATATCAAAACACAGTGACAATTACTGTGATTGCTCATTATCCACCGATGGGCATATCGTGCACTTTCTTGAGGATCAGAACTATTAATATCGTAGAGAGTACATGGATGGCATAGTATCATAACCTCATATAGGGCACAATACTGCAATTATGTGGAGCAGCAGTATTATAGCCACTCTGGTATGGATAAGGTTGACAACTTCAAGCTGACCCATAGCCCCATCTATATTTGAGTCTAGGTACACTTTTTATTCGTTTAGTTTTTGGTTGTATTTTTTGTGTTTTATTGCTTGTATTGTATGACAATAGAATGAGATGAGCTCATTTTGTACATAATTGCATCACTTATGGTAAAAAAACATATAGCTTTCGTATGCATATTCTTCTTCTTCTTCTTTTTTGTAATGTATGGAGTTCTATGTAATCATGTCTTTTTTAACAGCTGAAGTTTTACTTAAAAATTCCCCCATTTTTTTAATGTTTCCCTTAGGTTGTGATACATGCAATATTTTCCTATGTTTCTCACAATATTTCTGTATCCCAATAGTGCAATATACAGTGTGGTACCAATCCTTAAGAAACTTGTTTCACAAGCCATTTTGGTTACTCCAATTCACAGCAGGGTATGTCACCATTTCAGTTGGGTAATCATTAAAGTATGATTGTTGTGTCAATTTCTATTTTGTTGGTTGAATTCTGTCTAGCTATTTCCCAAACCAATAGAGTTTGGACAAACATAACAAATCTAGTATGGGACAATAAAAAGGAATAGACAGAAACTATGGACTATCATTCTTCCATTCTCTTGTTTCGAGGGTGAAAAAGGAGTAGATATTGAATTTTACAAACTCTTTAAAGTTTTTATCTATTTATTAATTTGTTTTGAGCAGCCATGAAATTTTACTGAGAAGACAGCAAGGCTATACAAGAAATAGACAAAATCATCATAAGAAAGCACTTCTGAGAAAACCCTCCTAGCATTCTACAACATAATCTCTAATGCAGCCCACAAAAACATTATTGCCTAGAGCCATTTAACAATCCTATCCTTTCATCCTCATCATCATCTTTTTTTTTGAAACCGTGATAATTTTATTGCCAAAGGCCAAAGGCCCAAAGAATTACAAAAACAGAAAAGAAAAAAAAAATATCATTACAAATCTGCCCAACTATGAGTAAACTGATCTGCCACTATTGCTTTTGCTTCAATCACCCATTCCATAACCATTCCCTTAGCCATGAGAAAAGTCCCCATCGAAGATCTTTTTTCATTCCTAAAACAACAGTTATTCCTTTCCATCCATATAACCCTAATTCTAGCCAGAACACAAAGACGCCATATTTCCTTACCTTTCTTCCCTTTTCCCCCTCCATGCCAAGACAAAAAGAAATATTTTATTGAACCTAGCATAATCCACTGAATACCAAACTAAACAATTAGACCCTTCCACACCTGTTTTGCGAATTCACAGTGGATGAAAAGATGGCTCACCAACTCTTCAGCCTTATAACACAACAGGTATACATTCGGAATGATCATACCTCTTTTTCATAAAGCCTTGTACAGTTATACCCAATGTTGTCAAAATCGTTATCGTATCCAATGTTTTAAATATCGAAGATATCAGCCGATTTATCCCACTTGTACGATACGAAACGCACAAGTAGTGCCGATATATCCCACATGTTTGATCCGGTGAGCATTTTCAATTTCTCTCTCTTTTTTTTTGGTTTTGTTGTTGTTGTTGTTGTTGAAATTATGTTAAATCAGTGTCAAATGGTTATAAATACATTGGTTCTTCATGTTTTGCATGAAAAATCATGGAGTCGGAGCTATGATTTCGATATCCATTGGTTCTTCATGTTGTTGTTGAAATTATGTTAAATCAGTGTCAAATGGTTATAAATACATTGGTTCTTCATGTTTTGCATGAAAAATCATGGAGTCGGAGCTATGATTTCGATATCCATTGGTTCTTCATGTTCTTCAATGTTTTAAATATCATCGGCCGATATATGGATTCGGATTGCATACCGAGTAACTCAGTACCCTAAGCGTACTGAGTAAACTCTGTGGGGCCCACCTTCATTCATGCATTTTATCCAACCCGTTCATCCATTTTATCAGATAATTTTAGGGCTTTAACCAAAAAATGAAGCCTATAAAAATATCAAGTGGACCACACCAACGTAAACAGTGTGAATTGAACTTTTACCGTTGAAAAGTTCTTGGGGCCACAGAAGTTTTAGATCAAGCTGATATTTGTTTTTTTTCCTTCATCCATATCTGTTTGATCTTATGAACAGGTTGGATGAAAAATAAACATCACTACGTGCCTTAGAAAGGTTTCAACGGTGGAAATCAATATTTCCACTGTTTCATGTGGTATGGTCCAGTTGAGGTGTGGATATACTTCAATTTTGGTCTCAACACCTACAATGATCTTTAAAAACGGATGGACGGCGTGGATGAACCACATGCGTTCACGGTGGGTCCAACAGAGTTTACTCAGTACGATAAGAGGTACTGAGTAACTCAGTACGCAATCCAATTTCCCGATATATCCCACATGTGCGATATGAAACGCATAAGTAGTGCTGATATATCCCACATGTTTGATCTGGTGAGCATTTTCAATTTTTGATCCTTTTTTTTTTTTTTTTGAAATTATATTAAATCAGTGTCAAATGGTTATAAATACATTGGTTCTTCATGTTTTGCATGAAAAATCATGGAGTTGGAGCTATGATTTCAATATCCATTGGTTCTTCATGTTCTCCATGTTTTTTTTTTTTTCCCTTCAACCAACGGTCAATTGAGACTAATTTCGAAGCATTTGATGAAATGATAATCACATACACTCTAATTTCGAAATTTGAGTGCAAGTGGTCCGATTTGGGAAAATTGGAAAAAAATCGAAATTTTCCCAATTTCTCCCAAATTGCTTGCAATGTTGCACTCCAAACATGAAATCAAGCATGTATGAGGGCTGATGTACTGATTTGTTAAGTCTTTGTCAATTTTCAGAAAATAAAAATCACTTTTAATTAAAAAATTATATATATATATATATATTATATATATATATATATATAAATATATATATATTATATATATAGTGCCGGTCTCCTACGAACCATACCGCATAGAATTTATGTGCGAGCCTTCATGTACACCGTAGGATGAGGAAGCGGCTGGGATTCCACTTCTTCCTTGAGAGAGAGTCTTCAAAGAAAAGACTCTCCCCTGTACGCTCAAGGATAGACTCACGTGAAAGTCTTTGCCATAAAGATCCTGTGAAAGAGCTTACTATGATGTTTTTGATAAATCCAACCCGTTCATCCATTTTCTGGGATCATTTTAAGACATGCTATAGAAAATCAGATGGATACAAAAGTCAAGTGTGCCGCACTAGAGGAAACAGTTTTGATTCAGTCAGCACTGTTGAAATATTTTTAAAGCCACTAAAGTTTCTTATCATGTTAATTTTTTATTGTTTTCACTTCATCCCAGTGGGAATGATCTTGTAAACCGTTTGGATGGCATATAAAAATTAAGGTAGAGCCTAAGAAAGTTTCAACGGTAGAAAACTCTTTCCCCAGTTTTACCTCTTATATGGCCCACTTGATTTTTGAATCGATATCATTTCCAGGTAGCATGTCATAAAATGGGCTCGGAAAACGGATGGACGAGATGGATTTATCAAAAACATCACGGTGGACCCCACCTAACATCCAGCGCAGGAACATCCAGCGAAGGCTTTAGCAGGAAATCCGCGTCCATCCGCGTTCCTACGGGAAGCAGATTGCATACTGAGTAACTCAGCACGCTAAGCGTGCTGAGTAAACTTTGTGGGGTCCACCGTGATTTGCATATTTTATCTACTCCGTCTATCCATTATAAAAGATAATTTTATGGCTCGATCCCAAAAATGACATATATCAAAATCTCAATTGGACCTTACCATGGGAAATAGTGTGAATTGAAATTCTACCGTTGAAAATTTCTTAGGGCCCACAGAAGTTTTGGATCAAGCTGATATTTGTTTTTTACCTTCATCCATGTCTGTGTAATCTTATGAACAAGTTGGATGACAAATAAAAATCACTGTGGGCCCTAGCAAGGTTTCAACGGTGGAAGTCATTATTGGCATTGTTTCTTATAATATGGTCCACTTGAGCTTGGGGAATACTTTTATTTTATAGTCAACCACTAAAATGATCTCGAAAAACAGATGGACAGCGTGGATAACCCACATACATTCATAGTAGGCCCAACTGAGTTTACTCATTAAGCGTGCTGAGTAACTCAGTACGCAATCCTATTTCGTTCCGTTCGTCCGCGTTCCTCTCGGGTGCGGATTAGGTACTTCCCCCACCCATTCCGAGCTCGGGATAGGCAGACGCTTTCAGGGCCACTGAGGGTCCACCATGATTTTTAATTTTATCTAAGCCGTTCATCCATTTTTCCATATCGTTTTAGAGCACTGAATAAAAAATAAGATATATCCAACACTCAATTGGACCACACCACAGAAAGCAGCAGTGCTAAGGATACCCACCGTTGAAACCTTTTTAGAGTCTATTGTGTTTTTTTTTTTTTTTTTTAAAAAAAATTTTTCCATCCAACCTGTTTATACGATCATATACACCTGGGTGAATTGAAAAACAAATATCACCTTGATCCAAAACTTCTGTGGTCCCCAAGAATTTTTCAACGGTAGGAATCTAATCCACACTTTGTGGTCCATTTAACCCTTTGATATTCTCCATTTTTGTCTTAATAATTTAAAATGATATGGAAAAATGGATGGACCGTGTGATTGTAATTTAATTGGACCGTGTGATTGTGTAATTGGACCGTGTGATTGTGATGGAACAATCACTGTACAGCAAACGAGTAAAAAGCATGAGAGTCAGGGAGGCGATTACGGACTGAGTAACTTAGTAGGGTGGGGTCCACTATGATTTATATATTTTATCTAATCCGTCTATACATTTTACCAGATGATTTTAGGGCCTTATTCCAAAACTGAAGCATATAGAAAGCTAAAATGGACCACATCACAGGAAACAGTGTGAATTAAATGTCCAACGATTGAAAATTTCTTGGGGGCCATAAAAGTTTTGGATCAATCTTATATTTGTTTTTTCCATTCATCCATGTTTGTGTGATCTTATGAGAAGTTTAGATGACAAATAAACATCACTGTAGGGCCTAGCAAGGTTTCAACGGTGGAAATCATTATTTCCACTGTTTCCTTTGTTATGGTCCACTTGATCTTTAGATAAACTTCAATTTTGGGATCAGCCCCTAAAATGATTTGAAAAAACGGATGAACGGTGTGGATAAACCACATAAATTCACAGTGGGCCAATAGTGTTTACTCAGTACGATAAGAGTGTACTGAGTAACTCAGTACGCAATCCGATTTCGAAAGTCGGGGACCCACCACAGAACACAGTGGGGAACACGGTTGACACTATCTTAATGCCCACCATAATGTTTATTTGAAATCTAACCTGTTAAAAGTTTAAAAAATACATGAAAGAAGGGAAAACACAAATATCAGCTTGATCTAAAACTTTTGTGGCCTTTAGAAGTTCTTAACGGTGGACGTCACTGTCCCCACTGTTTTTTGTGCTAGGTCCTAGAGATTTGGATTTAACTTATTCTTTGGATATTACCTTAAAATGATCTCTCCAAATGGATGAAAGGTGTGGATACAAAACAGACATCATGGTGGGCCCATGGAAATTGGTGACATCACTTAGTAGCAAGTCTCGCTTCTTAGTTCTCACCCTTTCAGTATCTAATCTGCGCCCGGAGAGTCTGCTTTCGCAAACGGAGGATCCAGACTCCTACGTCCTAAGTAAACTCCGTGGGTCCACCATGATTTATGTATTTTATCCTATCCGACCATTCATTTTACCAAATAATTTTAGGGATTGACACAAAAAATCAGGCATATTAAATGTTCAAATTGACCACACCACTGGAAACAGTTGAATTGAACATCAACCTTTCAAAAAATTCTTGAGAGTCACATGAGCTTTGAATCAAGCTTATATTTGTGTTTACCTTCATCCATGTTGTATAATCTTATGAACATGTTGGATGACAAATAAACATCACTATGGAGCCTATAAAGGGTATGATCCAATTGATTTGTGTATGTGCTTCAATTATGGGCTCAACACCATAAATTTCAACGGTGGTCACTAAATTCTCACTGTTTCCTCTCATGTGGCCCATTTAATTTTTGGAACCTCCTCATTCTTGGTCGCACAACCTAAAATGATTTCAAAAAACGGATGGACAGGTTGGATTTATCACAAACATCCTAGTAGGCCCCACACAATCCTTTCGCATGATCTTCATGCAAAAGGCTTTGGCCGAAAATCCTATTACAATTCCAAATTTCTCTCCGTGAGTGTAGGAGAGAGTCTTCTCTTCAAAGACTCTCTCTCTCTCTCTCTCTCTCTCTCTCTCTCTCTCTCTCTCTCAAGTGGAATCCCAACCGCTCTCCTCATCCTACGGTGGACATGAAGGCTCGCACATAAATTCCGTGCGGTATGGTTCGTAGAGAGACCTTCGTCTCCTCTCTCTCTCTCACTCTCTCTCTCTCTCTCTCTCTCTCTCTCTCTCTCTCTTCTCTCTCTCTCTCTCTCTATATATATATATATATATATATATATATAATTTCCCTTCAACCAGCTATCGATTGAGACTAATATCTAGGTATTTAGGAGTTGTTTGGTGAAATGATTATCGCATACACTCTAAATGTTATGCATTCAATTTGAATATAGTTGCGTTAGTTCAGTCAGACAACGCATAGCTTAGGACCCTATACAAAGGAAACCTATTTATGTATACTTCTTTTTTGAGATGTTATGATTTAAAATTGTGTATTGAGGTCTTTTTTAACAATCCCTGAAGTTTCATTGAAAAATTCAACCATTTTTCCCATGTTTCCCAAAAAGTGTGATAAATTACCTGATTCAAGCGATATATCCTGTGATAACCGATACGTATCTGTATCCCAAGGATGCAATACATAATGCGATACCGATATTCCGAACAATGATTGTATTGCAAATTGTTATAGGGGTTGAATCATATCGTAACTTGTAAGATTTTTTTATGATTTTCTTTAAAATATGAAAATTTTAAATAAGTTAGAAAAAATTAAAAACTTTAACACTATCATGACATGGTATTACTTAAAATTTAAATGATTTTTATCTTCAGTTTTTTCTTTTGTCTTTTAAGAATTTATAATACATACAAGTCAACATGATCATAACCATGCATAAAAATATTTCAGATAAGTCATACATCAATTTGGTATTTCGACTAGTTACGAAGTAAGAAATCATAAAAAGAAAGCTCTACGATTTAACATTGAAGAGAATATATATCATTTAATCTTTTATAAAGAATAGAATTAAATAATTTACCTTCTCTCTCTCTCTCTCTCTCCTCTCTCCTCTCTCTCTCTCTCTCTCTCCTCTCCTCATCCTCTCTCTCTCATATATATATATATATATATATTATATATATATAATATATATATATCTAAATGATTCTTATAGCCCCCCACTAATTTAAAAAAATAAAAAGAAAGCAAAGTGAAGCTTAAAATAGAAGAAAACAATTATAATTTGAATCGTATATCGGGTTTTGAATCATAAATCGTAGGATTCATATAGAAAGGGACTCAAATCGTTTTGCTTAAGATTCGACTAAAATAGTAAATCGTGAATTGTAAAACGTAGGATTTTGACAACACTGCTTATACCAATTAATTTGGGGTTGGCCACATGAATCTTGTCCCACCTTTCCACTCTACAAAGGCTTTAATTTCAGTTACATGGCAGGTTATGGAGTCGTTTCTTACTAACTCCACCCATGTTGCCTTCCATCTACCCTATTAGAGTTGACCTTCAACTAATGCCAACTAACTCCTAGAAAACCATTCTCTATGCCTTACAACTTCAGGCATAACAATTCTATCCCTTACTCTTTTTTTAAAACCATCTCGATTGGTTCAAATTAAAAGCTCTCTCTCTCTCTCTCTCTCTCTCTCTCTCTCTCTCTCTAAAAGATAATGGATTTTTATTAGAGCGAGACTAATAGAAACTTAGGCAAATTACAACAGAGAAGCCCCATACAAAGAGGGAAAGAATACAATCTTCAAAGGATTCTAAGCATGAGGTCCAACCCATGACATCCAACTTAGCCCTTCTAAACACTTCCAACACCAAGCCACTTTGATGCCAAAAGCATCGATTATCTCTCCCCCCCCCCCCCCCCCCCCCCATCCTTCCCCCCCCCCCCCCCACCCTAAACCTTCATATATCTATATATCACCTACATACCTATATATATTATATATATATATATTATATATATATAGAAGAGAGAGAGAGAGAGAGAGAGAGAGAAGAGTAATGGTCTCCTGCGAACCATCCTGCAGGCTACCTTGGTGCGGTCCAATTCCCACCGCAGGCTACCAAGTTCTGTGGACCCCGCTATGATGTATGTGTTGTATCTACAATGTCCATCCATTTGGAGATATTATTTTAAGCCATGAGCCAGAGAATAAGGCAAGTCCAAAGCTTTAGTGGACCCCACCATAGAAAACAGCGGGAAGATTGATGCCCACCGTTGAAACCTTTCTAAGGCCCACCATGATGTTTTTTCAAAATCCAACCTGTTCAAAAGTTAACAAAGACATTAAAGAAGGGAAAATACAAATATAAGCTTGATCGAAAACTTTTGTGGCCTTTAGAATTTTTTAATGGTGGCGTCACTCTCGCCACTGTTTTCTGTGGTGGGGTCCACTGGAGCTTTGGATGTGACTCATTCTTTGGATATTACCCTAAAATGATCTCTCCAGATGGATGGACGGTGTGGATACAAAACATATATCATGGTGGGGCCACAAAATTTGGTGACATCACTTCTCACCCTGTCAATAGCCAATCTGCGCCCAGGTCTCTTTGGGGAAGCGGATTGCATACTGAGTAAACTCTGTGGGGCCCTCCGTGATTAATATATTCTATCCACTCCCTGCATCCATTTTAACAGATAATTTTAAGGCTTAAGTCCAAAAATGAAGTATATCCAAAGCTTGAGCGAGCCACACCATAGGAAATAGTGTGAATTGAATGTCAACCGTTGAAAATTTTCTTGGGGTCCACAAGTTTTGGATCATTCTGATATTTGTGTTTTCCTTTCATCCATATCTGTGTGATCTCACGAACAAGTCGGATGACAAATAAACATCACTATAGACCCTAAAAAGGTTTCAACGGTGGAAATTATTATTCCCAATGTTTCCTGTTCTATGGTCCACTTGAGCATTGGAAATGATTCAATTTTTGTCTCAACCATTAAAATGCGCTTGAAAAACGGATGGACGGCATGGATAGACCACATCCATTCACACGGGGCCCAACAGAGTTTACTCAGAACGCAATCCGATTTCCTCTTTGCGTTGGGAATTAGACCGCACCAAGTAGCCTGCGGGATGGTTCGCAGGAGACCATTACTCTCTCTCTCTCTCTCTCTCTCTCTATATATATATACTATATATATATATATATATATATATATATATATATATATCTATATATATATATATATATATCTATATCTATATATTCTCCCACACCTTTCTAGCAAAGGGCAAAGGATGAAGAGATAATCGACTGACTCCACATTCAGCATGCATAACAAGCAAGTATTAGGAATCACCATTTTTGGCTTTTGACGATTGTCAATAGTTAGAACTTTATTTCTCTCCACAAACTATCTTCCTTGGATGCTGACCCATATGCCAATTTGTACAATGACCAAACAGAAAATTGACCCAAACTCTCCTCTTTCCAAACCAGATGATTGCTCTCTCAAGCCGAGGGGCGAAGGTTTTGAAGCCGATCCAATAACGGAATGAAGTCTACCACGTCCTCAATCAACAAGTTTCTTCAACAAGGAGGAGCTCAAATGACTCAATCACCAACTCTAGAGAAGCATCGAGTGATGGAAATATTCTCCTCCATAGATATCCTAACTACTCTCGGATATTGTTCTTTAAGCATCCTCTCTCCAATCTAGATATCCCCCTAGAAACGAATCCTCTTACCGTCCCCCATGGAGAACCCAATCCCTTCTTGAACTTAGCTCCCAATCTAGTTATCGCCTTCCAAGTCGCTAATGCTTTATATTCCCCTTCCCTAACATTGTACTTTGTGGCTATCACTTCTCTCCATAGACTGTCTTCTTCTGTACCAGACCCCACAACCACTTGCTTAGCAACGCTTCTCCATACAGCAGACACCTCATTCCACTTCAATAGATGAAACTTCTTTTTTCTTTTTTTTCCTAATGTGCCTTGCCCCAAGAAATCACGCCTTCTCTAACCTATCCAATACTGCCTATGAACACCTAAAAGGAGACATAAAATCAAGAGGCAAGTTCGACATAGCTACTTTAATTAACATTAGTCTTCCTCCCAAGTATAAATGCATATTCTTCTATCTTGATAGTTTCCTTTCAACTTTTTAAATTTCCATGTCCCAAATATGCTTAGCCATCACCTATGCATAAGGGAAACCCAACATACAAAGAAGGAAAAGATCCAGCTCGACAAACATACACCTCTAACATCTCGCTCTTTGGAATATCCACCTTCAGCATGGACACCACTTCGAAGCACCTAACGACTTTCCTCAAGTTATCCACCTAGCTTGCATTTGCATCGCAAAATAGAATGGTATTATTGGCAAACTGAAGATGTGAAATATGGAAATCTGTTCTCTACTAACAGAAAGCTCTAGTATTGAACTCTTTCATATCAACCATAGGCCCATAAGAAAGGAAAAGCCATAGAATTCTCCTTTCTGGAGGAGCCCCCTACAAGCTTGAAATTCACCTTGAATACTCATTGGCAACACCCAACTCATCCCAAAAAGAGAGAGAACCCTACACCATATCTCCAATTTTGATCCGCATTGGATAAATTAAGTGGTACAACATGTTTGCCACTTGAAGACAAAGGACATACATTTGGAATAAAAACATTTTCACTTATAAGATGGTTGATGGTAAGGATCTTGCCCCTCCCCACCAGCTGCCCAAAAGGGCCCACCCATGGCAGGCCCTGAGATCTCCAAATGAATGCTGTCAGAGCCTCCAGACATCTGATATTGGCTCCCAGAATCAGTGCATAAAAGGATTTGAACAAGAAGGCGCCTCCCTCATCATGGCTCGAATACCACCCATCATTATCCCCATCAACAGTAATCTTTCAATCTTTCCACCATTAGGATATATCTTCTGCCTTTCATGAAACTAGTAGTGAACTTTCTGATGCCAAAATGTGAAGTTTGAACCATCGCACTCTAAGAAAACAAGGCCTTGATTCATCATCTTAGAGAAAGGCTCGGCCATTGTATGCAGAAATTCTCCTTTCTTAAGGGGCAATGAGAGAATTAATAAAACAAAACATGGAATAGGATCACTGAGTCGTCGCATTGTGCATATTTTTCTCTTTCAAGGAGACAGTTGCCCCCACCGCAGCTTTAGTGCTTTGCGGTTGTGTATCTACAGAGTTCCTCTATAGTACATTGATCAGAGATTTTTGTTTTTAAACTGACATTTCATAATACAGCAGTTAACTCCCAGATAGATACCGAAAAGCTTTCGAAGATTCCTGGAAGAACAAGTTCTGTGTTCTGTTTCTGCAATAACGAAAAACAGGAAACAGGAAGTACTGGTGTAAAAGAAAAATAAGAAATAAAAGGAAAAGAGGGGAGAGAGAACTTTGATTTTGAAGAAATTCAAATGCTCATGCATTAAAAAAAATGTCCCGTTAAGTGCTCCTCAAATACACCTTAGTGTGACTCCACGATGAGTACTAGAATCCCTTAAGGTGGATTGTCTTCAAAGTCACAGGCCACAGCCCCAACAGACACCAGATAAATCCCTTCTAATGGTCATTTCTCAAGTCCAAGTTCAATCCTTAGGATGAACTGGGTAATCTGGTCGAACAAACAGTTTAACTCAGTATGGGATTGAGCATTGGTTGACTAACTGAGCCAAAAGTTTAAGGCGACTCAAAGCAACTCGGGACGATGCTTATGTCCAAAGCGCCAAGGGCACCTCAAAACACCATCACTCCCTACAGTCCACACATGCAGGCACAGGCATGCAAGTCCGCACCTCCACTGCAGTTGGTGGTACACACCCTGTCAGCTATTGTGTCATTGAGTCTATAAAAGAAAAGGTTCTTCAGAAGGGCACGTATATAAAACACTTTCCCATTCCCATACCTACCTTGTATGAGGCTAATAGCAAGAATGTAAAGGCTCTGTTTGTCAAACACAGGAGACACTTTCCAAACTGCAAACTGTTCCATTTAAACAAAAATGATGTAACATTTATGCCCTGTGCTTGATAAACCCTTTATCTATTTATTTTGATGGTCCTCCAACAGTTCTTACAGTAACAATGCATTTGCTACAAAGTACTCCCATTTTTAGCAAATGACCATAAAAATATCATACAGACTGAGAAAGCAAGTAAAACACTTCTTGTAGATAATGCATAGGAGCAGATTGTTGCATAAGAAATAAAGGCTTAAAAACACTTCTTTTAGATAACGCATAGGAGAAGATTGTTGCATAAGAAATAAAGTCTTACTCAATAACTAGTTGCCGAACAACACCAGGAAGAATGCCATCACTTATAGGAGCTGTCTGTACTTCAAAAGAATGTCTGCTTTTGCAATCATTTGGGTCACCGGTGGCTGAATTCATCTCCTAGATATGTCTATTTAAGATTATGATATGATTTTGATTTCAGAAATAGAAATACAAATTATGATAGGAAACAAAAACTACATAAGCAAGACAGAAATTATCAATACACGGGTTTGGTTCAAGCACAAAATGTTCAAATTTAAAAATGGCTGCCTCCCTAATTTAGAAATGGAAATCATATACATAAAGAGGCACCCTTAATGTTTTAATCTTTAGAAACACAGCTCTTAGGATGTGGGAAGAAGCATAGGTAGCCAAGATGCACATGAGTGAAGCACACGTATAACCAACCCATATGCCAATGCTTCCAAAGTGTTGGGTGGAAGCTTTCCTGTCACCCCTAATGCAAGGATGATCAAATGTGGGTCTGTCTGAAAGGCACAAAATATGGGTCCAATAGGACCCACGTGTTTGATGCACACGTTTAAGTTCATAGAAGAGACTAATTTCAATCAATTAACATTTAGGGCTCTTTAAATCCTCATGGAGCCTTAAGCAAGGAGACCTCTTTTCTCCAAGTCTATTGATCTTATTCCTAACAGAGGAAGTGCTTACTAGAGAATTGAATAATTTGATGTTAAATGGAAAATTTCAACCCTTCCATCTCCCAAGAGGAAGTCAGGTTAATTTACTACTTGCTAAGGACATGATAATGTCTTCTTCTTCTTCTTTTTTAAAGAAGGGTAGGAATTTATTAATGGAAACAGAAATAGAACTACAAGTTTCCTAGTGTTTTTAGTCTTGGGATTTTCCAGACATAAAGTTTATTGTATAGGGATATTTTTGTCATATTTGCTTTTTATTACTTTAATAAAAGAGAAGGGGGTGGGGACGAGAAACTCGAACCCATTCCTTTCTTCTTTTTTTCTTTTCTCTTTTCTCTTCTCTCCTATTTTCTATTTCTTTCTTCTCTTTTTCAGTCTTTATACCAATACAAAGATTATTTCTTCCAATCAGTCTAGCATGCATTTCCTTCAAGATAAGTTGATCCCAGCTGAGGATCAGGCTACTTCAATCACTAAGAAATACCTTAAGAGAGCCAAGGTGCTTGGTCTGAAAATGATCCTTGATATTATTCTTGGTTTCTAATATACCTCCTTCATCAATTCCAGTGATAAATATATCTTTTACATAAACGATTAGCATCACCATACTTTGAAGCTTCACTTAACCACAAAGTGATCCACATGGCATTTGTGGAATCCAAAATCTACCAACGCATGACTGAATCTTTCAAACCATGCTCTGAGGGATTGCTTCAGTCCATAGCCTGCCTTCTGAAGCTTGCACACTTTCCCATTCTCCTCTTGAGCAACCAATCCAAGAGGTTGCTCCATATAAACTTCTTCAGTCAAGTCCCCATTGAGCAAGGCATTCTTGACATTCAGCTGGTACAAGAGACATGATCCATTAGCTTCCACAGAAATCAACGCTCGCACCGAATTTAGTTTGGCAATCGGAGAGAGTTTTTTCATAATCCAACCTAGCCATTGATGTATCCTTTGCCTTCAAGTGTTCAATTGAGCAATCTAGTTGGTATTTAATAGTGTAAACTCATCGAACTATTCGATTTCCAAGAGGCAAAGAGACAAGGTCCAAGTGCCACTGCGGTGCATAGCTGCAATTTCCACTTCCATGGCTCTTCGCTACCCATAGTGAGCTAGCACATCAAGGTGAGATGTGAGGACCACCTCCTTGGATAGAGCTAAAGCATAAGCGTACAAGGTACGGCTGGGATGATGATATGATACAAAGTTGGAAATAGAATGTAATGTGGAAGAACGGGTACCTTTTCAAAGGGCTATGGGCAGGTCCATGTCTGGCGACGGTTGTGAAGCAGGGGCCTCACTCAAAGGTAAGGGGGGAGAGAATGAGCTTGATGGTCTTGGACTATCACCTTGGAACATTGGAGCTGTAATATAGGGTATGAAATTATGGAATCCAATGGCCGAGGTGTTGCACCAGAAAAGGCAAACTCCCAACTCCCCCTCCCGAGAAGTAGGAAAGTAGAGAGTTGATTCGAAAAAGGTTCCATCAGTTCCAATGTGTCAACGGTTTGTTACAGGATCAAAACAGTTGTAACTTTTTTTGCATTTGAGAATATCCCAGGAAGACAGACTTGGTTGCACGAATATCTAATTTATCTAATGAGAGCCATGTTTCTTGACAAAAGGAAGGGCAACCAAAAACTCGAACCGGCAGAGGAAATGGAGATTCATTTGGAAATAGCACAAAAAAAATGGAATTTTGCCATCGAGGATAGTAGATGGTTGCCGGTTAATGATATGCACGCAGTAAGAATAGTATGGCTCTAGAAACATTTGGGAGCATTCATGTGGGTCAAAAGAGACCTCGCCACCTTGAGGAGGTACTTTTTTCCTTTATTCAGGTGTGTAGGCACATGATGTTTGACGTGTAATACTAGCTGAGGTATGATACTCGTGAAAGGAGTTAGACAAATACTTTTAAGGCATTATCAGATCAGAAACATTGAATTTCAGTTTAAATCCAATTCTAACTGCAACATGAAAAGATTTAAACATAGTAAGCACTTCAGACCTATCATACATCATAAACACCCATTTCTTGTGAGAGAAATCATCATTGACCATAACAAAGTACTGAAATTTATTTAAACTGCACACATGAATGGGTCCCCACACATCAGAATGTAATAATGAAAAAGGAGCATGACTATGATAAATACGTCTCTATGAGAAGGTAAAACAACAATGTTTTGTTAACTGATAAGCCTCACAATTTATTGAGTTTACATTGACAAAGAATGAACAAGTTTATCTTTCAAAAAGGGGGGGACAAGTTTCTTGAGGGAAGCTAGAGATGGATATCCAAACCAGGCGTGCCATTGTAACAAAGTGATATTCTTGTTTTCATGAACGTTGAGAGTTGCGATGTTGCTTCCTCGATCGAAGTAGTAGAGACTGCACAACTCACGCCATCCACCAATCCTCTTCTTGGTCTTAAGGTCTTGAAACACGCAATAATGAGAAGGATAAAAGCTGATTAAGAAATTTAAAGTTTCAGTTAATTTGCTAATGGATAGTTAAACTGAGGGGAAAGTTTAGGACAGAGTAGAGGGAAAACCAACGTGTGATTGGGTGAAACAGTCCATTATATTAAGAGAGACTCATCAGCCAATGATACAGGAGGGTAAGGGATTGTAGTGTTAATTTGAGGAACAGAGACACGTCACTTGACATGTGGTTGGTGGCCCCGGAATCAATCACCCAAGGTGATGAACTAGAGGATCTAGCTAGCACATTACCTGGGTCTCCAAGAGATGTAGAAGAGGGAGCAGGAGATTCTATAACTGTGTTTCTACTAAGAAGCTTCTCAAGGTCAGTGTGAGATATCACCACAGATTCACTTGAGTCGGAAGAAGTTCCATCATCCGTAGAAGAGTCTCTTGTGTTCATGGCTGGGCTAGCATGTAGAGATGAGTGAGTGTTGGTTTTCCTAAGTAGATCCCAACATTTATTGACCATGTGATTTGTCTTCTTATTGTAGACTCAAAAGTACTGCTAACCACTAGTGTTGCCACTCCCCACGTCCTCTAGTATGACCACCCTGATTGTTGTTGGCCCCACTATGAAAAGTGAGGGTGGCATTTTCATTGGATGATGGCAACATAGATGAGGGAGGCGATAACCTCAACACATGGGCAAGAACCTTAGATAGAGCAGATGGCCTAACCCTAGATGCATATATAATCAGGTTGAAGATATTCAAATAATAAAATTAATCAACTAACTGTTTTCAATTAAGGGATTAAGTAAATCTCAACACAAAGACGAAATCATTCCGTGGGGATCATGCCCCTTAGCATAAAATCACGAAAACAGTAAAAATGGAGGACCTAGGGATATGAGGATATCCTAGATCTAGCATAAGTAGGTCCATAGTCAACTTTGGATTCAATTCTCCAGACTAGTCATCCCTCTTTTCCGTTCAAACCAAAAGAGAATATCCAGATATGAACAAAAGATATGAAGAAGAGATGGGCTCGAGATGAAAGAGAATACGGATTCTAGGGCATCAAAGAAAAAGAAGACGACTGATTCGTTCCTTTTCCTGCACTTCAAAGATCTAGGAAGAAGGAAACTCTGAAACCGGGGTGGAATCCTCAACACCCAAGGGTCAATCCTGAAACCCTAATCCCTTTGGTAAAAGATGAAGAAAGCATATGAATTCTCATTTATTCTATCATAAAATAGGATTTCTCACAATGTATATATAAGCCACGAAAAAAAAACAAAAGGTGCACTAAAGTCATGGTGTGCCGTAAAGGCCGTTACGTAAAGGTAACGGTGGCAACCGTTATACATTATGGGGTTGTAAAGGTCGTAACGGCTGTTGAGGATAAAATGACTCGTAAAGGCTGTTAAAGCCCCCGTAACAGCCCATTATGTCCCCCGTAAAGGCTGTAATGGCCCCGTAACGGCCCGTTATGGGGCCGATACAGGTTTTCGGGTTTTTTCAATGGAAGAAGAAGAAGAAGAGAAAAAAAAAAAAAAAAGAGAGATTGTAACAGTCGTTACGGCCCATATCGTAAAGGTAACAATGGTAGCCGTTATGGCCACCGTTACCATTACGGAATACCTTGACTAAAGCTCCCGTGAAAACAAAGAAAAGAACAAAAAAACGTCTAAAACTAAAAAGTGCACTAAAGCCCCTGAAAACAAGGAAAATAACAAAAAGACGCCTAAAACTAAAACACTCGCGTGACAGGGTGTGAAATTTGCCCAATGGGCCTGCGGTCATGGTGCAATCATGTCACTCCTGCACTCGTAATGCATCAGAAAATGGGTCCGATGGACCTGGCGTCCATCCACATCAACTCGTCCGCTTCGGTACTCTGTCGGCAATGCCTCCTCCTCTGGTACACTCTAAAGGGTGCACCACTAATGTCCACATCACAGATACACATTCACTTCCAAGGAGCTATGCTTTTATAGGATCAAGATATGGGCGAACGGTGGTGAGGAAAAGGGTGACTCCAATTTCTTTACATTGATGTTGTTATTGAGCAATGTCAATTGTGAATCGATGCTGGAGTTTCCATTCATTGAATAGTTCTAGAAATTGGCGCAGTAATCATGAACGTTGTCACCTTGCCTCATGGTTTGAAATTCTCTAAAAATGTCATACAAACACTGGATATTCCTCTCATTGGAGTAAAGTTGCTTAAGGGTGTCCCATATCTCTTTCCCATAGTCACCATACATCACATTGTGATATAGACATTATCTTCCATGTTGTGGAAGAGCCAACTCATCACTTGGCAATCGTCCTCTTCCAACTGAGAGTACATATCTAAATCTTTACTGGGCCCCATATCTAATAGGTGTTTCTGTCTATGCTTTGAGGAATAGGCGATTTTTTTTTTTTTTTTTTGGGGGGGGGGGGGGTAAATAGGTCGTCTCCATAGTCAAGGGCCTCATGTCGGGTTGGGTTGTTTATGTAAAGGCAACGTCGGTTGTCCCTTTCTTTGCGTCTTCTTCATTTTTTGTTTTTGGGATGTATTCTTTTCTCATGTTTTGCGAGCTTTCTAATAAATTATTGTCTCTAAAAAAAAAAAAAAAAAAATGGTGTCTATATGCTAATAAATAAATCCAACATCAACATGCTAATTTCTGGTTCCAGTCAAGGCAGATTTTTACCACATCCATGCATCAATCCAATGGACCACATTGGTAGAGAGAGAGATGATTCTAGTCGATTCTCACTACATCATGAACAGTTGCAGAATCCGACTGGTTCAAGGAGAATAGGAGGGAAGGAGGAAGGAGCCACTTACCGAGTAATGGGGACATCAGAGGACCTACTCGGGTGTACCAGAGATGGAGACGACCACCCACATCAGTGCGACTTTCTTTGTGAATGGGAGACGAGTTCCAGATGAGGCCCGCTGGGCCATTTTGAAGACCCCGCATGCATTGGACGTGCATCAGGAAGACCCCACCTTGGGATGATGCATGTGGGCTGCTTAGGAGACTATTTTAGTCATAGGATATCTATTTCGTGTCGATCCGACCGTTGGATCTTGTCGATCAGGCTATCAGGCCACCAGATCTTTTAGATCTGGGCCCTTTGGACTCTGATCTTGCTTTATTTATGGTTTTTGGTATTTTTAGGAATTATTTGATGGTTGAGATTGATAATATATGTTTTAGTTTTCTTATTTTGGACGATGAGCTACTTTACTTAAGTGAGTGGTATAGTTGTGATTATTCTGGATTTTAATTCCGAATTTTTTATTATAAAAGCATGGGGGGGGGGGGGGGGGGGTTCCAACCCTAGTGGTGTTATTGAGAAGAAGAAGAAAAAAAAAGAGTGGAGTTATCTTGTATGAAGGAATTTTCCTCATTTTCTAGGATTTTTTTTTTAATTAAAAAGAAACCTCCCTTCCAATTAAATTGTGGAAGGGTAGAAGCTTGTTTGGTGGTGGATACCAAGGTACATCCTTCCTCTTCCTCTTCTTTGAAAGGTATTCTCTTCTTCTCTTGTCTTCCTCTTTTTCTTCCCATTACAACCTTCTAAACCCTAGATCTTCAATTTCTTATTCTCTCCAATTTTGAAAAACCCTAATTCCAAAATCCTCAATTCCCATGAACCCTAATTTTCCTAATTTCAGATTTTCCCCTTCCTAACCTTAATCATAAAACCTACAAATCTGTCCATTGAGTGTGGAACGTGCCTATGCTAAATTAGAAGTTCTATCCTTCCATCGATCCTAGTTTTAATTGATTTATGTGATTTCTTAGAATGGGGGCATGTGATTTAGGTTCAATTAGATTTTATTTCCTATTGTTTATTCTTAATTACTTAGGTTAGCATCTTTTGTTAATTGAATTACTTTATGGACTCTTTCATAATCTTCACATTGCATGTTAGCATTAAATCATGTGTCCTGCATCACCGAGCGCTTCAATCATAGCAACCTTACTCAGCTCCCTCGAGCCCCGTATCATAGGAATCCTGCCCAATATCCCCACGGCATTTAGATAGGGCCCACTCGCAGTTCAAGTTTCCCCACAAACTCTTTACAAAATCACCATCTAATGCCTCACTTTTAGTTTCTAGTAACGAGATCACCTTTGCTTTTGAAGAGCAGATAAAATTTCTGAATCTCTCCCCTTTTTTCATCCCCACGCAAACCTCTAATATTCCAGAACACAATATTCACTAATAACAGAGAAAAACCCCCTACTCCCTATTGCTGATGTCTTTATTTGCCTATCGCCATAGTTAATGGAGGATCTATTCCCTAACCCCTTTGGCTTTCTAAATTGACGCCGAGATTGGATACAACTTAGCCTTCTTTCTTTTAACATCCATCTCTCTCAGAATCACCAGAAATTTTTGTTCGTGCTCCGGTATCTGCCCCTAATTGCTTTCCCAGCCTCAACATATCTCTCCTTACCGTAGATTCCTCTGCCTCATTATTCAGCGGCTCAGGAATTGGATTTTGTATTGATATGAGCACCTTCTTAGCCTCCCTCTCCCCAACCCATCTCTTCTCATCTAATCTCCCCATGAAGTTGCTCCTTACCATCTAGATCTAGACATAGAGCCTACAAGGATTGAATTCAAAATTATCATCTCCCCTTCTTCCATTTCCGAGTTACATCTCTCTAAGGAAGCCACCTCCTAGTATGTGTTCATCTTTGCATATATCTACCCAACTCCCATTGGAGTGAAGGATATCTCACCAAAATCTACTCCATCTGTCCCATCTTATGTATCCCTCCTGCCATTTCTTGATCTAAGCCACCCCCGTGTTTGCTTGCCAGCAAGGATGTCGACATCTCCACTTCCAATGCCATCAACCCTTTCTGGATTTAAAACCTTCTCAAGCCCACTACCACAACAAATGGGCTTGGGCTAACCCTGGACCCATGCACACTCTCAATCAGCCCATCCTTAGCTCTGCTTTCTATCGCACCCAATTCCTAAGCTCCATTAGCCTGAGCAAGAACCTACACCAATCTCCTTATCACACAAGTTACCTGTGGGGGTGGGTGGCATGTGGGACAAAATTTTCTGCTCCATTGTAGCAACCATCTGTCTCCTTTCAAAGAGGTGCTTGATGCTTGCAATCCTCCGTAGCAAACTTCTACTTGATACTCCCCTCTAGTCTTTCTTGCTATATCCTCACCAAAGTCGCTACATCTCCAACCCTAGTCTCAATCTTCTCAGGGATTTTGTTGGCCTCCTTGTTCATTGTAATCCTTATCGCTTTCAACTCTTTGCATTCCACCACATACGGATCCATCTCTGTGAGCTCCCCAGAACAGAAGCCAATCAGTATAAACACATCCTGTATTCAAAGCTCAAAGGAAGATCCAAATTCTGTATCCTAAACTCTTCAAACTGAACATGGACACCCCCACCCCCCCACCCCCCCGGATGGAGAGAAATCCACATAGCATTAGCAGTAGAGCTAAGGGAAAAATAACATCTTCTGACGTAATCCCACATTTTTCCTTAAGACAGTCCCCAACTCTTTCACAGGAGACATCCATTATAAAAAGTCTTCCACAAGTTATAGATAACATTAGGGTGAACCTTCACTAAACAGACCTCCCTGACTCCTTCCACACACCCCCAATCGTCTAAAAGGATTGAGTCAGTCTTCTTCTCTGCCGTAGCCTTTGTGGATGTGCCTACTTTGTCACAGCATTGCCATAAGATTTGATGGATGGATTGATTTCACCATCCCCTCTTTCAATGTCTGCATTTGCCTCTTCCTTCTTATTTCCTACCCTGACCTTCTTTGCTTGTGCTATCTCGTTTGATTAATAACTGCTGGCCCATGCTTCGCTTTCTGACCTTTCAGCTTTCTACCTAGGAAGGTTTCTCATCGAGCTAGTTAATAGATTCTGCAATGTTTTTTGTAAGGTCCGTATCCTAGTCTGTACCATTCCGTAGGCTCCCGCGATCTTTCCGTCGAATTCCGGCAAAACCACAACCTATAATCGACAATTGCGCGCGACCCTAAGTCGCATCCTATAGATCCGAGTCGACTCGACCCGAGACTTGTACCATTGCGACTGCGCCGTCGCCGCGGTTCCGACGCCGCGTCTCGCGCGCCGACGCGATACCCAGGCTAAGAGTTATGGGCTCGCGCATATTTCAAGGAAAACATCGCGCGTTGCTAATCTCGAGAGAATCTCTACCATCTATCACATCAATTAATCAAGTATAAGTCAAGTACACATCCCATCGCACCCATCTCTCTCTCACCCAAAAGTCAACACAACCCATGCCTCTCATGTCACTCTTACACAACCCATACCACCCATCACCCATCCCTTTTCATCCCATCACCTCTCTCTCTCTCTCTCTTTCTCAATCCATTTCCCAAGCAACCCAATGGAGAAAACGTCCAAGCTCTTCCCAAAGAGAGACAAGTGTGGCCCACTTCCTACCCCCTCATCTCTCATCTTAGCCCTTCAATCTTCAGCATCCTCTGTCTAAGTTGAAGCCAAGGAGCTAAAGAAGCCATAGAACCAAGAAGATTAGCAATCGGTGGGCGTTTTGTAGGAGTAGATTTACGTTTTGATGTTGGGCCAAGTGGGGCCTACTGATCGATGATATAGATCTCACTTTGGACCCTAGGTGTGGCCGATGGCCCACCATGATTCATATGTTCATTCCATGATGGGGCCATTCTCCATGGACCCCATCACAATGTTTATTTTCCTAGTGTGAAAAGGTCATCTAGACTTTGCATTTTTGGTGGAGAAGGGATCTCCACCGTTGATTTTGATTGGTGGGCCCACATGCAATAGGACCCGCTTGATGTATGTTTGTAATGCATGGAATGGAGGGCTCATAGTGGCGGAGCCCTCCATGACACGTCTCTCTTTCTCCCTCTCCTTTTCCCTATTGATGACCCACCTTGATTATGCATGAGGTGATCCACACCGTCCACCTGAGTGGACCACCCGCTATCCAAACCGAGACCCACATCGCAGCCACGTCCAGCCGACCCACCCTACTGCCGGTTTCGGGCTGGCCTGGAGGGAGGGATAACACGAATATCAACTTGATCAAATGGTGGGCCATGTACGTGTGGACCCCACCTGATGTATATGTCTTCCACGCCGTCCGTCCGGCCAGGCCAGCAGGACCATCCGTCAGCGGGGTGTTACTGGACAGCCGTCCAGCAGCTGTGGGACCACTGTGATGTGTATTGTATATCCTCACCGTCCAGCTGTATGGACGGTTGGATGTATCGTGATATATGCGTTTAACTCCACCGTCCAGCTGTCTGGACGGTGTGAATCACCATGAGGTATGTGTTCATCAAGGCTGTCCGTCCATTGACCCCACCTAATGTGTGTTGTCCACACACATGGGGCCCACACATGATGTATATGTTTTATCCACGCTGTCCACCGTCCAACCACACCGTCCAGATGCATGGACGGTGGGGCCTGTCCTGATATATAGGGCCCACCAGATGTTTTGATCCAGACCACTAGACGTGGCCCCACCTTGATGACGGCCTGAATGCTGGATCTGTTTTTAAAAAAATAAATAAAATAGAATAATAAAGATAATAAAATAATATATATGCATATAATATATATATATATATATGTGTGGTGGGCCCCACGTGGGACCCACCTGCTGTGAGGCTATTGGCTGGTGTACATTAAACAGCTAAGTAGCTGCTGTATTGACACCAATATGTTACGTGGGTCTGATCATGAGGTGTGTGGTATATCCTAACCGTCCATCTGAGGGCCCCACCGGCTATATAGTTGTTGCATTGACGTCTGCAAGTTCTGTGGGCCTGATCATCATGTATGTGTTAAATCCAAACCGTCCATCCCACCCTGCGAGATCGTCTTCAGCTTGAGACGGGAAATGAGACAGATCTATCTATCAGGTGGACCACACTGCAAATCAATGAAGGATTGAACATCTACCATTGAAGCCCGTTTGGGGTCACAGAAGTTCTGGATCAATATGAAATTTGTTTTTCCTCTTAATTCAGGTCTTTATGACCGTATGATCAGATTGGATGGAAAATAAATGTTGGTGGGATCTGTGAGTTGTTAGCAGTGAAAATCATTACCTCTACTGCTATTTGTGGTATGGTCCAGATGATCTTTTGATATGATTCATTTTTTGGGTAATGCTCTAAAATGATCTCTAAAAATAGATGAATGGTGCAAATAGTCCAGTTAGGATGGTGGGTCCCACTTGATGTATATGCGGCCATGTTTGAGGCCCAATGTGATGTATACCCGGCCCATGTGTTGGGGCCCATTGTGATGTACATGAGGCCCATGTGATGCGGCCCATTGTGATGTATATTAGGCCCATGTGATGCGGCCCATTATAATGTATTTGAGGCCCAATGTGACCTATATGAGGCCCATGAATGAGGCCTAATGCGATGTATATAAAGCCCTTGTGTGAGACCCAAGGTGATGTAAATGAGGCCCATTGTGATGTGTGATTCCACCAGGATGTATGTAATAATGTTTATGATGCCCATATATGTCCCTAGTTGATATTAAATGGGTCATGCCTTGGGAGCAATGATAGTTAAATGTCTACATTGTAACTCTCCCTAGGGCCCGTTGTTAGGCCCATTCTCATCTCTCCTTAATGGGCTAACCCAAACCGTTGGGCCCCCATTGATGATTATATTACTCATCTTTCCCTTGATTAGGCTATCCCAATCCGTTGGATCCTCATTTGATAATAATGCTTTCCACCATACCCTGTAGGACCACCCAAGCCTTAGAGCCCATCTTGTGTTCGTACCGAGCCTTCCATAGGGAATGTGGCCCACCTAGATGCATGTGTTTGTCCAAGCTTAGTGACCCAAACCCGAGGCCCACTTAGATGATGCGCTGGACCATTTGTAGGGTTATGTAGTCCTGGATGTGTGGATCCTACCAAGGGCCGCCTTATATTCATATCATGCCCTCATAGGAAAGCCCAGTTGTCATGATAAAGGAAGTGAGGAAGCCCACTTGTTGTATACCCACTTGGCTCGCCCCACGAGACATCTTATCCTTGTATCCAGTTACTAGGACCTCAGTGTCACGTATATATCGTCACACTATCCATTTACTTCTTTGGGACAAGTATATCCTTGACGCTAGTACACCATTACCTCTTGCCGTATATGAGAGAATATGTAGTACCAGATTTAGTATATCCTCTGTGTAGAGCCTATCTCGATGCATGGGCAAGATCCGTCGTCCTTCCAGTGGACCCCGTCTTGGAATATATGATATATCAGTACCTTAGAAGGCTAATGTGGGACATGCCACATGGACTCCGATAGTTATAGAAGAAGCATGTCATTTAGTTCATAATCTTGGTATGTGACATACTGGTGAAAGCCGATCGTGGTTTATTATTGTCTGTCTTATCTGATAATCATGCTACATGTACTTAGTCTAGTAGGACACATTGAGAACATGTATAGTATTACATCATGATACATGCCCATACGCATCATTCGCATGCTTGTTATGAGGAGTGGTTGAGCATAACATGTGCCATTGGGCTGATTGTTTATGGGACTCCTTAAGAGACGGAGTTGCCCCACATGAGCGCGCGGTACGCGCGGGTTTGATACATGACTGGATGGTATGACTCATGCATTTCGCATTTTGTAATATAACCACCGTACGCCCTAGCAACATCAGGGTCGTAGCCTCTATAGGCATATCGTGGATGGCCAGATGGGACACCAGAAATCTTTTTCTACATGGGGTGCCATAGATGTCCCTGGGTGAAAGTCCCTAAACCCTCTTGGTATCAAATGACGCTCCAACGTCTAGACCGAGTGAAAATACATGAGCACATGAGGGCTGTATACCAGTAGGCCACATCTCCCACTATGTCGTGGTCGGTTGGAAGGGGGTGTGGCCTTACCCGCTCGAGGGAGTAGGCAATGTTAGGCTGAGTCTGACCAGCTCATAAATGGGTCCGCTATCGACGAGCCGGGCCGATATTGGTAGGCAGATAGTGAGGTCTCTTTCACTTACCCAATTGTGCGCTTGATGGGGCGGCAGGTGGCGTAGAGTGTACTAGACCCCGGTGATGATCCCAGAGAAGTACGGTACTGATATGTGGACTTATTGAGCAGGAGTTGCATACTCAGCATTTTACTCATTCATTCATTCACTATCCACTCGGGTTGGTGGTACGTAACTAATTTGATATGTGTACCTTCGCAATGGCTAGGATTTCGGTTGGGCGCGCGACTAACCTGAAATCAGGAGTTTACCACATTAAGTCTGGCTATCCAAATTTATGTATGGGACTGGTTTGGATAGAAGTTCCTTGTGATGGACCCCATAGCCTGCGATACTACGTACTATCATCCCTACTTCACACTCCAGCTTGGTCATTTCATTCGCATCGCATATTGCATTGCATCCTCAACATAGCATTTGGTTTACTATGCTTCTGTATTGCATAGCCTGAATGAAGTTGATGGTATTATGGACTTGCCAGGATCTGCATATTGCATTACATCCGTGGCATATGGCATTTTGAATTGCTATATTTCTACATTTATATGGCTTAGATACGGCTGACGGTATTCGTGGACTCGTTGGGATTTACTTATTGCATTGCATCCTCAGTATATGATATTTGGCTTATTATATCTTCGCATTGCATAGCTGATCTACATTGCTTCCCCAGTACATGATATTTGGCTTTCTCTATCTCCGCATTGCATAGCTGATCTACATTGCTTCCTCAGTATATGATATTAGCTTATTATGTTTTTGCATCGCATAGCCTAGATAAGGCTGATGGTATTTATAGACTTACCAGCATGTTTCCGCATTGCTCTGATATTGCATATTTGACACTTATCTTGCGCATACACTTCACCACCCTCTAAGCTTTCTATAAGTTTATACACGATAGATGCGTGCAGGTGGCGTTAAGTCGCAGCAGCGTTGAGCTTGGAGCGTGCAACTTTCTTTTGAAGTTTTGATTATCGATATATGTATTTTCCCTTCAACACTGTAATCAACTGTTTATATTAGTAGATATGTGATGATGATGTTGCCTTTGTGATTTGGGTACACTTATGGTTATGCTCCTTTATTTACCAAAAAAAAAAAATTCACTGAAAATCCTCCTTGTAGGATCCCAGGATCGGAACCTGGCGTATGGACGCTGGAAGCCGAGAATGGGGTACTACGGATGCTGTCGGCACCGGATTTGGCGATCGAGAATTCTGTGAGCCCATTTTCCGAGTTTGGGGCGTGACATCTTCTCACTTATCCATTCAAATGAATGCAAAGCCATGTACCATTGCCGAACCTCGAACCTTTGGAATGACCACCACCATCACTTTTCCACCCTCAGAAGATTTTTCAGACGTTCAATTTGGACCATTCTTCCAGTAAGCTCTCTATAAAGAGTGTAGGGAGTTCTAGAGTAATTGTTGCATATTTCCTGATCCCAGTTGAGCACAATTCCCTGTATTGCGCTCTATTTCTCCCTTCCGGCAAGTCACTAGAACCCATTCCTTCTTGGACACCCTCCTTACAGCTGCATGATATTTGTTAATGGAAGGAAATCCTCTTCAAATATGGTGATGAATTTCTTAAAGGGTTACTCTCAAGCTTTGGGCCAGAGGATTGATCCTCAGAAAAGTAGTTCTCTTATTTCATTGAAAGCTCCATCTTCTAGAGTACAAACAGTGTGTGAAGTTACAGGTTTCAAGCACTAATTTCTGATCTCTCACTTGGGTTACCCCTCTTCAAAGGATGTTCTTCTGCATCTTTCTTTCAGCCTCCTTTCCCAAACAACAAAGTAGCGGATGGAAGTCAAATTCCAATGGCAGGAGGTAAGATGATTTTACTGAAACACATTTTAGCTAGTATACAGTACTTCTGCTAGCAGTTGTCCCAGTTCCTTTTGGGGATCTAGAATGCATTGGATTTTCCTTTGACTGTTTCCTTTGGGGGTTGAGGGAAATAGCAAAAGGCACTGGGTTTGCCCAAAAGAAATATGTTTTCCAAAAATCTGAATGCAGGCTGGTTATCCGCAGGCTGGATGATGTTATGAAAATCTTGTAAATGAAGATGTGCTGAGAGTAGATATCTGGCAATAGTTTTTTTCTGGTTGGATTCATCGTTTGGCAAATTCCGCCATTTGGTTATGCTAGTGGGCAAGTTCTTGACAGAAATTTAGACCTTAACATCAATGAAATTCTGCAGGAAGATGGGCTATGGGATTAGCAATCATTCAGCCCTTCTCTGCCAGAGATCGTGGTGCGGGACCTGGTGATCAGCGATACTCAGAGATCCTCTGGTGAAGACATGCTGATCCGGAAGCCATCTATGTCCAGCAATTCCTCTGTGAATTCAGGGTGGAGATTGTTCAGATACCAGCCGATGTCTCAGCACTGGTCTAGCATGCCAAAATCCTGCCCAAAGTAGTTGTTTTTGTGTGGCACATCCAGCATGCAGCTGGCCGGTGGATGCTGTAATTAGAAGTGCTAGTCTGTAGAGAAGATGTTAGAGAAGATGATGTCCTAGCTTCCTGTGAAAGCATCAATCACTTCTTCCGCCCCGGAAAATTGGCTGAGAAGGTTTGGAGATGTTTCCACCAGATTTTAACTCTTTTTAATTTTGTTGGGCAATCTTTGTAACAACACGTTGATCAATGGTTGAACTCACTGCCGGAAAATAAGCATTAAAAATACATATATCGTGGGCTTGTTCAATGCTTTATTCTTTTGGAAATGTGCTTAGAGGAATGGTTGTTGGTTCCAGGGAAGGAAGGTTAACTTGATTTGAATCATTAACAAAGTAAAGAAAAGTGGTTAATTGAGGTGAGAAGCTCCAGCTCTTCAACTAAGGATCGTCACTTTTAGGAATTTATTGCTTTATCTTTCTTAGGCATTGTTGTCAATCAGGGGGAAAAAACAAAGACAAAAAAAAAAAGAAGGCAATTCTGAGTAAACAGTTGAAACCAAAGGTTGATCGGGTTAATGTGAATGCAGATGGTTCCCTAGAGGTAACCTGGGTTAGGGTGGAAGCAGTGGATGCTGTAGGGACCATTGGGAGAGGTTGATTTTCACTTATCACCATCACTATGAAGCAATTTCAAATGTGGTGGCTAAAAGGCAATCTGGATGGATTGTGATAGTGCCTAAGTCTGGGAATTGAAAGTGATTGCAAGATGGGGATAGATGGTTTAGTTTCCAATGCTTCTCCTCCTACTCTTTCTGTGTATTGGTGAATTTCCTCATTTCTCGTCTACAGGGAAAGTAATGGGGTGGCTGATAGATTGAAGAAAAGAACAAGCCTTAAAGAGTTTGATTTTGCTCAATCCAGGTCCGGCCTAACCCATTTGCCACCCTAGTTGAGAAGGTGTTCAGTACAAAAATTAAAATCTTTTACATTGGAGAAAGTTTCTTTCTAAAATGATTGTCAACTTTATTGACGATATTCACATTAATCAACAGTTCCCATGTCCTTGCATGCTCAGCAAAATGGAATCTCTGGGCGGACATACAGATATTTTACAGAGCCTGGATTGAAATGTATCTTTCGGAGCATGATTCCCAACATAATAGGTTTGAATCATTCTCTATGTTAGTATATCCGACCTATCCTTTGCCTACTCCAGTTCTAAAAATGGTCACTCTATGAGCTACTCTTCGAGAGTCAGCCTGATTACATGCTTCTGGTTTTGCTTTGTACCCCAACATGACTTCCATTTCTCCTAACAAATTCACCCCCAAAGTGAAAAGGTGTGTTCATTTTGTCATGTATTCTCACAGGGGCTATAAATGCCTTGATACCTCCACAAGTAAACTAATAGCTTCTTAACATGTTTTTGACAAGATATCATTTCCACTTGTAGAACTATACTCCACATGGAACCCAAGCAAAAATGTGCACAAAGCGTAAACATAGTTTTCAAGCGGTACAATGTTGTGATTTTTAACTGTAAAATGTTGCATAATTAAGGATATTTGACATAAATGTACAAGGTTGCCTCAAAATATTAGCAATGTTAAAGAAAAACCTCCTTTCACTTCATTTCTAGCTTTCGTAGAAGGATGTTTTGTTCCACATTATCTAGAAACCAAGTTGCCAATGTGGATTGTTTGTTCCAGAATGCATTAAACGCTCCCATGATTCCATCTAAAGAAAATGACTCAAGACATGAATGCGAGAATAACAGGTCAGAGCTGCAAGCATCATGTTCATATTTGAAGCAGTCAATACACAGGTCCACCGGCATTCCTGTAACATTCCAAACAGCAGCTCAGGGAGAAAGTTGCAGATTTTTTTAATTAGAAAATTAGTTACTAAGGAAAGAGTTTTAGGGCTCGTTTGGCATCTCTACTCTAATTCAATAAGAGCTTTTTCAATAAGAGCTACTTGAATAAGCTCTTTTTGTTCTAGCTCTTGTTTTAAATAAGCTCGTTTGGTGAAATCACGTTTTCAAGTCCAACTCTTATTTGAAATAAGCACGTTTGGTAAAACCTTCAAATAAGAGCTTTTTTTAGGGGTAGTTGATGTCATTTTTAAAGATTACAACGACTCTATTATAAGAGCAAGCCAAATAGTGGTTATGGTGGATCTCACCATAGATGAACCATGCCCCAAATGACAAAAGAATGGATGACTAGAATCTCCATATTTTAAGACATTTGGGCCATCAATTATCTCGTACATTAGATGTGGATCAACCATCATATGGAGCCCACATTTGATGTGGACCGTCCATTATGTGAGCCAAATTGTAAGTGCCGTGATGTATAAAGTACCCTTAGTTGTCAAATTTCGATGAGACAAAACAGCTTATAGTGTGACTTATTCATGTGATGGAAAGTTTACCTTCAAGTGAATCAAGATGGATAGTTCACCGTCAAGATCATCATATGAAGTTTGAAAGTGCAAGACATGAAGATAGTACTACAAAGTTGAGTTCTACTTCACTTGAAGTTCAAGATCAAGCTACAATTACAAGTCTACTTCAAGTAGAAGATCTACTGAACGCTACTGAAGATTCAAGTAGTAATTTCAAGGTATATACTTCAATGTCCAATAATTACAGGTATAACTGACCCTAGAAAGACCCTAGACTTAGGTCCTTTCATATACTAATCATTCACGGGTTTTTATACTTTGGTTAGGCTTAAATTCGACTAGTCCAAGCCTAAGTTCGACTAGTCCAGGCTCTGGTTCGACCGGTTAAAGATTCAAACTCAAAATCGAAATTTTTCTGGCAGTTCCTCGACCAGTCGAATGTCGGTTTTATCCGATCTCGCCTAAAATTTGAAATTTGGTTGATTCTTCGACCAGTCGAAGGAGACCTTAGACCAGTTGAATGAACCGTTTTTTAGCCTATAAATAGAGGTATTTTCTCATTCCAATTCATTCAGAAAAGCTATAAAAAGCCTTCACTTTGAGAGAGAAAAGTCCCCGTCATTATTAAGCTATAGTCCGGTAATTTGAGATCTTTTTATAGCTTTTGTTTTTGTAATTCTTTGATCTCTATTTTGTGAATCTGACATTTTAAAAGGGAGTCTTTACTCTACTTTGTCAGATCTAAGGAATTCAAACAAGTAGCCCCAGGTTTGAGTTAATTTAAAATCTATTTAGAACCTAAAACCCCTTGATTATGTTTATTGGACATTGAACATCTATACATCAAGTGAAGCGGTTTTACGGGCTACATCAAAGAGCGTCTTCAGAAGAAAATAAGTATTCTTTATTTGTTTTTGGTTTTTGAGATATCCAGAAAATCTCTGCATTGGTTTTGACTGAGATAAGCCAGAAAATCTCAACGTGAGGTTTTGATTGTGATAGACCATTTGAAAACATAACTGTATAGCTTTTAAGGTGAACCTGAGAAAACCTTGATTTTTAGTGAATGCCAATATCACGTGGGTTGTGATTATTGGGAGTAGAGTAGGTGTGTTTGTTTGAGAACAGATGATGTACACGCCGAACCATTATAAGTCCTGGTGTTTTGTGGTGAATGATGTATGTGATGTATATGTGTTAAATGATTGTAATCTTTTCATGTACATATGGGGAATGCTTGTAATAGATAGCTTTCTTCCTTTGCCTCTTGTTTTAGTTTGCGATCTTGATCCTTACTGCATTCAAGAAATCAGGTTGTCCTACCTAAAACATCTGTTTTTGGTGTAAGGTTGTCCTTTGAACAAGGTTTGAATCAATTTCTTAATACTATTACAATTGAGATCTCTGATTGGTTCTGATTTATTTAATCTTTCAGTTCATTAAAGGACTAAGAGCTCACCCTTTTCACAAACCTTCAAAGTGGGCCATCCATCATACAAGGCTTGTCTTAGATGTGGATCATTCATCATTAGGAGCCCATCTTGATGTAGGTCATCCACCAAGATGGGGCCATCAGAAGACCTACTCGGTTGTACCAGAGACGGAGGCGACCACCTACATCAGCCCAGCTTTTTTTGTGAATGGGAGACGAGTTCTAGATGGGGCCCGACGGGCCATTTTGAAGACCCCACATGCATTGGACATGCATAAGGAAGACTTCACTTTGGGATGATGCATGTGGGCTGCTTAGGAGACCATTTTATTAATAGGAATTTTAGTTTGTGTCAATTCGATCATTGGATCTTGTCGATCAGGCCATCGGGCCGCCAGATCTTTCAAATCTGGGCCCCTTAAACTCTAATCTTGCTTCCTTTATGTTTTTATTATTTTTATGATTTATTTGATGGTTGAAATTGATAATAAGTGTTTTAGTTTCCTTATTTTGGATGATGGGCCATTTCATTTAAGTGGCATAATCTTAATTATGTTGATATTTCATTATAAAAGCATCGGGAAGGGGGGGTGGACGTCCAACCATAGTGAAGGAGGTTGAGAAGAAAAGAATATATATATATATATATATATATATATATATATAGATAGATAGATAGAGAGAGAGAGAGAGAGAGAGAGAGAGAGAGAGAGAAGCTCTCTTGTGTGAATGCATTTTTCCTTTTTATTTTTAGGGTTTGTGAGAAAGCATCTCTTCCAATTAAATTGTGAAATGGTAGAGGCTTGTTTGGTGGTGGATTCCCCAAGGTACATTTTTTCTCTCTCTTCTCCAACAGGGTATTCTTCTTCCTCTCTTTTCTTCATCATCATTCCCCTTCCCTTACAACCTTCTGAACACATCAAAACCCAACCAAATCTACCTTCTCTCTCTCTCTCTCTTCTCTCTCTCTCTCTCTCTCTCTCTCTCTCTCCTCTCTCTCTCTCTCTCTCTCTCTCTCTCCCCCCAAATGCATGGACCCGCACGTGTTTCTGTACAAATTGTCACATGTGGGCTCCCGTTTGGTGTTTTTCCTCTTTGATTTCCCTCCAAATCTACTTAATCCCTAGAAACCCCATTCCTCAAATCTCCATACATGAATACAAAACCCTAATGAAAATCTGAATTTTTTGTGAAACTTCTTCTAAATCAGAATTTTGCTTGCATCATTGTCTATCCACGTGGTTGTTACACTACACACGCTAGATTGAAAGTCTCTACTTCTAAGTGGGCAACTCTTGAATAATTTTATAGTTACGTGCACCGCATATGTGATAACCTAGGACCTTCATGTTATAAATCTAAATTTCCAAATCAATTATATGGACATGTTTGATTTTTACATGGTGATTGTGAAATTAATGTGTAATTGATCGCTCATTTTGCATCTTAGGGTAGTTTCCATCATCCTACATCAAATTTGGTATTAGAGCATAGGTCTAGCGTAGGATAGGCGTTCGACAAAATTCATATACCCATAGTAGAGCATATAGATCGCATATAGCTTACTGAATTTTCTGATCTAGCTTGCTGAATTTTCTGCATGGATATTTTCAAAGTTTATATTGCTGGAATTTTCTGATTTAGTGACTTTAAGACACATAGTTGCTGAATTTTCAATTTAAACCTTATTAGAATCATTTTAGGGTTGTCCATAGGGTTTAAGGTACTAAGGGTTATCATACATATGCATCATATAGTATCACATTGAGCGTCATCAAATCTGATTTTTGTATTGCATTCATCATACAGTACACATACAGCTAGGCTCTCTCTAATTAGGGTCGTTTGGTGCATGCAAATGTGAACATGTCGTGGTTTTGGTCTATTCCCCACCATGAACTTGGATCAGATTGCCGAGGCTCTCGAAAACATTAACCACCGTTTGATGGCCAAAGAGACAATCGGACCATCGTCGCGTAATTGACTACCATCAACCAACGAATCATGCGGCTAGAGGTTACCTCTCACGGAACCCCCATCACTTGGGAAGACCACTAGTCTCAGGCAGGAGAGCCAGTGGATGAGGACCCAGTTGAACAGGGCCCAATCCCAGTAGAACCCATTAGGGGTCGTAATAGGAACCATAGTCAGGAAGTAGGTCATGTAGGACCGCGTGCCCACGAGTCCCGTAGAGAGTTGCGGTATTGTTACAACCATGAGGAACAGGTTGTGAAGAGTGTCAAAGTCGATGCTCCCAATTTTGATGGTCGCTTGACCTAAAGCATTTCATTGACTGGATAGCAGACATGGACCACTTCTTCTAGTGGCATGACATGTCAGATCACCGTTGAGTGAGATTTGCTAAAATGAAGTTGACGGGTCAAGCCAAGTTGTTCTGGACCAATACAGAGAGGAAGGCAGAACAGCGTAGAGATGAACCCATTACATCATGGGTTGAGATGAAAGAACTTCTTAAAGAAAAATACGTCCTGCTCTCCTATCGCGATCGCCTTTTAAATCAGTGGCAGTCCTTGAGGTAAGGGTCGATGCCTGTATTGGATTATATCGAGAGATTCGAAGAGTATATGATGCGATGTGATGTCGATGAGTCCCCTGCTGCAATCCTGTCTCGTTTTAGGATGGGCCTGCACCCTGAGATTAGTCGTGAGCTCATCCCTCATGATGTTGGTGCACTAGAGAGGCCTACCTTAGGGTAGAGGAGCTTGAACGATACCTAGTAAAAGTGACCATGAGGCGGTTTGGGTCTCAAGATTCCAGTGGCAAGGTTGCTCCTCAGGGAGCCAAACCTAACCCTAGGAGCCAAACCAAAGACCCAACTGATGCTCCCACCTATAATAGAGATGTTAAAGGTAAGGGCCTAGTCAGCACTAGTTCGAAGGGAAGTGAGGACGTGCGGTGTTTCCGTTGCAATGGTTTTGGTCATTTCGCAAAGGAAAGCCCAAATAAAAAAAGCGGTAAAGCTCTTATGATAAATGGGGCAAATGAGGATGATTAGGATGATGAAGACGTAGAGGAACATGAGCCTGATATTGGTGCTAGTGATGAGGAGTTTGATGAGGGGGAAACCCACACTCTCGCAGTAGTCAGATGCGCCTTTGCCCAAGCTAAAGAAAATGATGATTGGCACAGGAACACGATCTTTTACACTTATACCAAGTGTAGAGTTGTACACGAGTCTAGCTAGCTCGACTCGACTCCATTCAGCTCGGATTGACTCGGCTTGAAGGGCCAACTCGGGGCGAGTCAAGCTCACTTTTGAAAACTCGAGTTGAAATCGAGCCGAGTTCGAGCATGGTGCAGATCAACTCGACTCGACTCGACTCGAAGCTCGAGCTCGAGTATTATATATATGTGTGAACAAGCTCGACTCGACTCGACTCGAACCACTAGCTCGACTCGAAAGCTTTGGCAAACAAGTCAAGCTTCAATGTTGAGCTCGAGGGCGAGCTCGAGCTCGAGCTCGAACTCGAGTATAGCACAGATGAGTCAAGTCGGGCTTGGCCCAGCTCGACTTGACTTGACTCGATGTACAGCCCTAACCAAGTGTGGAGAAAAGAATTGTGAAGTGATCATGGATAGTGGCAGCTATGCCAATGTGGTCTGTACCAGCACCATGTTCAACTGGGCCTGAAAGCCGAGTCTCACCCTTAGCCCTGCAGAATATTGTATCCCCATCCAATTTGGGTCGTATAAGGATTTATTGTGGTGCGATGTGGTTCCCATGGATGTCGGCCACATCACCTTGGGTAGGCCCTGGTTATTTGACTTGGACTTTACAATATTTGGTCGCTCGAATATTTGTACATTCATGTTTGAGGCCAAAAAAATTAGATTGAGTCCTCTTCTACCCAAGAGCATACCAGAAAAAAGAAGACCACCAAGAAGGGTGATCCTGGAACTCTCAAGGAAGTCCAAACCTAAGTCTCTTCACATCATTAATGCAAAAGAATTTGAAAGAGAAACTACGGAGAATTCAAAGGTGTACGCCCTCATGACTAGGGAGGCTACCCCTAGGTTGGTGTAGAGTTGCCTGGTGAGGTGATTTCAGTGATGGATGAATTCAGTGATGTCTTTCTTGATGACCTCCCGGATGAGCTTTCACCTATGAGGGACATCCAGCACGCCATTAATCTTGTTCCCAAGTCGACTATCTCAAACCTTCCTCATTACAGAATGAACCCTACGTAGCATGCAGAACTCAAGAAGCAAATTGATGAGCTTCCTAGGAAAGAGTTCATACAGGAGAGCATAAATCCATGTGTCGTGCCCACCCTTCCGACGCCCAAGGAGGATGGCACGTGGCGTATGTGTGTGGATAGAAGGGACATCAACAAGATTACCATTAAGTATCGGTTTCCTATACCGTGTCTTGACAATATGTTTGACATGATGGTCAATGCCACAATTTTCTTCAAAATAGACCTCAAGAGTGCGTATCACCAGATCCGTATTCACCCAAGTGATGAGTGGAAAACGGCCTTCAAGATGAAGGATGAGCTATAGGAGTGGCCAGCCATGCCTTTTGGGCTGACCAACACCCCAATTATATTTATGCGGGTGATGACCCAGGTGTTAAGACCCTTCATGAGGAAGTTCTTAGTCGTGTACTTTGACGCCATCCTTATTTATAGTATGACTAAAGAACAACACCTTCACCATCTGAGGCAAGTGTACGGGATCCTCAAGGCAGAGAAGTTATATGCCAACCTCAAGAAGTGTTCGTTTTTGTCTGGTAGTATCATCTTCTTATGTTTTATCGTGTTATCTGAGGGCATGTTTGTAGATCCCGAGAAAGTCAAGGCCATAGTGAGTTGGCATGAGTTGCGTAATACTCATGAGATGCATAGTTTCCACAGCTTAGCCACCTTTTATAGACGGTTCATTAGAGGGTTTAATTCCATCATGGCTCCCTTTACCGATTGCATAAAAAAAGAGGTGTTCCAATGGACTAAAGCAACCTTTAGGGCATTCAAGGAGATTAAGGTCAAGATTATTGAAACTCTTGTCATGCGACTTCCAGAATTTTCCAAAGCTTTTGAGATCGCTTGCGATGCATCTGGTGTAGGTATAGGTGGAGTGCTTAGTTAGGAAGGGCACCCTATCGCTTTCTTTAGCGAAAAACTGAATGAAGCAAAAAAAAAGTATTCTACCTATGATAAGGAATTCTATACGATGGTGCAGTCCTTGCGCCATTGGCGACATTATCTATTACTGTAGGTGTTTATCTTATTCTTTGACCATGAGGCTTTGCGCTATCTCAACTAGCAAAAGAAGTTGAACCCAAGGCATGCCAAGTGGATCCAAATTTCTCCAAGAATACACTTTTGTGTTGAAGCACAAGGCCAAGGTTGAGAATAAACTTGCTGATGCATTGAATCGTAGGGTTGCGTTACTCCACTCCATAAGCGTCCAAGTCACAGGGTTTGAGCATTTAAGGGAAGATTATCCTAGTTGCCCAGTTTTTCGAGAGGTGTACATATCATTGTTAGATGGTCAGTTTAGGAGTAGTAGTGAGTTTGTTCCGGTCAGTAAGTTTTTGTTTAGAGGTGACTGATTGTATATGCCCCATATGTCCATCTGTGACTTTCTTGTCTGGAAGCTTCATGCTGGAGGGATAGCTAATCATTTTGGGCATGACAAGACTATTGCCCTTGTAGATGAGCGTTTTTATTGGCCAAGTCTCAAGAGAAACGTCGCTAACATTATAGGGAAATGTAGTGCTTGACAACTGGCAAAGCAGAGGAAGCAGAACACCGGTTTATATACACCCTTGCAAGTCCCCCACACCCCATGGGTTGATATTAGCATGGATTTCGTGCTTGGGCTACCCAAGACGATTAAAAAGCACAACTCCATCTTTGTAGTTATGGACCGTTTTGTTCTAAAACGTCCAATGCCATTAACATGGCTAAGATATTCTTTGGGGAGGTAGTTCGTCTGCATGGTTTGTCAAAGACCATTGTGTCAGATCGAGATGTGTAGTTTATGAGTTATTTTTGGAAAACTCTATGGCACATGATGGGAACTAAGTTGCAGTTCTCTTCGGCATATCATCCTTAGACTGATGGTCAGACGAAGGTTGTCAATCGAAGCTTAGGGAATTTGCTACGATGTCTGGTGGGAGACCATATTAGAACCTGGGATGCAATTTTGCCTGTAGCTAAGTTTGCATACAACAATTCCATCAATAGGTCCACAGGAATGAGTCCATTTGAGATAGTATTCGGGTAGAAGCCTAGAACGCCTATAAATCTCATACCTATGTCCGTTTCACATAGGCCATATAAGTCCGCAGAAGCATTTGCACGGCATATTCATGACTTGCATAGTGAGATCAAGAAGCGCATTAATGCTAGTAATCAATATTATAAAATCACCGCATATTCACATCGTAGGTTCAAGGAGTTTCAGGTGGGTGACTACGTCATGGTCCACATTAGGCCCGAACAATTCCCACAGGGAACCGTGAAGAAACTGCATGCCCACAATGCAAGTCTAAATAAAATTTTGACAAGAGTGGGCCCTAATGTGTATGTGGTGGATCTTCCATCTAACATGGGCATTAGTGTGACGCTTAATGTGGCAGACCTTGTGCCTTGTGACAAACCCACACATCCATCTTCTAGTCCTGTTGCAATCTTTTCTCCTATCCCAGATGATGGTGTCCCTGACCACTTCCCCAACCCATGGCCTTTACCAGATTTTACTTTCCACTCATTGCCTTCTCTTCCATCACTACATGATCAGAAAGAAGAGATCGAGGATATTCTTGACAACCAAGCGGTCTCTACCCGCCATGGAGGATATCATAAACAACTCATGAAGTGGAAGAACAAGGCGGAGTCAGACAACACCTGGATTATCGAGGCAGAGTTCCAGCACATTGATCCTGACCTCCTTGAGCGTTATCACAGCTTTATTTTGCCAGTGATGAATTATACTCAGCCGGGGCAAATTCTTCTCTACCGAGAAGAATTGATGGGAACATCAGAGGACCTACTCGGGTGTACCGGAGACAGAAGCAACCACCCATATCAGCGCAACTTTTTTTGTGTATGGGAGACGAGTTCCAGATGGGGCCCAACAAGCCATTTTGAAGACCCCACATGCATTGGATGTGCATCAGGATAAACACACTTTGGGATGATGCATGTGGGCTTCTTAGGAGAACATTTTAGTCATAGGAATTTTATTTCGTGTCGATTCGACCGTTGGATCTTGTTGATCAGGCCATCGAGCCGCCAGATCTTCCAAATCTAGGCCCCTTAAAATCTGATCTTGCTTCCTTTATGTTTTTAGTTATTTTTAGGATTTATTTAATGGTTGAGATTGATAAGTGTTTTAGTTTCCTAATTTTGGATGATGAGACATTTCACTTAAGTGAGTGGCATAATCATAATTATGTTGATATATCATTATAAAAGCGCAGGGGGTGGACGTCCAACCCTAGTGTAGGAGATTGAGAAGAAAAGGAAAAAAAAAAAGAAAAAAAAGAAGCTCTCTTGTGTGAAGGTATTTTTCCTCTTTGTTTTTAGGGTTTGTGAGAAACCATCCCTTCCAATTGAATTGTGGAAGGGCAAAGGCTTGTTTGGTGGTAGATTCCTCAAAGTACATTTTTCCTCTCTCTTCTCCAACAAGGTATTCTTCTTCCTCTCATTTCTTCCTCATTCTCCTTCCCTTACAACCTTCTCAACCCATCAAAGCCCAAACCAAATCCTCTCTCTCTCTCTCTCTCTCTCTCTCTCTCTCTCTCTCTCCCCTATCCACACGTGGACCCGCATGTGCACACATGTGTCCGTACGGGCAGCCACATGTGGGCCCCCCTTTGGTGTTTTCCCTCTTTGATTTCCCTCCAAACCTACTTAATCCCTAAATCTTTTAAATCCCTAGAAACCCAATTCTTCAAATCTCCATCAATGAATCCAAAACCCTAATGAAAATTTGAAATTTTTGTGAAATTTTCTCCAAATCAGAAATTTGCTTGCATCATTATCTATCTACGTGGTTGTTGCACTACACACACTAGATTGGAAGTCCCTACTTCCAAGCGGACCACTTTTAAATTATTTTATAGTTACGTGCACCTCGTATGTGATAACCTAGGACCTTTGTGTTATAAATCTGAATTTTCAAATCAATTATATGGATATGTTTAATTTTTACATGTTGATTGCTGAAATTAATATGTAATTGATCTCTCATCATGCATCATAGGATAGTTTCCATCATCTTACATCACACCATCAATGCTAATTGTCCTTTATGTGGGGCCCCTCACTGTCCACCACCCATCACATGGAGTCCACATTTGATGTGTCCATAGTGCGGGCCCTACCTTCGAAGTGGATTGTCCATAATGTGGGGCCCACTTTTGATATCCACCATTCATCATGTGGGGCACACCTTCTATGTGGATCATCCATCATGTGGCCCACTTTGGATGTGGGTCATCCATCATGCGAGACCTTGGATGTAGACCGTCCATTAGGTGGGGCCCACTTGATGTGGACCATCCATTATGAGGGGCTACACTTTGACGTGGGCCATCCATCATGTGAAGCCCACTCCATCCATTATGTGGGCCCACCTTGTTGTGGACCATTCATTGTGTGGGGCCCCACCTTCAATATGGGTCGTTCATCATGTGGGCCCACCTTAAATGACCATCATCCATCATGTGGGTCCCACCTTTGATGTGGACTGCCCATCAAATGGGACCCACTTGATGTGCATGTTCCGTCATGCTGGGCCACACTTTGATGCGGATCATCTATCACGCGGGGCCTACCTTTGATATGAACTATTCATTACGTAGGCCCACCTTGATGTGGGGCCCCACGTTCAATATGAGTCATTCATCACGAGGGGCCCCACCTTGATGTGGACCATTCATTGTGTGGGGCCCCACCTTCAATATGGGTCGTTCATCATGTGGGCCCACCTTAAATGACCATCATCCATCATGTGGGTCCCACCTTTGATGTGGACTGCCCATCAAATGGGACCCACTTGATGTGCATGTTCTGTCATGCTGGGCCACACTTTGATGCAGGTCATCTATCTCGTAGGGCCTACCTTTGATGTGAACTATTCATTACTTAGGCCCACCTTAATGTGGGGCCCTACGTTCAATATGAGTCATTCATCACGAGGGGCCCAACTTTGATGTCCACCATCCATCATGTGGGTCCTACCTTTGTTGTGGACAATCTATCATGTGCGGCCCACTTGATGTGAATAGTCCATCATGTCATGTGGGACCCACCTTTGATGTCTACCATCCATCATGGTCCCACCTTTGTTGTGGACCATCCATCATGTGAGGCCCAACCTTCAATATGGGTCATTCATCATGTGGGCCCACCTTTAATGTCAACCTTCCATCATGTCGTCACACATTCAATGTTCACCATCCATCATGTGGGTCCCACCTTTGATGTGGACCATCCATCAGGAAGGGCATGCTTGATGTGAATCGCCATCATGTGGGGCCACACTTTGATGTAGGCCATCCATCATGTGGGGCTCACCTTTGATGTGACGGTGCATTATGTGGGGTCACCTTTGATGTGGACCATTCATCGTGTGAGGCCCACCTTCAATATGGGTTGTTCATCATGTGGGCCTACCTTGAAGAGATTGTAAAGAGAAGAGAAGAGGGTAAGATGGGAATTACTTGAAAAGTTTAAAGACAAACTTGTCCAAAAATTAGTCCAAAATGTCTACCTACTTAAGCCAAATAAGCTCCATTTCAAAAAGTAACCCCTCCCTAATTTATAAAATCAGAGCTTATTTGCTACTTTCTAAACAAATAAGCACTTTGATAAGACTTTTACCAAAAAGTCTAAAAGTTTTTTTTTTTTAAAGAAATAAGCCAATAAGCTCTTATTTGTAGAGATGCCAAATGCCCCCATAGTGATTAGGAATAAGATTAAATCGATGCCTCAAACAAAAGATATTTTAGGGTTTTATGTTGAGAAAAGTAATGGAGTCTTCCCTTGTTTTATTTGAGAAATTGTGAAGCTTTTAACTTTACTCCGGAAGCGTATTAGCAATTATGAATGCTTTCCCATAATGCCCTGGTGTGGAAACTCATTTCCGACGTTAATGAACTTTTTGGCAATTTGCATTCTTACATGTGAGTTCTAGTTTTGCATTCTTAGACATAAGTGCAAGTTAAATGAGTTTATTAAAACTTTTATCTTGTTATTTTGTGTTGTATTTGAATTTATTCCATCACAAACCTTAATTATTTGGGTTTTTCTTGTGTCTACCCTTGCAGCTTAGGTTTAGAGAGAGAGAGAGAAGAGAGAGAGAGAGAGAGAGAGAGAGAAGAGAGAGAGAGAGAGAGAGAGAGGATACATGCTTTACCATAAACATCGGAGAGGTATGACAATTAGAAAGAAAATAATTTGAAGATAAAACAAAAGGGCATTGGATAATCATAACTCCTAAGGGGAAAAAAGAAAAGATAAATTAATCTTATGAACATAATTGAGGGTGCCAACATACATCCTATTGTAAGATTGTGGAATTTAACTCGGAAACTATTGAAATACATTAAAAAGAAGATATACGTCAACCATAAAACTTACCCAATTAAAGAAAAAAGGGTTTTCAAAATGCGAGCAAAACATCCACTTTCTTTTCTTTTGTTTTCTTTACTACTTTTGTTGCTTCTTTCTTCTTTTTTTTAGATGTAAATCCAAAAGCACATGTCTTGCATTGACTACGAGAGATTAAATACGTACGTAAATGTACCCAATTTATGCAAGAAACATATTAATAATCATCCCAACTTGCAAATTAGACAAATGACACTAAAATAAATATTTCCTTTACTTATGAAAATGAAATCAAGTAATTCAAACCATCTTCATTACTTTCCACGAACACCAGGTTTGAACTACTCACCCTGTGACAAACCACAAAGAAGTTTGTTATGCTGCCTTCAAGTATCCTATCCCCATCATTCGACAACAAGAGCTCCGTCACTAGAGGCGGCCTCAACTTCTCCAAGCACTTCCTTGTCCTAACATGAAAAGAAAAGGAAAGAATTAACTATAAGAGGGATGTTTAAACAGATGGAAATACACACACACACACACACCTGAGTCCAGTGAAAATCCCTTCCCACTTTGCTATAGCTTACCTGATTATTGGATCACATTGACTTTTGGGCCCTAGGGGTTTCATGACGTGACTCATCTAGTGGGCGCGGGGGGCTTTTGATTGGAGAGAGGGAGGGGGGTTAGCAACATATCCAATCCTTTCGAATGGCACACGGGGTGACTGATTTTCGATTCAATCCATTCATTCCCTCATACAACTAGAAGCATGACATGGTGCAAAAATCATGCCAATCGGGTGATCCTCAACTTCCAATCAATAGGATGAAAATGGATAGTCAAGAATGACCGGAGAAATAAAATAGGTCCAATCATCATATTGAAACATCTAAACATCTAATAGATAGATCCCACCTTTATTTCTTATGATTCTAGAGTAGCACTTTGATCTAATGATTCTAACCATGTGATTTATGGCTCGTAGACAACAGACGGTTGTAACAAATTGGCCACATTCAAAGGATTAGGACCATCAATCGGAGTGATTTTTGCACCACAGCTTGCTCCTAGTTGCATGCTTGAATGAATGGTTCAGAACAACGATAGGTCACCCCGTGTGCCGTTTAAAAGGTTTGGGGACGTTAGCAAACCACTTCCCCCCACGCGCGCGCACACACACACAGATATATATATATATATATATATATATATATATATATATATATATATATATATATATATATATATATATATATATATATATATATATATATATCTCATCATGACGACATTGTCGTCTAAGCCTTATCATCATTACGTATATATAATAATATGACCAAACTAACGGCAGTTTTTGTTTGTGCTAGCACTCAGTACTGTTTGAGCACTCTTCTCAGTGATCCAGAGAATTTATCCAGTGGGCCACACAATGATGGGAGATGACAGACGATCCCAGCCATCCAATTGTAATCACCCAGCAGATAGATGTTTAAAATACAGTGGACGGTCCATGTGCAATGGGAAAAAACCTTCCGGATGGTTGAATCATTCTACAGAGAGACTCTAAGTCCACTGCCAACCCATGTCCCGGAAGGGCTTGCCAGATGAAAGGCTGGGGTAACAGAAAGGTGGGGCCCCAGCTGCTTTAGGTCAAGCATGCTAAAAGAAAATTTTCCTACACAGACCTGACCCACTCTGACCACTTGGCTCTCGCAACATCCCTTCCGCAGCCAACAACAGCTAATTGTGCACCGTTCTCTGTCCCACCAAACACAGGCGGGACATAAATCCCGAAATGCACATACACATCCAGACCCATAGGAGGGCCCCCATTCCCACAGATGAGCGTTGTGACTGCCAATTCTTCACCATCAGATCTGCTGCCATCCCGCTGTTCTATCAACGCAGACCGGAACCCAGCCCGTAACGAGTCAGTAACCAAAGGCCGGAGTACAAAATCCCAACATGACAACAAGGATGATGATAACAATGTAGTTCTAGTCCTTTGGGAAATGAACAAATCAGGACAGGATTCGGCGAGAACTCGGGTGGAGTCGGCGAGCCTGAGCAGATGTCTTTCCCAAAACAACAAGGAGGATGCATTGAAGTTTGTGCGAGAGGTCGTGTAAGCACCTGATTAGATGGGAGAAGGGAGATTAAGGCTCCTTTGGATGCCTGTAAATTTTGTATGTGATAAATGATTTGCAGATGTAAATCATTTACAGTCTGTCTTGTTGGCTTTAAGCTCTAATCTGTTTACAGGTAACTAGTTATCTGTGTTTGGATAGCCTGCAAACTGTTTAGAGGGATTTCATTTGCAACTAAAAGTTCAAAATTATGGCCGTTAGGCTGTAAATGATTTGCAGGTAAATGAAATCACAGTTTTTAAAAGGGATTTCATTTGCAGCTAAAAGCAGTAAATGATTTACAAGCCTGTAAGGGGTCGTTTGGATGCCAGTAAATAGGGCAAGTTGTAAATAATTTACAGGGAAATCATTTACACTCTGCATTTGGATGACCTTTTTTATTGTAAATCATTTACAGGCTGTAAATGATTTACAGCATTTAACCCTATCTCATTTACAGCCTAATGGCTATATTTTCAAATATTGGCTCTCCATTTACGAGACTTAATTTACAGGCTATCCAAACACAAATAATCATTTACAGCTTACATCCAGATCCAAACAAGACAGGCTGAAAATGGTTTACACCTGTAAATCCTGTACCACTTAAACCATTTACAGGCATCCAAACGACCCCTCGATTTATAGACATTTTTCAGCATTCAAACACTGCCTGTAAATCATTTACCAGTATTTCATTTACAGCTAACCCAATTTACAGGCGTCCAAACGTCATGGGCTCGTTTGGCAGCGTGGATTTGGATTTCTCTCAAATCCAAATCCCTCCAATTACCTGCTAACAAACGAGCCTTTATTCTTACTGTAACATATAGATGAGGGTCGGTTCCTCTGCAAAGTTGTAGAATAAGCTTATTCTACAACTACACATCCGCTCCGTCCATCATGTGAGGCGCATCAAAACGGTGGGACCTACACACAATCTGGAAGGTATTAATAGTGGCCGTCCCCATAACAACTGTTCCTTACGGTTTGACTGACCTGTGTTTTGAATCGGCCTGATTTTTGGAATAAGATGGTGAAATTGAATGGGCATGAACAGAGTGGATGTGGGCCATACGTGACGATGGGACCCACCACAGATAGTTGTGGAATAAGCTTTATTGAAGAGAAAGGGGGAAAGATGGAAGTACCAGAATGGGATTGGAGGAAGGTAGAGATGGAAGGAATGTCTTGAGTCAGACAGGGGACGCCATTGACAACCAGGAACCTGCTACTCCCCATTCTCTATCTTTTTACTTGTACACTTTCCTCTGCCTGCCTGCTGATGGAAGAAGGGTGCCTTCTTCCGTTCCATGGTGAGTGGGAGTACATTTTCCTACTCGTAGTCGGGGGAACGGCTTCTGAATCCTTGATGTGGGGCCCACCGTGATGTATGTACCTTACATCCACTGTCCATCGGTTTTGTCAGCTTATTTTAAGGCATGGATTAGAAAACGAAGCATATCCAGATCCCAGTTGGAACACACCACGGGTACCCACCACCATTAGTGGGCCCCCGACCTTGGGGCCGAGATCGATGTATGCGTTGTATATCCACTACATCCATAAGTTGTTCCGGCTCATTTTAGGGCATAGTCGAAGCAGATATAAGTCTATAATGCATCAATTCACAGCAGTGGACATTTACTATTAAAAACTTTTTTATAGGCGACAAAAATTCCCAAGTTGATATTTGTGTTTTTTCTAGGTCTGCATAATTTTTTCCAGAGGTTAAATGGAAAATAAACATTACAAAAAGCATGAATGCACGGTTTATGTAGTGTGGTCACTTGAGATTTGGATCCGCTTCATTTTTGGGACTATACCCTAAAATGATATGGAATAGCTAATCGACGGAGTTAATATACAATACATACATCAAGGTAGTCCCATAGTCGGGACTCAACAACTAAGTTGTTACCCTAGGAAGCGGTGCACCAAGAAGCTCCGCGAGGCCTAATGTGATGTGTGTGTGATATTGTCCCCATCGATCATTTGCCCTGGTTCATGTTTAAACTTGAAACCGAAACTGATAAAGCCATTTGAAAACTCAATGGGCCACACCACATGGAAAGGTGAGGATGGGCACACTATTTACACCTATTTTTGGTGCCCTGACATGGGTCAATCAAAGGTTGTCATGTGTCGACATCATGTGACTGCAATTGGCATAAAACATACTCTCATTCGAGAGTATCATCGTTCTTGTTTTCTTCGACAATATGTATTTTGTTACAAATGCGAAGGCACGTGCCCTTATGCTCATCTTTAGGAGAATGAATCATGCTATGTAGGCACATTTATCATGTCCATTAATGAGACAATGTGCCCACCACATCTGTCACAAATCTGGTCATATTATTCTTGATGAGGTTGTCTCTTGTTGTCCTTCCAAATTGGTAGATCTCTCCAGACACATTCAGAGTGGCTATAGCGTTCGAAAAGATTCCGAAGATTACACCAACATTCAAGCAAATCCAACCCAGATTTGGAGAGACAGACACATCGGCCAAGTCAGGTTCCCCATTCTGTACATTAATCGGAATTGAGAAAATAGGGGAACTAGATCAGATCTGCGTCGATGACGCAATTGTACCAAGTATCAAATCGCCCTATCACTCGAAACCATCACATATAGCATGGTTAAGTGCATGAGGGGTTTTGATCCAAGTCGTCCAACACCTTGAACTGAAGGAACAGGGCGACCATGAGCATGCCCATGGTCGATCTGAAACCCGATTAGCCCATGGGGGTTCCTGGAATCTGATTTGGTAGCCAAGTCAAGAGAAACTTTAGTGGTCCTGAGCCTAATCCGTGTAGCTGGCCATTGTTGAGTGTGAAATATTATATATTTCTCCCTTGTTATGCTTTGGTTTTATGAACATGAATGTGCTTAATTGATCTAATTACACATGTTTTCTCTTGCGAGGTGATTTTGAGAGTTAAGGATAAAATGACGCTTAAAGAATATATTTGATGCTTAAAGAATAACTAAGTAGAGGATTGGATCTATGGAGGCTAGGATTGAAGAATTCAAGATTCCAAGATCCAATGAAACAAAGTGAGGAAGGAAGAAAATCAAAGACTTGAAATGAAGAAATCAGAAAGTGCAGAAATCGACCCTTCGATGTCATCGAAACTAACGTCGATCCCATTGTAAAAATCACGAATTTCTGATTTTGATGCTGGACATATTCATGCACTCTTCGATGTCATCAAAGGCATGTTCTATGTCATCGAAGCCAAGTTCGATCCCATCGAATGAGGTTCAATGACATCGAGAAAATACAATAATTTGAATTTCGTTGCTGGACAGTTTCCTTATTTCAGTCGAATTTTTCGGAGTTCAATGCCATCGAAGCTACAACAGTGGCATAAAATCAAGTCAGTTTTGAAGACGATACGAATCAAGCCTATATAAAGGGGTGTTTTAAGATCTTCTAATGACGAATTATGGTAGAAGGAGCAGAGCAAACAGTTGTGGAGCTTTAAGGAGTCCTCCCTCTTCTCCAAACCTTCGATTCTAGTTAGTTTTTATGTTTTTCTATTTGATTTTTAGTTCAATCATGTCTATGGTTGGCTAATCTCTTAGCTAGATCTAAGAGGTAAAGCGTATAGTTTTTCTTAATGTTTATTTTACTTTGATTCAAGTTATTTAGTTTTTTATGTTGAACAATTCATAGATATTTAGTTTGAATGAAGCACTACTTGAATTTGATCCATTGTCGACTCCGGGTACTTTGGATGCTTAGGAAAACTTTTGATATTTTCTTACATGTTTCGCAATAGTTTGATCTGTAAAATCCATTTATCTATCATTGACTATGGGCATAATATATACTTTGAATTCCCTACGATCAATACGTTGATGCTTTACGGAAGAACCAATTCAATGAAAGTTCTAATCTGTTTTGAAGTATTTGAATGATGATTTAACTGCTCTATTATCCGGCTGGATAGTATAGGACTTCGATTTCAGTTGTGTGATTCAATTGAATCAAGTAAATTAACATTAATGAAGCTATAAGTGGATCCTTGGCACTTTAGTGTTCTATTCTTGATGGTTTCTTTCACAATTACTATTTTAAACTAGAATTTAGTAGTAGTTTAGATTATAGTTCTAATTCTAATGTAGTCCAAAAATCACACAATAGCGAGTCCTTGTTGTGGGTACGACCTCGGTCTCACTGATTTATTACTACATCGTAACCCTGCACTTGGGGTTGTCATAGCAACCATCACCAGAGACATTGAGTGGCTGATATTCATCAAGGTTTAGCCATTGACCTAGCCGTCTGGATCAAAGAAATCTTGACATATCTAGTCCTGGTCTTTAGTGGATCATAGACACCCCGCGATGGATCGATTACGAGAGGAAGATCTGAGAAGCCAGGGAATACGAATCCGACTGGAGTCCTTCTTCCCAATCCAAGTCGCTAGTTCCAAAGCAATCAAAGGGATTCCCACATCCAAAATAATAATGTGAGAACGAAGGATCTAGAAGCAATAAGGAAACCCTAATAAGGGTTTCACCGCCTTGAGAATCTATAAAAGGAGCAATAGAAGAAGAGCTCGAGGCCCTACGCCAAACACATCAACCTATCTTTTATTTTATCTTTCCTTTATTATTCTCAGCATAACCTAACCTATTTTTACATAGCTACTACCTAACGGCTCCTGCTATAGTACCTTAAGAGTAGAAATAATCTTTTTACAACCATAAGTTGTAAGACTATAATCATTTAAGTTCCAATTTAGTTGATCACACCTGCCTTGATTGTCTGTTCCGATAGACGCATCAGATATTTATCCTTTCCCTTTTGTTTATTCATTTGGTTGTCTCACAACTTATCGATTATAATAAGCATCATTTCCAAATATTAATGAAATCAGCAATAATTCGCCTTCTTTAATTGTATGTGTATCTTCATTACTTTGAGAAGTACTTTGAACTTAAAGTGTTGGTGAAAGAACAAGCCCTTAAGTCCATAGACTCATGTCTATTGTAACAAGGCAAAAAGAACTCATTCGAAAGGGCTAACCCCTGCCCTTTCACAAATCGCCTGAACGGAAGTACAAATATTGGTGGGCTAGAGGACCCTGGATCTTTGATCCTAATCTCCAATCTGTTCAGCTTAACGCGAGGGAATACCAGTAGTTCAGTCAAACTTTAAGTCGAGTAGACTCTAGTATGCCTTTGCATTTTACCCACACATGAAAACAGAATTTAGACCCTCAATCACACGAATGATCTAGTTTGATTGAATTTGTGATAACACTATTTCTGGCACGCCCGATGGGACCCAGTAAAGTTCATTATATTTCTTATTAGAATAAGATGCCCCCCAAATAAAAAAAAAAAATGTTATTTCATTTTTTGTGGTCGATGTTGCGGAAGAACAATAAGATGTGGAGTCACAGGAGCCCATAATTGAGGTTGAAGTGGGTCATCTTCTCAACAGATTTCTGGTGACTTTGTTACGTTCTTTAAATAATTCACTAGATGTATGCAACATGTTACCAATATGTGTATATCACAGCTTGAGATAAGTGAGAAATCAACCCAGAGTCTCATCAAAAGACTCAAAGCCATGGATAGGCGTTCTCCTTTACTCCATCCTGTTGGACACGAGGAGGAACAACCTACTAAGCTCCCAATCAAAGCCAGTCAGATCAAACTACAATGTCGTCTGTTACCTCCTCCATTGGTGATGAAGAACAATTGAGATGGTCATTTATATAGTCAGTCGGATTACCCTGACTTACAGAGTTATTATACTTCCAGGAGTCAATACCCGACTGATCGAAGTAACTCAGGGGGGATTGACTACATAGCCACCATTATACAGTAATGTGGTCGAGCCACTTCAGATCCAACCTCTGAACGGCCTAACCAATTACTAGGTTGATTACTAAAGGGGGCAATCCCAAGTAGCATTGGTAGCATATCATAGGATGGACGTGTCCGGGGGTAACCTTCGACAGCGTATTCATACCACGATAGCTACCAAAGGGCTGAGCCACTCGGGGGCAACCTCCAATCATGACTCCATCCTATTAAGGACAACCCAGGATGGAGTCGCTTGGGGGGTAACCATTGACCATGCCTCTTTCCCGTAATGGCTACCAAATAGTAGAAACGCCTGAAGTTAACTCCCGGTAGCAACTTACCTAGAGTTGTACACGAGTCAAACCGAGTCGAGCTTGGCATAGCTTGATTCGGCTCAGGTCGGTCCTCGAGCCTGACTGGCCAGCTTGGCTCAGTTCGGTCAGTAGCTCGGGCCAGTTCGAGCCAAGTTAGAGCCTGTACAGCATTTTCTTGAACACATGAAGTGCGCCTTCAATTTCTCATGGTATGTAAAACAGCAGCAACAGTTTACAGGTATTTCATCAAACACTCAGTAAGCAACATCAAAATCCAGATGCAAGGGTCTTTGTTTCATATCCATACCTTCCTCACCACCAGCCTACACTTCATTGAGTCATTTCATCAAACGTTTGGTGAGCAGCATCAATATCAAAACAACCGAGTCACCGAATTAGTTTGATCCGAGTTTGTTTCAAGCTGAGGTTCGAATCGAGCTCAGACAAGCTCGAACTCGGCTCAAAATTTTTTCGAGCTCCAAAAACCAGCTCGACTCAGCTCGAATTCAGTTTCAAATGGAGCTTTTTCGAGTTGATTCGAGCGAGTTAACCGAGCTAACTCGGTTCATGTACAGCTCTAAACTTACTTATCGGTCGTAAACTCAAATGTGGGATGACTGCATAAAGTTCTCGACTAAGAAGATCCGCAAGGCCCACAAAGGTCGCTCAGTTGGGATGATATCATTGGACTCATCCATGACTAAGGTGTCTAACCGAATGGCCAACAAATCGTTCGACCGACCTATAGGAAACCACACCCTGAGTGGATCGACCAAAATTATGAACTCCCCAAAAGTTTCAAGTTCCTAGAGTTCACACTATTTTCAAGGTGCGATGAAACCTCTACCATAGAACATATCGGCTGTTTCACCATGCAATGCGGTGAGACGTCCCATAACAACTTTTGAAAGCTCAGGTTATTCGGGAATATTCTAACGAGATCTGCATTTATCTAGTACATTAACCTACCGACTAACTTGGTCCAGACATAGGCCAAGGTGGAAGAAAATTTTCATATGCAGTTCCATCGCACTAAGCTGGAAGTATCCATGGTCGACCTGTTTAGGCTAAGACAACTACCGGAGGAGTCGACCAAACAATTCATTAACCAATTTAAGGGCACAGGAAACCGTTGCTCGGTGATCCTCCCCAAGGTCGAGTTCGCCAGGTTAGCTGTATAAGGCATAGGTTTTATGCTTCGTAAGAAGTTTCAAGGCATGTACTTTGGTAGCCTATTCGAATTGTTGACCAGAGCCACTAGGTACGAATTAATCATTTGGGAGGAGCAACAACGGATGAGCGCATCCAAAGGAACATTTTACTATGACCTAAACTATGAGCTGGTTGTAGCAGACATAGAATTTACACAGCGGGGGCAAGGACTATGATACCTCTTTCGAGGTGGCCATGGACGAAATCTTTGGAACACGGCCATGCGAATGTCTGGCCCTAAAGAGGGTCGAGTGCACGACATCAGGCGTGGCAAACCTGAAAATGGGCACCCTTGAGGTTGCACGGATGTATACATTCAACATTTCCAAGGCTGAGGAGATATTCGATACCTTGCTCTATAGTAAGTTCATCAAAATTCCAGTACATCAGAAACCCTAAGTCGAGGATATCAAAAGTGGAAATAATTGTAAATGACAAAGGAAAGGCTGTAATGTTGTGTTAAGACTCTGAGAGTTCGAAGTCTCAAATATCTGATGATGAGCCTCAGACTTTCCTTTATTGCATGTGTTAAAAGAAGATGTTCTGGCAACAGAGACAGGGTTGGGACCCAGTGCAGCTCAAGCTGAAGACCTTCTTCCTAACTCAAGGAAAGCCTAAACAGTGGTCGACGCCTTCGTACTAACGGAGCAAGTTCATAGAGAGACGTGCCAATTTTGACAAGACGCCTAGGACTGGTGCCGATAAATGGAAAGGAGTGCCCACCAATCTCCCTATGAGCAACAAGACAATTGCCAACAAACTAAGACCCTACCTACCCCAACAGGCAACAAGATGGCAGAAGTGCTCGGTAAAGTATGCTAGGGATGAGTTACTAACAATTAGGCCCTAACAATGATTGACTGAAGGCTACTTGACCAAACCCAACCCTAATAATGGGCTTGGCACATAGTTGATGTCACAACTAAAACTCGATGAATGGGCTCATAGAATTCCCGAGCTTCAAATTCCGATAGTGACAACCTCCGTAATACCCCAAATTTGGCCCTTAGCTCCATATGCCAAGTTTCGATCTTAGGATCCCATAACAAGGATTTTTGGGTGATTTTTTTATTGTAAATGAGCATACCCACTAGTGTACAAAAAAACCATCATCGCATATTTACTATATAATCTATTTAAGTATAGTGTTGAAACTAGAAAAATAAGATACGACAAAATTCCAAAAGATCAGGCTCATGCTCTAGCCTCAACATTATTGATATACTCTGGCATAGCCTGTAGTGTAAATAAATGCGTATAAGCTTCCTACGAAGCTTAGTAGAGTGTGTGCATACGTGCGCAAGGCATATGACAAGTATATCAATATCAAAGTAAGCGAACAATGATGAAGGTCTAAGTTATCTAAGTCCATAAATGCTATCAACCATACTGAGGCTATGCAATGTAAGGGCCTATAGGGCTGAGTGTTATATGTTAGAGATGCAACGCAAGCATGCCAATACTCAACTAATCAACGTATCATAACAATTCCCATATTAGAATATCATCGGGTCTAGTATACTTCGTCATTGCTTGCCACTCATTGTGCGCATGACTAATTAGTGAGTGGAAGAGACCTCACTATTCTCCTCATTAGTGGTATGTTAATGCCCACCTGGCTCATTGATAGTGGACCCAATTCACGAGTTGGTCAGACTTGACCTACCTTATAGCCCCCTTCACTTGGGTGGATAAGGTTACACCCCCTTCAACCGATCTAGACATAGTGGGAAATGCGGCCTACTGCTATTTAGCACTCGAGCACTCATGTTGTCCATTCAGTCTTGATGTTTGAGCATCCTACTGATACCATAGGGTTTAAGGACTTTCACCCAAGGACATTCTATGTGCCTAGTGACTATAATAGATTTTTGGTGTCCATAATCTCATTCGCCAGCTACAATAAGGCTGTAGGACTATCTCCTTGGTGTTGTTAGGTAGTAGGTGCAACGTGACATACATAATGCACAATGTATGAATCACACTATCTAAGTCATGCATCAAACCTATGCGTACCACACGATTATGCGGGGTGACCCTATCTCATATGGGTCCCTAAGTATCACAAGCTAAAAACATATGCTATGATTAGTTATCATCTATCGTCGGGCATACACATGATGTGTATGAACAAATGAATGGGCATGGTATCCATGACACTAAGCATACTATTAGTATTGACTTATCAAACTAAGTACACTAGCATGTTATCAAACATATCATGTGATAATCGGCCTTAAATGACCCGATATATAGAGAGACTGGACCCAAACAGTGGCCCCACTAGCAATATAAAAGCACATATGGCATGGCCCATTTAAGACCTGAATCGGCCCCTCATATGGTCCATATACTAAAATGATTTAACATATAGATATGCGGCATGGGTAAACTATATACATCAAGGCTATGAGCCAGGATGGGCACCAACAAATACCTTAAAGTGGGGCCCACACATTAAACAACATGAGATAAGTCCCACTATCTAGCATGAGGTCCACTTGGGCCAAGGATCTGCCTTGATTTTGAGTCCATGCTCTAAAATGAGCTATCAAAATTGATGAACATCATGAATATAAAACAAATATTACAAGGTGAGACCCACCACTAGCCCACCTCCCAGATGACATCGATAAGACACATGCATACATCATGGTGGGAGGCACTTGGGACACCTGAATAAACACATACACCATGGTGGGGTACACAATGGGCCCCATGAATAGGTTGGGTGACAAATAAACATTACAGTAAGCCCTTGGAAGTTTACAATGGTAGGTTGATAATTGTTATGACAACCCCGAGTGTAAGGCTGCGACATAGTAATAACTTGGTGAGATCGAGGTCATACCCATAGGGACATGCCATTTGTATGATTTTTGAAATAGATTAGAACTAGAACTAGAATTTAAACTAATTACTAAATTCCAGAAAAAGAATAATGATGAAAGAAACTATCAAAGATAAAGTATTAAATGTCAAGGATCCAACTTCATTAATGTTACTTTACTTGATTCAATTGGATAACACAACTGGAATCGAAGTCCTATCCTATCTAGTCAGATAATGGAGCAGTTAAAACATCATTCATTCATCAAACAAATATGAACTTTCATTGAATTGGTTCCCTCATAAAGCATCAATGTATTGATCACAAGGAATTCAAAGCATCTATCATGCTCGAAGTCAATGATAGATCAATGGATTTTACAAATCAAATGATTGCAAAACATGTAAGAAAATATTTACAGTCTTCATAGGCATCCAATGTGCCCGGAGTCAACAATGGATCAAAGCAAACTGAAAATACTTCTTCATTCAAACTAAATATCAATGAATAGTTCAACTTGAAAAATCAAATAAATTGAATCAAAGTAAAATAAGCATTAAGAAGAACTACAAGCTTCACGTCTTACCTCTAGCTAAGAGATTAGCCAACCATAGACATGATTGAACTAAAACTCAAATAGAAAAATATAAAAATTAACTAGAACTGAAGGATTGAAGAGGAAAGAGGACTCTTTGAAACTTCACAACTCCTTGATCCACTCCTTCTATCTTAATTCGTGTTTAGAAACTCCTAAAACATCCCTTTATATAAGCTTGATTCGCACCAACTTCAAAATTGACTTGATTTTATGCAGCTCTCGCAGCTTCGATGCATAGGCAATCACTCTGTCCTTCTGCATCAGAACACAACCCAAACTAACACGAGAAGCGTCGATGTATATCGTATACTTGACCCCTTGCTCTGACAATACTAGCACAGGGGCAGACATCAGCTTGTCCTTCAATTCCTGAAATGCTGCTTCTGCCTTCTCATTCCAGGCAAATTTGAGATCCTTCCAAGTTAGCTGAGACAACGGTCTCACTATCTTGGAAAAGTCCCTAATGAATCGGCGATAGTAGCCAGCAAGTCCCAAAAAGCTTCTCATTTCGGTAACCGAACCGGGCTGCTCCCAGTCCTGAACTGCGGCTACCTTAGCAAGGTCCACAACTATCCCTTCCTTGGACACTACATGTCCCAGGAACTTCACTTCTTCCTTTCAAAAGTCGCACTTCTTGTATTGCACAAACAATTGGTTCTTTCTGAGCGTATCAAAAACTGCTCGCAGGTGTTCCTCGTGCTCCTTCCGACTCTTAGAATATATCAGGATGTCATATATAAACACAATGACGAATCAGAATAGATACGACCGAAACACCCGGTTCATTAAGTCCATGAACACGGCCGGAGCGTTTGTGAGTCCAAACGACATCATAAGAAACTCTTAGTGCCCAAAACTGGTCCTGAAAGTTGTCTTATGCACGTCCTCATCCCTGACGCGCAACTAGTGATACCCTGACTGTAAGTCAATCTTTGCGAAATACTGTGCTCCCTTCAACTGGTCGAACAGATCATCTATCATGGGCAAAGGATATTTGTTCTTCACTGTCACTTGGTTCAACCTGTCATAATCAATACACAATCGCAGTGATCCATCCTTCTTCTTTACAAACAACACAGGTGCTCCCCAAGGAGATACACTCGGTCATATAAAGCCTGCATCCAACAAATCATTGATCTGTTTTCTCAGTTCCTCCATCTCACATGGAGGCATGCGATACGTGGGTAATGAAATGGGTGTCGCACCAGGCACTAGATCAATGGTAAAATCGATCTTGCGCTGAGGAGGTAACCCAGGTATTATCCTGAACACGTCCGTGAATCCCTGAACTACTGGCATGTTCCCCAATGTCGGACCATCAATATGCTCTACAAGGTAGCGTAGCAACTGATGCGGTAGTACCAACTGACCTGCACTGGGAATGTAAAGGTCATGCCCTCAGGTCCATGGGCTGTCACCACCTTAGTGTTGCAATCGATCTCTACCTTCATCTCCGTGAGCTAATCCATACCGAGAATGGCATCATAGTGACATAATGGAGTGACCATTAGGTTAACAAGCACTATTCTACTCCTTAGGTCTATCGAACAACCCCTACACATCTTGGTAGAATATGAGAAAGTCCCTGTGGCAGTAAGGAGTCTCAACCCAACCATAAGACTAGTTTCTAACCCTAGTCGCTTGACTGCAATGCATGATACTATAGAGATGTGGACCCGGTGTCCACTAATAAGAAGACTAGTGTACCTTGAACATGCACGGTGACCTCGAAAGCCATCGGTGTTGTAACTACTGTCTCGGATACCTCAACTGCAAGTGAGTTCACACGAGCCTGTTGAGAACCGTTCGGCTGCAGTACCATAGGTCGTTGAGGCGACCTAAATCGAGGCGCAGGTTGCTAAAAGGATAGATGTGTTGGTGATGACCGTAGAGGTGGGGCTGAGATGGCTGGTGGCATCTGACGGTTGATCCTCTGAGGCAGCGAGAAGCCGTTGTCCCTCATCCTAGTGAAGCAGTAAGTGTTTGAATGGCCCGACCTCTTGCAGTAAGTGCACCAAAAGTCTGATTGCCTCGTCGGGGCTAGTGGAGCTGTAAGTTTAAGAGGCGAGTCTGCATGGGGCCTCTTATCGAGGAACAGCCTGCTCGACAAATCTAGTCTCGACCTAGGAACCATAGGCACACGAGTGCGGGATAATCTATCCCCATCCTGCTCCGCTCGCAAAGACATGCCCACTAGCTCAGCATAGTTGGATATGCTAGCGCAACACATCTTCGAGCGTATATCGGGTCGCAGACCCTCAGAAAACCGCCGCATTCGCATCGGTAGGTCTGTTAATATCAGGAGAGCATATCTGGCCAGCTCCGTAAACCTATTTTCGTACTCTGCCACTGTCATCCCTCCCTGACGGAGGCGAAGAAATTCACTCTCCTTCTCGTTACGATACGTGAGGGGAAAGTACTTCTCATGGAAGCGTATCTCAAAAGCTTCCATGTCCATACGTACCCAGTAGCAACGGTCCACAGGATGCTATCCCACCAGAGACTGGCCTCCTTTTCAAACATATAGGCGACCAGCTCAACTTGATCTAACTCAGTGCAGTGCAGCGGCTTCAGCATCTTAGATATGCGGTCAAGCCAATACTCGGCCTCCTCGGGTCGGTGAGTACCCATAAAAGTAGGAGGTCGGAAGCGCTGGAATCACTCAAATAGGCCGCTAGCACCCACGTTTCCAGTAGGGTGCACCAGTGGTGCGGGTGGAACAACACCCATGCTCTGGGCAAGGCCCCCTGCAATGGTGGCAAAAAACTGTTGCTGCTGCTGCTTGCATTAAGAGCATCATTTGTTCCAACCTATCAGGAGGAGGAGCCGACTGAGGCACGTGCGGAGTCGAGGTAAACGCGCGGTTTTACTCAGGAACCGGTGGTGCCACAGGTGGTGCAATAGGTGCCGACCCATTAGTGGGGCCAGTGGCCTGCTGAGAATCCCGCATAGTCTCGTGGGTCGGGCCAGAACTGGGGTCCATTTGGCTATTGATGAGGGGAGGTGCCCCGTCGATCGAGTCGCCAAGTGTGAGACGTGCCGTACTCCACGTGCTCTTAGGTGACATTCCCTATATACAACATAGGACGCAACCCATGAGATTTAGCATAAGATCATACACGCATCCATACATCATTCGCATTTCAAATCCAAAAAAACTTCATGCATTTCATTTACCAAAATTGTCATAATACATGAGATGCAGTATTACATGGATCATGACAGAAGATGCTTGTGATCTAATCTAAGCAAGGTTCCACACACTAAGACCTACAAACCACTCTACCACGTTACTAAGCCTATTAAGGCTATATATAGAAACAAGAAAACAAGCAACAAAGCAAACCAAAAGACGACTACATGTACGACTAGTCGTCCGAATCTGGTGATGGTGGAGGTGTACCCTTATCCTGTAACAACACAGGATAGCCCTCAAGGTGCGAGATACTTTAATGAATTTCCGCTTTATGAAGGCTTGATTCTCTTCAAGCTTGGCTCGAGTCGTTGTGACCTCCTGTTGCAGGGCAACCTGGCCCTCCTCAAGTTGAGCCAAGCGGGCTTCTAAAGAAGCCCGATCATTATCGCGCCCCTGTGCAGCGGGAGGAGAGCCCTCATTAGTGCCTTGGGCCTTTTCTTCTTCTTCCTCAGTCTCTCATTCTTCACACCCTTCCTCTGACTCATTTTCTTCTTCTATCTCATCACTTTCTTCTTCTTCACTCTCTGTCTCATCCCTATACTCGTCAAGTCGGGCTTGACGTTGCCGAGGGCCAATCTCATGTTATTGAGCGTAGTGTCATTAATGAAATGGATCAGTGTAAGGTCATTTATATTAAGTCTGTAGGCGAACTCTCGAGCAATCTTGCATATAAGTCGGCTAAATGGAAGTGAGACATCATTCCTAACAGAGCGCGCAGTCTGGACTATCTGTAGCAGTGCGAACGTAGGCAGACACAGCTTGTCTCCCTGCCCAGCTCTATACAAGAAATCCACCATCAAGCGAGTGCACTAGGTATAGTTGCCCCACCTAGGATACACATTATACGTGAATATGTGGTGAAGCAAGCGGAAATCATCTGTCAACTCCGTCGATGGGAGGCAACTGCCTCGCTTCCAGTGAGCTAATCGGCCGTAAAGGTAATGCGTGCGGCGATCTCTTTCTCACGCGTTCTTGAGACTCTTCTCGCTAGCGTGTACCTCACCACATGGGATTCCCATGATTCGGGCCATCAAATCTACATTGACTATTGCTTCCTGCCTTCCTATGGGAATCTTGAACTGCAGAGGCTCCAGCGATCGGTCCCGTATATGGGCGTAGAAGGCTCGAACAGTGTTCTCACATGCGTGAGACTTGCCCTCGAATATGGGACCCTACCCGGTGTCCTCCAGGTGGTCCATCATCGGATACAACCCAAATAGCCTTTCGTCTACATGAGCTTCAAGCACAACCCTACGGCCACAAAACCGACCGTGTTTGAAGCCCATCGGTAGAACTCTCTCCAGTGGGACGACGCTCGTGCTAGCTTCGGCGCCCACCTTCTTCCTTGGACGGGTAGGGCGGCTAGGCCCAGCTTCATTCCCGGAGGCTCTCTTCTTTCCTATGAGAGAAAGAAGTGTGGAGAGCGAAAATATGGCCACCACGAGCTCAAAAAGAGCCATGAAAGTGAAATAAAATGGAGGGATGGGATGAGTTGTGATACCTTGAGATTTTTGAGACACAAAATCGGGTTTGTGTGCTCAAATGGAAAGGAAATAAGGGAGATGGGAGATGGATTTGAGGGATAATGTAACGCCCTGAAAATTGGGGGTCGAGTAGGAGCTCAACTCCCGAGTTCCAATGCATCACTTATGCAACATAGATAATGATGATTAAATGTTGTCAGTATTAGCACGTTAAACATGAATGAGATTATACCAAAACAACATATCATACTCCAGAGGCAATTGAATTACGCTAGTGGAAGACTGTGATATGTATGTAAACTGTATAACAGTAATGATAAGCCCTCAGAGTATGAATATCACTAGGTTAAATAATTACAAGTTTGGTTCTAAAATGTACAAAATAAGATAGTGTAATGTTCCCTATCCAAAACCTTGTAGCCCCGACAGCACAACTCCAGGTCTACGTAGACCCGCCAGAGAGTTGCATAAAGGAGAACTCCTCCTCTTCATCTTAATAGTCTGGCTCTGCCTCATAAGCATCGCCATCACCTGCAGCTAAGACAGAGTCTGGTTAGTGTTTGAAACACCGTCCCAGAACGTGGGAGTGAGTGATCAACTCAGTGGAATTATAAAGCAAAGGTTAACATGTTATCAATTTAGTCAAGCACTAATGATAAAGCAGTACAACAATCAGGTCCTAAGTGCTCTTATTAATGCAAGGATGGTATGTAATAATGATGCATGCCCTCGCCTTCACTCCCTCTTGCGACAACATCTTACGATCGCGGCATGCACCCCTTCCTCTGTGCTCAACACCAACGCCAAAGGCACATGCAATGAGGTGCATGAGCGCGATTATCGAGTTCTTATTAGACCTTTTCATATAACAAGATTGGGAAGCTAAGGTACCTCTCTTATATCATTTCTCAAACAATGATCCATCCTAGGGTCGTCAGTCCTAGCTAGTCTCATACGATGTTGCGGTTCCAGGTCCTTACAAAGGTCTCGTCACCTCAATGCAGGCCAAGCTTATACTCTAGTTGCTACGGAAAGGCTCGTCGCCTCAGCACAGTCTCAGAGTATGGTCGAGGTCACTGCGAATGGCTCGTCACCTAGTCGTAGGCCGACAGCTCGAATACAATGTCCCATACCAACGTATTCGGCTCACAAGCTTAGGTTGCTCACTGGTCACTACGGGTGGACTCGTCGCCCCGATGTAGGCTGACAGCTCGACCCCGGTGTCCCATACCACTATGTTCGGCTCATGAGTCTTAGCAGATCGAGGTACCAAGGTTAATAGGGTTTCCACTGACGAGTTTGATACCTTAGATTCAAGCAGTATCGTCCATACATGGTGAACATACATTGGGTTACTTGACGAGCTTGACTGGTATGAGCGTACATCGAGTTGATCGACATGAAGTGCGTAAGCACTCCGTGTGACCTAACTACTGTCGACAACCAAAGTACGGCTCGGATTCATCGAACACGTCCGGTGTGGCGAAATAACCTCAGCCACCAACTAGGATCAGTTACCGATTGCCTAGACTATACTATAGTCCAAAACACACTCCAGATCAATAGCTTTCAAATGTAATAGCCAAGACAACATGTAACAATACAATTAAATATACATCCCATATCATCACTTCAACGAGCACATAGAATACATGTTAACATACATGAGCATTTAATCCACAAATCACATAGTAGTAAAATAGATTACTTGAAGGAAACTGTAACCCTAGATTACCAATTGAAAATGGCGGTAAAGACCGCACTAGTTGAAGGAGTATGCCAATATGTCCTAGAGGGGGATGAATATGAATTTTTAAAGTTTTTATGACTTATTTAAAAATCCTACTTCACTAATCCTGTGATCATGCAATTATCAGGATTACTCAAATGTAACTCTACTGGCTTCCAAGCCCGGTAGAGGATCCAATCACAAACTATTTTAGAAGTAAGCAATATGCAAGCTAGCTTATGATGGATATGACGATGTAGGTGTGTGTGGTGTGATCAAATGTTCAGATAAGGAAGTATTAAAGAAAATCACACAATCATAAGAATAATAATCTCAAACACAGTTATTTTTATAGTGGTTTGACGATAAGTTTACTCCACTCCCGGTAACCGCACTCAACCCTTGAGTGTACCGGATTTTACTAAGGAGGTTTCATAGCGGTTCACCTCAAACCTAAGGTTTTAAAGCAGGTTCACCTTCACCTTTACAATCTACACTGAGGCTGATTGTTTATGCTCTCACGAGCAAGGGTCAACACAACGCACCCACTTATAGGCACACTGGCCAAGGATCTTCCATAAGACCCTACTGGAGGTTTCTACATAGTTGACCTCAAACCCTAGGTTTCACCCAGTTCACCTCAAACCCAAGGTTTTACTCTGTTCACCTCAAACCCAGAGTTTTACTGGTTCACTCCTAACTAGATGTTTATGCTCTCCACAGAGCAAAGGTCCACACAACACACCCACCACGTACACTCCCGCCGGAGGCCTCCTTCAGGACTTCAAAGGGTGAGAACCACTTAAGACCCAATCCTACAAAGGAATGATCACAAGTGTCCTCTTGGACTCTAGATACTTACAAATAAGCTGATGAGTCCCGTTTAGCACGATGCCGAAGATCTCCTCCTCCTTGTTGACGAAGAGTCTTCTGCTCCCTTGATCCGCAACACAAAATGATATACCAGAACTTGACTTCGGGTTGGGTCAAGGTCAAGATGGAATCCTACTCTCAAAATGTTTTCCTATCAGAAAGATAGAACGATTCCAATCTCATGCATTCAAGGCATCCCAGCTTAATGATTCGCCATTAAGGTAGTAGCTGGAGGATCTTTGAATGCAAAAGTTTATTCCCCAATCCACTCTATTGAATATCAATGATGAGGGTGGATTGGAGGATGAACTCCCTTGAGAGAAAGGGCTTTGGATATAAGATATAAGTTGAAATACACAAAAGCTCTCTCTACTTTCTCTCACAGCAACAAAAGACAAGTCCTCTATATATAGGCAAAAAGTTTCAACAGATATAAAACGGTCACATTTATGACGGAGTTCGATATCATCGAGTAGGTTCGATATCATCGAGCGTATGCTCTCGATAACATCGATGGTCTGCTCGATGGCTCGAACTCAATGTCATACGCTTTTAAAACTTTTTACCAATTGGTTGATGAATCGAAACTATTGTCGATGTCATCGGATTTCGATCTCCGATTCCATCGATGACAGTTCGATCCATCGACATGTGAAAAATGAGAGAGACTTGACTTTGAAATATTTCAGGATTTCATGAATGATCGGGGAACCATCGAGATCATCGGAATTTGAATGTCGATGATATCGAGATCAGAGTCGAGGCATCGATAAATCCAGCTTATTTGTCTTTAAGCTTGCTGGACAGTTTATGACCTTGTTTGATGTAATCGACCTGGTGCCGATATCATCGATATTTGAATATCGATTATATCGAAGGGCCCCTGATCATAGTTAAAAATAACCTGAAATATCGATATCTGCTGTAATATTGATATCATCAATGGACTTCCGATGTTATTGATATTTAATTTCAGATCATATCGGAAGAGCATCGATATATCGAAGAAATTTGAGATTTTCATTAAAAAACATGGGTGCCGGAAATCTGCCTGTCGATGATATCGAGTCAACTTCGATAGACTTGAGATTTGAATATCGATGATATCGATAGGGGAATCGATATATTGATAAATCAGTCCAAATGAGTATTTAGTTGCTGAACATTTTTAGTTCTTATATCGATGATATCGATAGGTGTATCGATACATCGATAAATCCGTCCAGATGAATATTTAGTTGCTGGACACTTTTGGTCCTCACATCGATAATATTGTTAAGGTATCGAGGACATCGACAGAGCATGTCGATCATATCGAGGGTGTTTTGATAAAATCAACAAGGTGAGAAAAACTTAGAGATTTTTCTATTTTGAAAAAAGTTTTCTCACCTTAAAACCCTATGATATCTAACTTGTTTTAAAGGTTTTCTTCACCTGGTGTTTTGGGTCATGGGATGTGAGGCTTTAGTTCTTCACCTGGTGTTTTGGGTCATGGGATGTGAGGTTTTAGTTTTACCTGTGACGAGCTTGCACACATCCGATTGAGGTAGACGCTTGAATTGATCTTCCTATCAGGCTCTGTAGACACTCTGACTCAACATTCACGTAATTTGACAAACCAAGGCACTTTCAAGAGGATTGAGGATCCTATCTCAACACCCTCATTAAGCACATTACCTTAATCATTTTCTCACTCAGGCATTTTATTAAACACTTAGACTATACACTTCAACATACATGACGTATGTTGGTCCTAACGTGTATTTGGGCCAATCCTTTCACCAAGGAGTTGTCGCATATACAACGATCGCATATCCACGACGGATAATCATGGCAAGCACGAATCCAAATTCCACACTCATTCAAACATTTCAACAAACACATGAAATACAATATATTCAACATAGTTCATATATATCTGAAAAGTGAAGAAAACGACGTATTTAGCATGTGAAACAACAACCAAGTAGTTATAAATCATTAACCGAAATTGACAGCCTTGAAAACCATAACCTAAACGTTTATAGTCCGCACCTTTCGCCGATACACAAGTATCGAACTCAGCTTGTATGTTAAGTTTTTGTCTATGACACGACGGCCACCTATAACATGAAATAGGTTAACTATTTCATCACTTACACTATTTGAAACCCTAAAACAGATTAGGGTTAGGTTTTCTTACCTAAGAACGGAATCAGAATCGCCCGTATAGCGATATATTAGTGGTAGTTAAGCACGTGGAGGGTCAGGGAAGAATTCCATGAACGAACTCCAACTCTCTCTCTCTCTCTCACTTTCTCTCTCTTTCCTTCCCTTTTCTCTCTTCTCTCTCTTAAGGTTTTCCAAATTCATATGGAATGAGAGAGAGAGAGAGGGTTTAAGGGGTTTATATAGGCCTAAAACTGACAGGAATTACCCCAGGGCCATGGTATACTTAGGTTATAGCCAAATATTGGCTGTTTCGATCCAACGGAGCACTTCTGTAGGCCCCTTTTCTGCACGCGGTCAGACTTAAGCTCCCTGGCATTGGATTTAGGTCGAGTTTTCCGATCGAATTTACGGATCGACCGTGGTGGACCAGTTTCAATTCAACGGTCACCGTAACTCGATTAGGCTTACAAGTATACTGACATCTGTTAAAAATTTTCCCTGATCTGAGGGTGTAATTGGGTCAGATTCTGATGGTCCGAATCCTTATATTTGGCCTGCAAGCGAAGACTCAATTCACTTAAATTTGAGTTCATTTTCGAAAGGTATTCACGTTTCTCACACACTTAGCTCCGGGCTCAAGTTGCGCGTTTTTAGATACTATCTGGATTTGATTCCCGAGTGGTTGTCAAGCCAAGTAAGGCGATCATAAGTGTATAGCTTCATGGTCAACGGACTTTTAACGCGTGGTCCAGATCCGATACGAAGTTTCAATGTGCTCCTAAGAGCAACTGGGTTTAGAGATTGATCCTAGATTTTAGGGTAATGTAGCGTTAATGGTTCTACAAGTTTTGGGTCTTGCAGTTTGTATTTAAAGTGGTTCAAGCTAATTTCACAGCTAATCTAGTTTAACACTTAGTTAATTTCGTCTCATTTCTAAAGGATTTGGTCCTGAGTGATTTCTGCCCGTGGTGGTATTCGGGTCTTTGTATGGATTTTTTCGAGACGTTACAATCTACCCTCCTTAAAGAAAAATTTCATCCTCGAAATTAGTACCTTTTCGTACTCCTCGAGAATCTGAGGGTAGTTCTTGCGAACCTCGACTTCTGTTTCCCAAGTAGCCTCTTCCTCAGTGTGGTGTGTCCATAGAATCTTCACAAGTGGAATCACTTTACTGCGCAGTACCTGTTCCTTCCTATCTAGAACACGCGTCGGTCGCAATATATAGGTAACATCCTCACTCAACTGCACCTGCTTCCACTTGATAATGTGGGAAGGATAAGGAACATATTTTTTTCAACATCGACACATGAAATACGTTGTGCACGCCTACGAGTGGTGTGGGCAAAGCAAAGCGGTACACGACCACGCCCACTCGGCCTAGTATTTGGAATGGACCAATAAATCTCGGCGTGAGCTTCCCCTTCTTCCTAAACCGAAGGACTCCTTTCATGGGGGAAACTTACAAAAACACGTGGTTCCCAACCTCAAACTTTAGCTGTCGCCGCCTCGTATCGGTGTAACTCTTATGTCTGCTCTGAGCTGCAAAAAGTCGATGCCTGATAATGTTGATCTTCTCTGAGGTTGCCTGAACTAACTCTGGGTCAATCAGGCTCTTCTCACAAACCTCTGCCCAGCAATGCGGTGCTCTACACGGACGTCCATATAGTGCCTCGTAAGGAGCCATGCCAATACTCGCCTAGAAGCTGTTATTATAGGCGAACTCGGCATAAGGAAAAAAGTCATCCCAACTGTCCTTGAAATCGAGCACACAAGCTCGTAGCATGTCTTTTAACACCTGGTTTACCCTTTCCGTCTGTGGGTGGAACGCGGTACTGAACTTAACTTCACACCCATTGCTTCCTGGATACGAGTCTAAAAGATAGATGTGAATCGCGTGTCTCGATCCAACACGATCTCCATAAGAACTCCATGTAGACACACAATCTCCTTGATGTACAACTTGGCCAAATCGTCTGCCTAGTTCGAAACTCTAATAGGGAGAAAATGGGCCGATTTCGTCAACCGGTCCACAATCATCCAAATGGAATCATGTCCCTTCCTCATCTTCGGTAGCCCTGAGATGAAATCGATAGAGATGAAGCTCCACTTCCATTCAGCTATGGGCATGGGCTGAAGCAGCCCAGGAGGTTGGCGATGCTCTGCCTTGACCTGCTGGCATGTGAGACAACGGGACACATAATCTGCTATGTGGACCTTCATGTTGTCTCACCAGTACGAGCTCCTCATGTCTCGATACATCTTCGTACTGTCAGGATTCATCGCCATCTTCGAATTGTGTGCAGCCTCGAGTACTTCTCTCCTCAAGTCATGAAGATTTGGGACACAGAGGCGGCCACGATAACGTAAGCCCCCATCCGTGCCAACCCTCCATTCAAAATCTTCACTGTCACTCGCTTGCTCTCTCATCTCGACCAATCTCTCATCATCCTTCTGAGCCGCTATGATCCTGTCATCAATAATTGGTCGCATCCGAACGTAAGTGATGCTCTCATACGGCTCCTCTACCGTGAGCTTCTGCTCAAAGTCTCGTACGAACTCTACCATGTCCCATTCTGCTATAATTAGCAGAGCCGCAAATGCTGTCGTCTTCTTGCGGCTCAACGCGTCTGCCACAAAATTGGCCTTGCCAGGATGATAGGAGACCTTGAACTTGAAGTCCTTCAAGGTTTCCATCCATCGGCGCTGCCTCATATTCAAGTCCCTCTAAGTGAATATGTACCTAAGGCTCTTGTGGTTGCAAAAGAGCTCGAACTCCTCTCCATAGAGGTAATGTCTCCAGAGCTTCAATGTAAAGATGACACCTGCCAACTCAAAGTCATGTGTAGGGTAATTTTCCTCGTGCTTCCTCAACTGTTGCGAAGCGTAAACAATCTCCCTGTCTTTCTGCATAAGGACCCAACCCAAACTAACACGAGACGCATCGGTGTAAATCGTATACTTGACCCCTTGCTCTGGCAATAGTAGCACAGGGGCGGACGTCAACCTGTCCTTCAGCTCCTGAAAAGCTACCTCTACCTTCTCATTCCAGGTGAACTTAAGATCCTTCCGAGTCAGCTGAGACAACGGTCTGGCTATCTTGGAAAAATCCCTAATGAAGCGTCGATAATAACCTGCCAGGCCAAGAAAGCTCCTCACTTCGGTAACCGAACTGGGCTGCTCCCAGTCCTGAACTGCGGCTACCTTAATAAGGTCCACAGCTATCCCTTCCTTGGACACCACATGTCCCAGGAACTTGACTTCTTCTTTCCAGAAGTCGTACTTATTGTACTGTGCAAACAACTGGTTCTTTCTAAGGTATCAAAGATTGCTCGCAGATGCTCCTCGTGATCTTCTCGACTCTTGGAGTATATTAGGATGCCATCTATAAATACGATGACGAATCAGAATAGAAACGGCCGAAACACCCTGTTCATCAAGTCCATGAACACGGCTGGTGCGTTTGTGAGTCCAAACAACATTACAAGGAACTCGTAGTGCCTAAAAATGGTCCTGAAAGCTGTCTTCTGCACGTCCTCATCCCTAACGCACGACTGGTGGTACCCTGACTGTAAGTCAATCTTCGTGAAATACTGCACCCTCTTCAACTGATCGAACAAATCATCTATCCTAGGCAAAGGATACTTATTGTTCACCGTTACTTGGTTCAACCTGCGGTAATCAATACACAACAACAGTGATCCATCCTTTTTCTTCACAAATAACACGGGCGCTCCCCACGGAGATACACTTAGTCGTATGAAACCCGCATCTAATAAGCTGTCAATCTGTCTCCTCAATTCCTCCATCTCACATGGAGGCATACGATATGTGGGTAATGAGATGGGTGTCGCACCAGGCATAGGATCAATGGTAAAATCGATCTCGTGCTGAGCAGGTAATCCAGGAATCGTCCTGAACACGTACTCAAAATCCTGAACTACTGGCGTATTTCCCAATGTCGGACCATCTACATGCTCTAACAAGGTAGCGTAGCAATTGATGCGGTAGTACCAACTGACCTGCACTGGGAATGTAAAGGTCGTGCCTTCGGGTCTATGTGCTGTCACCACCCTAGCATCATAATCAATCTCTGCCTTCACCTCCGTGAGCCAATCCATACCAAGAATCACATCGTAATGACAAAGCGGTGCGACCATCAGGTCAACAAGAATTGTTGTGTTAAGGAGTCTCATCCCAATCATAGGACTAGCTTCCAACCCTATTCGCTTAACTGTTACGCATGATACTATAGAGATGGTGGACCCGATATCTACCAATAAGAAAACTAGAGTACCTTAAACATGTGCCGTGACTTGGAAAGCCATCGGTGCTGTAACTGATGTCGTGGATGCCTCAGCTGCAAGTGAGTGCACATGAGCCTGTTGCAGATGGTTCGACTGTGGTACTATAGGCCGTTGAGGTGGCCTGAAGCGAGGTGCAGGCGGCCGAAATGATGGATGTGTTGGTGGTGACCGCAGAGGCAGGGTTGTAATGGCTTGAGGAAGCTGGCGGTTGATCCTCTGAGGCAGCGAGAAGCCGTTGTCCCTCATCTTGGTGAAACTGTAGGTATCTGCATGGCCCGCCCGCTTGCAGTATGTGCACCACAAGTCTGGTCGCCTCATAGGGGCTGGTGGAGCTGCGAGCCTAGGAGGCGAGTCTGCACGAGGCCTCTTGCCAAGGAACGGCCTACTTGGTAACTCGGGTCGTGGCCTAGGAACCATAGGCCTACTAGTGCGGGATAACCTATCCCCATCCTGCTCAACTCGCAGAGACATGCCAATTAGCTTAGCATAGGAGGATTTACTAGCGCAACACATCTTCGAGCATATCTCGGGTTGTAGGCCCTCAGAGAAGCGCCACATCCGCATCGGCTGATCGGCGATAATCAAAGGAGCATACCTAACCAGCTTTATGAACCTATTCTTGTATTCTTCCACTGTCATCCCTCCCTGATGAAGGCGGAGAAACTCACTCTCCTTCTCATGCCGATACGTGAGGGGAAAATACTTCTCATGGAAGCGAGTCTCAAAAGCTGCCCACGTCCATACATATCCGATAGCAATAGTCCGGAGGACGCTGTCCCACCAGAGGCTAGTCTCCTTCTCGAACATAAAGGTGACTAACTCCACCCGCTTTGCCTCAGTGTAGTGCAACGGCTTCAGCATCTTAGAGATGCGGTCAAGCCAATACTCGGTCTCCTCGGGTCTATGAGTACCCGCGAAAGTAGGAGGCCACAAGCGCTAAAATTGCTAAAAAAGGCCGCTAGCACCTGCATTCCCAGTAGGGGGCACAAATGGAGTAGGATGAGCTACACCCATGCTCTGGGCAAAGATCCCTACAATAGTGGCCAAAAACTGTTGTTGTTGCTGTATCTGCTGCTGCTGCATCAACAACATCATTTGCTCCAGCCTATCAGTAGGAGGAGCTGACTGAGGAACATGAGGTGTCGAGGTGGACTCATGTTTCTACTCAGGAACCGGTGGTGTAACAGGTGGTACCACAGGCGGTGCCACAGGTGGTGCCATAGGCGGTGTCATAGACGTCGGCCCAGCAGTGGGGCCAATGGCCGGCTGAGAATCCGGCATAGTCTCGTAGATCAGAACCAAGCCGGGGTCCGTGTGGCTATCGTTGTATGTGAAGATGTGGTGGAGCAGGCGGTAGTCGTCATTCATATTGGTCCTAGGAGGTTATTGTTTGGATTCTAGTGGGCCAGTTGGCCACAAAGGAATCGCGTGCGACAATCTCTTTCACGTGCACTCTTAAGACTCTTCTCACTAGCATGGACCTCGCCAAGCGGCATCCCCATGAGTCGGGCTATCAAACCAGCATTGAGTGTGAGGTCACGCCTTCTCATAGGAAATTTGAACTGTAAAGGCTCCAGCGTTGGCTCCCGTATATGCGCGTAGAAGGTTCGGACAGTGTTCACATTCGCACGAGACTTGCCCTCAAATATGGGACCCCACCAGGCCTCTGCCAGGCGGTCCATCACAGATATTCCCCTAAGAGCTTCTCGTCCACGTGCGCTTTTAAAAGGACCCTACGGCCCTTGAATCTTCCATGGGACAGCTCCGCCAGTAGGGCTCTCTCTCGAGGAGCCTGGGGATCGAGTTTTCACTTTGTCCTTACCTCTCGATCGATGCTTGTGCCCGCGGTGGCACATAATCGGTCTCCTTGAACGAGTAGGGCGGCTAAGCTCGACTTCATCCGTGGAAGCCCTCTTCTTCCCCATGAGAGAAAGAAGCGTGAAGATGGAGAAAATAATCGTTACAAGCTCGAATAGAGCCATTAAAAGTGAAATGAGGTGGAGAAATAGAATGGGTTGTTAAACTTTGGGGTTTTTGAGACACAAAGGAGTATTTGTGTACTCAAACGAGAGGGATTAAGGGAGACAGACAACAGTGGAAGATGGGTTTGAGAGAATGGTGTAGGTGGTGCAAGAAAAAGGAAGAAAACGAGCTTGGAGGGGTGATTTGAGAGGGAAAATTTAAGATTTTGAGAGAAAGGAAAGCTTGGAGGGGTGAGGAATGAAGAGGAGGGGCGAATGGAGGTATTAAAAAAAATTTTACTTGATTTGGGGACCACAGATTAGCCCACACGCTCCAGCCCGCCCGGCCCGCGTCGGCCCGAATGGCCGGGACGTCCGATCGGCGAGGGCTCGCCGAACCGTCGATGCCATCGCCAGTCCTTGGGCCCCCCCTTTGATGGCTCGCCCCAGGGGCGATGCCATCCCCCCGGGGTGCTGGAAAAGTGTAGGGTCCACTTTGGGTCCCCCTATCACGCCCCAAACCCGGAAATCGGATCCTTAGGAATCCCAATCCTCGAATCGGTGCCGACAACCTCCGTAGTACCCCATTCTCGGCTCCTAGCGCCCATATGCTATGTTCCGATCCTGGGATCCCACAAGGAGGATTTTTCCAATATACATTTATCTCGTAAGAAGCATAACACAAGTATACCCAAATCACAAAGACAATATCGCCATCACATATCCACTAATATAAACTTGAATACAATGCTACAAGGGGAAATACATATGTCAAAATAAAATCAAAGCTCTAGAAGTCAGCTACATGCTCCAAACTTCACGTTGCTACAACCTAACATCACCTGCACGCATCTATCGTGCATAAGCTTATAGAAAGCTTAGAGGGTGGTGAAAGCGTGTGCACCAAGTAAGTGCCAAGTATGCAATACAATGCCATGAATCATACAATGGAATAAACAGAAATACTGACAAGATACGATATCAGAGTAAGCAGAATTATACTGGTAAGTCCACGAGTCATACAATATCAGAGTACACAATACAGATCAGCTATACAAATGAGGAGTCAAAGAGAACCAAATATTAGATGCCGAGGGTGCAAATGCAATATGTAAATCCTGCTAAGTCTGTCTAGGCCATATAAGTGTAGAAACATAGTAACCCAAAATGCTAAGTACTGCAGATGTAATGTAATATGCGGTGCGAATGAAATGACCATGCTGGAATGTGAAGTCGGGATGATAGTACGTAGTATCGCAGGCTACGGGGTCCATCACAAGAGACTTCTATCCAAACTAGTCCCATACCTAAATTTGGATAGTCAGACTCAACGTGGTAAACTCTTTATCTCAGGTTAGTCGCGCGCCCAACCGAAATCTTGGCCATGCGAAGGTACATGTAACAAATAGTTGTGCACAACCAGCCCAAGTGGATAGTGAATGAATGAATGAATGAGTAATTCCTTCTCAATAAGTCCACATATCAGTACGGTTACTCTTTGGGGAATCACCAGGGTCTAGTACACTCCAAATGACACGCTACTCTCCCAGCCACACAGTCCAAGTGAGTGTAAGAAACTTCACTATTCGCCTGGCCAATAGTCTGCCAATACCTATTCGGCACATCAATAGCGGACCCATTCCTCGAGCTGGTCAAACTCAGCCTAGTAATGCACCCTACACTCGAGAGGGTAAGGCCACACCCCCTCCCAACCGACATGACACAGTGGGAGATAGCGGCCGTACACTCGGGCGGGCTCATGTATCCACTCGGTCTCGATGTTGGGGCGTCCTGGTACCAAGAGGGTTTAGGGATTTTCACTCAGGGCCATCTATGACAGCCCGATGCCAGAACAAATTTTTGATGTCCCGTCTAGCCAACCATGATATGCCTGTGGAGGATACGACCCTGATGTCACTAGGGTATACAGTAATCATAATGCAAGATGCATGAGTCATATGATCCAGCCATGCATCAATCCTACGCATACCGTGCACTCATGTGAGATAACCTTCGCCTATCAGGGAGTCTCATAACAACATGCTCAATGACATATACAATAATTAACCACATCTCATAACAAGCATGCAGATGATGCGTATGGGCATGTATCATGATGCTATGCTGTCATATACTCATAATCGATATCAATAACCGGCATCGACAATTAACCTCGACAATGTGGACATTTAACCAACATTGCCTCCATTCGCCCCTCAAGGAATGACTCACATAGAGCCTAACATATAGTGGACCCATGGTCTCACACAAGGGCCGAATATACAACACCATGAGCCTCACTCAAGGGTTTAATACACATCACGATGGGCCTTTCACATGGGCCTAACATACATTACAATGGATTCCATCGCCTGGCCCTCAAATGCATCATAATGGGCCTCATCACATAGACCTCATATTCATCACATTAGGCTTAAAACGCGGGCCGAATATACATCACAATGGGCTTCAACTACGAGTTGCATATACACCATATAGGTCTCGATAATCGGCCTCGACAATTAAAATCGGCCTCGACAATTGAAATCGACCTCGACAATCGAAATCGACACACGGACTCAGCCTCGACAGTCCGAGTTGGCCTCGATACTTGGCCTCGACAATTAGGATCGATTGATAATTAGAATTGGCAAATTGGTCACGTCAATCGGAATCGGCAATCGGCAATCAGCCACGACAATCGGGATCGATCGATAATCAGAGTTGGCAAATCGGTCACATCAATCGGAATCGGCAATCAGCCACGACCATCGGGATCGATCGATAATCAGAATCAACAAATCGGTCACGGCAATCAGAGTCGGTAATCGGTCACGACAATCGGAATCGATCAATAATTATAATCGGCAAATCGGTCACGTCAATCGGAGTCGGTAATCGGTCACGACAATCGGAATCGATCGATAATCAAAATCAGTAAATCGGTCACGACAATCAGAATCGATCAATAATCAGAATAGACAAATCGGTCACGTCAATCGGAGTCAGTAATCGGTCACGACAATTGGAATCGATTGATAATCAAAATCGGCAAATCGGTCATAGCAATCGAATTTAGTAATCGGTCACAACAATCGGAATCGATTAATAATTAGAATCGGCAAATCGGTCACGTCAATCGGAGTCGGTAATCAGTCATGACAATCGGAATCGATCGATAATCAGAATCGGCAAATCGGTCACGGCAATCGGAGTCGGTAATCGGTCACGACAATCGGAATCGATCAATAATCAGAATCAACAAATCAGTCATGTCAATCGGAGTTGGTAATCGGTCACGACAATCAGAATCGATCGATAATCGGCCTCAATAATCGGAATCAACAAATCAGTCACGATAATCAGCCTCGGTCGCTAATCGGTCAATCGACCACGACAATCAGAATCGGCAATCGATCATGACAGTTGGAATCTATAGATAATCAGAATTGAGAATTGAAATCGAAAATCAGAATCGATAATTGGAATCGATTATTGGCCTATAAGTAAGCGGGGACCATATATGAACTGCCGATCAAACCATAATATAAGGATCGGTCCTCGGCCGTGGTTATATCAAATCTGATAGTACGAAACCGTCCGTATGCGGCGAATGGGGCCCACTTATTTGGGTTAACTCACGAAGAGAATGGGCCTAACAAGGCCTAAGGGAAGGTCACAATGAGGACATCTAACCATCATTGCCCATCAATGTGGACGTCAAACCAACATTGCTCCCAAGGAGTGGTCCGCATAAGGCCAAACGTACAGTGGGCCCATCGCCTCACACAAGGGCCTAATACACATCACAAAGGGTCACATCAATGGGCTGCGCCGATGGGCCTCATATACATGAAGTGGGTCGCATCCATGAGCCGAAAATATATCACAATGGGCCGCAACCATGGGCCAAAAATGCATCATAATGGGCCTTGGCACATGGGTCATAAACACATCACATGGCCTTACCCATAGGCCTCGAATACATCACAATGGGCCACAACCCATGGGCTTCAAATACACAATAGGTGAGCCCTCCACATGGGCCTAATATACATCATAGGTGGGCCCTGCACATGGGCCTCATACACATTAAGTGGGCTACATTAATGGGCCACGCTAATGGGCCACGCTAATGGGCCATAAATACAATACACATCATGGTGGACTACATCAATGGGCCGCACTACTGGGCATAATACATATCACAATGGGCTTGCCCATAGGCTACGAATACATCACAATGAGCCTCAGATTCAAGCAGGTGGGCCCCATCATATGGGCCTTGTATACATCACATCGGGCCTCACTCATGAGCCCTATATACAACACAATGGGCCTCTCCATCTGGGCCGCAATTCCATCCCACTGAGCCATACAACGGTGGGCCCTATACAATCAGTAGGTGGGTCTGCACCTCCCAAATGGGCCCACCAGATAAACAACAGGGATGACAGCTCATACATCAAGGTGGACCCTACCATAACATTTATTTTCCATCCAATCTGTTCACAAGGTCATAAGACCTGGATAAAGAGAAAAACAAATTTCATATTTATCCAAAACTTCCGTACTCCTAAAAGGAGTTTCAATGGTAGGCGTCCAATCCTCACTGATTTCTACAGTGCGGTCCACCTGATAGATCTGCCACATTTTTAGTCTCAAGCCCTTGAGACGAGCTCGCCATCCGGATGGATGGTTTGGATGAAACACATACGTCAAGGTGGGCCCGGCTGATGGGTGGCGAGGATACACTACATACATCAAAGCCCCACCATCCATTGCTGCTGGACGGTGTGGCAGAAACACATATATATTAGGGTGGGATCCACGTCCAGCTGGACGGTGGAGATCCCACACACTCATCAAGGTGGCCCATGTCCAAGCAATGGACGATGGGGATCTAACATATACCTTAGATCATCCCACTGTTCTTGCACTGGACGGTGAGATGAAACACGTACCATGGTGGGACCATCAGAGCTTGGTGATGTCCTCCACAGCAGCTAGACAACTGGGTGGTCCCTACTGTCTGAAAGTGTTGGACGGTGTGGATCAGCACCACACGTGTGGCATGTGGGTCCTACGTCCAGATGGACCGTGAGGATATTACATAGATACATCAAGGTGGGAATCCACGTCCCTATCTGCTGGACGGAAGTAGATACAACATATGTATCAAGGTGTGGCCACGTGGTGGCCCTCCAGCGTTGGGTCAAGCAGATATTTTTATCTGCCTCTCCAGCAGCGCCTTCTGCTGGACAGTGAAGGTGCAGCCCATATATCATGGGTCCCATGCCCCATGTACGGATGGACGGCGTAGATCATACGCATACATCACTCTGGGGTCCACGTTCAGCACCGTCTGGATGGTGGACAGCCAGGATAAAAATACATATATCATGGTGGGTCCACGATCGTTGTCCACCACTGTTTGAATCGATCTGACATTTGTATTTTCTCCTCTGTCCATGTTTGTCCAAGCAGACAGGCAGGAGGCCTGCAGCTGGACATTGGTAAGGTGGGCCCCACAAATGGGATAGTGTGGATAAGATCATGGTGGACCACACATTAAAAGAGAGAGAAAAAAACGGATGGTGGAGATGGGAGGAGCTTCACCACTATGAGCTCCTCCATACAAAATACAATGCATACATCAATTGAGTCCCACCACAAGTGGGCCATCAAACTTAAAAATCGACGGATGAACACCCACCTCAAGATCCCCTCTTCCTTCTTCCGTCTATAGCCTTTAGAGCTCCAAGGGAATGTTTTTTAATCGTTGAGATGGACTTTGGATGGTGGGATTGGGTGGTAGGAAGGTGGGCCACACCAAGATCTCTCATGGAGATTGGAGGAGCTTGGATGTTGGAAATTTTGGTGTTTTGGGATGCTTGGAAAAGAAGGGAGAAATAAGAGAGAGAGGAGATGGGATGAAGTGATAGATGGGAGAGTGATGGGTGTGTAAGAACTTTGTTGACTTTTTAAGGAAATTTGTGTAAGAAGGGTATGGGTTGTGTAAGGGTTTGTTGACTTATGAGGTTGCTTGGGAATGGGTGTGAGGTGATGTGTAATTGACCCTTGATGGGATTGATTGATTGATTGAGGTGACATGTTGTAAGATTCTCTTGGGTTTTGTAATGCGTGGTGTTTTTCTCGAACTAAATGCGAGCCCACATCTACTGTCCTGGGTATTACCTCGGCGTGTGAGACGCGGCATCGGAACAGTGGAGACGGCGCGGTCACAGTGGTACAAGTCTCGGGTTGAGTCGGCTCAGGTTTGCAGGACTCGGCTTAGGATCGCGCCAAACGTCAGATACAAGTTGAGGGTTACCGAAATTCAACCGGGAAGACTGTGGAAGCCTACGGAATGGTATAGTTTAAGATATGGGCCTTACACCCCCCGTATTGCACCGTGTAGGTCCCTGACTCCATTCGAGTTGTTTCGGGTCCCATTTCACGTACTTTCGTGTTTTCTGGGTTGTTTTAGGTTGGAATGGGTTAAATCTTCATCTAAACCCATCGATTGATGGTTTAGAAGTGATCCGGGATCGCCTCAAGTGATCACGGGTGTGTACAGTCTCGATCTCAGCGGTCGATTTCGGTTAATTTCGCCGATTGACGAAACTGGGAATCCTATGCCCGTTCCTACGCTTTATCGCATTCTCCTAAGTCAAAGTGCTTCAGTGTGCGTAGTGTGACCATAACCTAGGTCCAGTTTAATCTAAATCATGCTCTGATACCAACTTGTAATGCCCTGAAAATCGGGGGTCGAGCAGGAGCTCAACTCCCGAGTTCCAATGCATCACTTATGCAACATAGATAATGATGATTAAATGTTGTCAGTATTAACACGTTAAACATGAATGTGATTTTACCAAAACAGCATATCATACTCCAGAGGCAATTGAATTACGCTAGAGGAAGACTGTGATATGTATATAAACTGTATAACAGTAATGACAAGCCCTCAGAGTATGAATGTCACTAGGTTAAATAATTACAAGTTTGGTTCCAAAATGTACAAAATAAGATAGTGTAATGTTCACTATCCAAAACCCTGTAGCCCCGACAGCGCAACTCCAGGTCTACGTAGACCCGCCAGAGAGTTGCATAAAGGAGAACTCCTCATCATCATAATAGTCCGACTCTGCCTCATAAGCATCGCCATCACTTACAGCTAAGACAGAGTCTGGTTAGTGTTTAAAACACCGTCCCAGAACGTGGGAGTGAGTGATCAACTCAGTAGAATTATAAAGCAAAGGTTAACATGTTATCAATTCAGTCAAGCAGTAATGGTAAAGGAGTACAACAATCAGGTCCTAAGTACTCTTATTAATGCAAGGATGGTATGTAATAATGATGCATGCCCTCGCCTGCACTCCCTTTTGTGACAACATCTTACGATTGCGTCATGCACTCCTTCCTCTGTGCTCAACACCAACGCCAAAGGCACATGCAATGCGGTGTATGAGCGCGATTATCGAGTTCTTATTAGACCTTTTCATACAGCAGGATTAGGAAGCTAAGGTACCTCTCTTATATCATTTTCCAAACAATGATCCATCCTAGGGTCGTCAGTCCTAGCTAGTCTCATACAATTTTGCGGTTCCAGGTCCTTACAAAGGGCTCGTCACCTCAATGCAGGCCTAGCTTATACTCTAGTTGCTACGGAAAGGCTCGTCGCCTCAACACAGTCTCAGAGTATGCTCGATGTCATTACGAATGGCTCGTCACCTAGTTGTAGCCCGACAGCTCGAATACAGTGTCCCATACCACCGTTTTCGGTTCACAAGCTTAGGTTGCTCACTGGTCACTACGGGTGGACTCGTCGCCCTAGTGTAGGCGGACAGCTCGATCACGGTGTCCCATACTACCATGTTCGGCTCATGAGGCTTAGCGGATCGAGGTACCAAGGTTAATGGGGTTTCTACTGGTGAGTTTGGTACCTTAGATTCAAGTAGTAGCGTCTATACATGGTGAACATACATCGGGTTACTTGACGAGCTCGACTGGTAGTGGCGCACATCGAGTTGATCGACATGAAGTGCGTAAGCAATCTGTGTGGCCTGACCACTGTCGACAACCAAAGTACAGCTCGATTCATCGAATACGTCCGGTGTGGCGAAACAACCTCAGCCACCAACTAGGATCTGTTACCGATTGCCTAGACTATACCATAGTCCTAAACACACTCCAGATCAATAGCATTCAAATGTAATAGCCAAGACAACATGTAACAATACAATTAAATATAGATCCCATATCATCACTTCAACGAGCACATAGAATACATGTTAATATACATGAGCATTTAATCCACAAATCCCATAATAGTAAAATAGATTACTTGAAGGAAACTGTAACCCTATATAAGGGGATTGAGGATCCTATCTCAACACTCTCATTAAGCACATTACCTTAAGCATTTTCTCACTCAAGCATTTTATCAAACACTTAGACTACACACTTCAACATACATGACGTATGTTGGTCCTAATGTGTATTTGGGCAAATCCTTTCACCAAGGAATTGTCACATATACGACGATCGCATATCCACGACGGATAATCATGGCCAGCACGAATCCAAATTCCATACTCATTCAAACATTTCAACAAACACATGAAATACAATATATTCAACATAGTTCATATATATCTGTAAAGTGAAGGAAACGACATATGTAGCATGTGAAACGGCAACCAAGTCAGTTATAAATTATTAACTGACATTGACAGCCTTGAAAACCATAACCTAAATGTTTATAGTCCGCACCTTTCGCCGATACACAAGTATCGAACTCAGCTTGTATGTCAAGTCTTTGTCTACGGCACGACGACCACCTATAAAATGAAATAGGTTAGCTATTTCATCACTTATACTATTTGAAACCCTAAAACAGATTAGGGTTAGGTTTTCTTACCTAAGAACAGAATCGGAATTGCCCGTATAGCGATATAGTAGTGGTAGTTAAGCACGTGGAGCGTCAGGGAAGAATTCCAGGAACGAACTCCAACTCTCTCTCTCTCTCTCACTTTCTCTCTCTTTCCTTCTCTTTTCTCTCTTCTCTCTCTTAGGGTTTTCCAAATTCGTATGGAATGAGAGAGAGAGGGCTTAAGGGGCTTATATAAGTCCGGAACTGGCAGGAATGGCCCCATGACCATGGTATACTTAGGTTATAGCCAAATATTGCCTGTTTCGATCCAACGAAGCACTTTTGGAGGCCCCTTTTCTGCATGCGGTTAGACTTAAGCTCCCTGACATTGGATCTAGGTCGAGTTAAGTTTTCGGTCTGATCGGATTTATGGATCGACCATGGTGGACCAGTTTCAGTTCAACGGTCACCGGCACTGATCAGGGCTACAAGTATACTGACATGTGTTGAAAATTTTCCCTGATCTGAGGGTGTAATTGGGTCAGATTCTGATGGTCTGAATCCTTATATTTGGCCGGCAAGCGAACAACTCAATTCACTTAAATCTAAGTTCATTTTCGAAAGGTATTTGCGTTTCTCACACACTTTGCTCTGGGCTCAAGTTGTGCATTTCTGGATACTATCTGGATTTGATTCCCGAGATAGTTGTCAAGCCCAGTAAGGCGGTCATAAGTGTATAACTTCGTGGTCAACGGACTTTCAACGTGCGGTCCAGGTCCGATACGAAGTTTCAATGTGCTCCTGAGAGCAACTGGGTTTAGAGATTGATCCTAGATTTCAGGGTAATGTAGCGTTAATGATTCTACAAGTTTTGGGTCTTGCAGTTTGTATTTAAAGTGGTTCAAGCTAATTTCACAACTAATCTAGTTTAGCACTTAGTTAATTTCGTCTAATTTCTAAAGGATTTGGTCCTGAGTGATTTCTGCCTGTGGTGGTACTCGGGTCTTTGTACGAATTTTTTCGAGACATTACAGATAAGGTGGAGAATGGATATGTGGTGAAGAAGATGAATAAGATGTAAGAATGGAGGGGAGATTTGAGAGAGAAAAGAAAATTTTGGAAGTTTGGAAAGCTTGGAGGGATGAAAATGAAGGAAAGGAAGCAATTGGGAAAGAAATAGGGGTCCCCACACAATTTGGTGGGCCCCACAGTTGTGTACAAGGGCTGGGCCGACCAGCCCGCTTCGGCCCGACAGGCCTGGACGAACCGGTCGGTGCGGCACTGCCGCGGTTCGCTGGATCCGGCGCAGTGCCACCGCGTAAGGCGGTGGCCACCCCCCTCCCAGGGTGCCAAATGTCTACGGAGGACCCCCTGGGTCCCCCCGAATTGTGGGGTTTGGGCCCCCTTGATCGTTTGAGTCGTTTCGGGTCCCATTTCGCGTATATTCGTGCTTTTTGGTTTGTTTAAGTGTGGATTAGGCTTGAATCATGGTCTAAACCCGTCGATCGATGACCTGGAGAAGGATTTGGGATCCTCTCGCATGATCATAGGTGCCTATGGGTCTGATCTCTATGGTTAGTTTCGCTTTGATGGCTATTGATCACTGACGGACGAAACTTGGAATCCTACAACCGTTTTCTACGTTTCACCGCTCCCTCCTAAGTCAAAGTACGTCAGTGTGCGTCATGTTATCATAACGCAGGTCCAGTTTAATCCAAATCATGCTTTGATACCAACTTGTAACGCCCTGAAAACCGGGGGTCGAGCAGGAGCCCAACTCCCAAGTTCCAACGCATCACTTATGCAACATAGATAATGATGATTAAATGCTGTCTGTATTAGCACATTAAACATGGATGGGATTACACTAAATCATCATATCATACTCCAGAGACAGTTAATTTACGCAAGTGGAAGACTGGGATACATATATAAAGCATATAAATGACTATAAGTCCCCAGAGTATGAACATGTCACCAGGTTAAATAGTTACATGTATAATTCCAAAATGGACAAAATGAATATACATGTGTGTTTCAAAATACAAAATAACAGGTGTAATGACATCTAGTCAGCATCCTAGTAATCCCCGTTGATCAGAATATGGTCTACATAGACCCGCCTAATAACTGCATGTAGGAGAACTCCTCATCATCATAGAAGTCAGGCTCTGGTACGTAAGCCTTGATGTCATCTGCAACTACAACAAAGTCTTGTTGGTTTTTTAAAACACCGTCCCAGAGTGGGAGTGAGTGATTAACTCAGTGGAGTTATAAGGCAAAGGTTTACATGTTATCAATTCAATCAAGCAGTAATGATAAAGCAATACAACAAACATTCCTAGGTACTCTGGTTAATGCAAGGATGATATGAGTTAATGATGCATGCCCTTGCCTACCTCCCTCTATGACATCATCTCACGATCGCGGCATGCACCCCTTCCTCTGTGCTCAACTCCAACGCCAAAGGCACATGCAAATGTGGTGCATGTGCATGATTAGCCAAGTTCTTAATTAGACCCATTCATGCAGTAGGTTTGGAAAGCTAAGGTACCTCCCTTTATATCATTGACCCAAATGATGATCCATCTAGGGTCGTCAATCCTAGTTAATCACATACGATAGACAAGTTATAGGGCAGCGTCACCCCTGATTTAAAAGCAGTGGACAGGCAAGTTCAAGTTACTATGAAGAGGCTTGTCACCTCAGCATAAGCCTTAGTTTATACTCGAGGTGACTACGGGGAAGGTTCGTCACCTTAGCGTAGGCCGACAGCTCGAATACAGTATCTCATACCACCGTATTCAGCTCACGAGTTTTGATTTGCTCACTGGACACTATGGGGAGGCTCGTCACCCCAGCGTAGGCCGACAACTCGACCACGGTGTCCCATACCACTATGCCCGGCTCATGAGTCTTAGCAGATCGTGGTACCAAGGTTAAATGGGCTTTTCACTGGTAAGTTGGTACCTTAGATTCAAGCAGTAGCGTCCATACATGGTGAACATACATTAGGCCAATCGGGTTGCTTGACAAGCTCAACTGGTACGAGCGTATGTTGAATTAATCGACATGGAGTGCATACATACTCCTCGTGGCCTAACCACTGTCGATAACCAGCATACAACTCGGATTCATCGAACGTATCTGTCGTGGCTAAACAGTTCAGCCACCGATTGTAAACCATTACCGATTACCTGGACTACATCGCAGTCCCAATCTCACTCCAGAACAATAACATTCACATGTGATAGTCAAAGACAGCATGTGACAACCCATCCAAATATAAATCTCATTTGAGCATTTTAACAAACACATGGTGTACATGTTAATATACATAGGCATTTCATCCATAAAACACATAGTAGTAAGATAGGTTACATAAAGGAAACTGTAACTATAGATAAGGGAATTGAGAATCCTATCTCAACACCCTCATTAAATCCATTTCAACCAGCGTTTTCTCATTCAGGCATTTTATCAAACACTTAGACTACACATGTCACATACATGTAATAAATTAGTTAAAACACATATTATAGCAAATCCTTTCACAAGGGAGTTGCCACACGTACAACAATCATGTATTCTCAAACATCAATCATAACAAGCACAAATCATAATTCCGTATCCATTCAAACATTTCAACAAACACATAGAATGTATTAACAATCAATATAGTTTATATCTATATGTAATATATGGAAGATATCGTATCTAAGCACATGTGATAGCAATCAAGTCAGTCATAAATTATTAACTGATATTGAAAGCCTTGAAAACCATAACCTAAGCATTTATAGTCCGCACCTTTCGCCGGTAAACTAGAATTGAACTCAGTTTGAACACTAAGTCTTCGTCTACGGCACAACGACAACCTATAACATGAAATAGGTCAACTATTTCATCACTTACTTTATTTGGATCCCTAAAACAGATTAGGGTTAGGATTTCTTACCCAAGAACGGAGTTGAAATCGCCGAAATAGCGATACGGGTAGGCTGATTCGGCACGTGGAGCGATGAGATCAGATCCTAACAACTATCTCTCACACTCTCTCACTTCTTCTCACCTTTTTTTCCTCTTTCTCTCTTCTCTCTCTTAGGGTTTAGAAATTCCTATGGAATGAGAGAGAGAGGGTTTAAGGCCCTTATATAGGCCTAGAATTGACCTCAATGGCCCCAGGGCCATGGTATACTTAGGTTATAGCCAAGGAGTGGTTGTTTTGGTCCAACGAACCACATCTGGAAGCCCCTTTTCTTCATACTGTCTAAAGAAAGTTCCTTGACATTGGATGTAGGTCAGGTTAAGATTTCGGTCCAATCGAATTTACGGATCGACTGCGGAGGACCAGTTTCAATTCAATGGTCATGACACTCGATCAGGGCCACAAGTACATTGACCTGTGTTGCGAAATTTCCCTCATCTGAGGGTGTATTTGGGGTCAGATTCTGACGGTCTGAAACTCAAACTTGGCCTGCAAGCGAATGACCTAAATCACTTAAATCTGAGTTCATTTTCTAAAGATATTCGCATTTCTCACACACTTCGCCCCGGGCTCAAGTTGTGCATTTCTGGAAACTATCTGGACTTGATTTTCGAGATGGTTGTCAAGTCTAGTTAGGCTGTCATAACCGTATAGTTCCACGGTTATCGGACTTTCGACGCGCGGTCCAGCTACTCCTGAGAGCAACTGGGTTTTTGAGATTGATCTCGCGTTTTTGGTAATGTAGCGGTAGCGATTCTACTCGTTTTGGGTCTTATAGATCATATAAAAAGCGGTTCAAGCTAATCTACTGATTAATTCAGTTTAGCACTTAATTAATTTTTATCTAATTTCTAAAGAATTCGGTCCTTAGGGATTTCTGCTTGAGGTGGTACTCGGGTCTTTGTATGGATTTTTCAGAGACGTTACACTTCGGGCCTTGTTTTTCCGATCACTAGTTCCCCATCTTCAAGCGCCAATTAGAAACACCCCACATGTGTTAACGTGGGGCATGTACAACATTCAGGACGTTTGTCAGATATTCCCCTTTCTCCATGTCCAAAAAATTTGTAAGGTAAGAGACACTTACATGCTGAATGGACACTGTTGATTATTTCTCACCGTCCATTTCCTCCTTCACATGCGGCCCACCTCATGATTGAGCTAGCTGGATTTTCAAGTTATGAAACATCCGCAATGCAGATCAACCTACGAATGACCCAGATCTCTGACACATGTACCACATCTGCACGTGCAAGGCATTTGTGTTCTGCGTTTGAGGATGGGATCATACTACTCCTACCGATAAAGTTGAAACTCAGAAGTGGATTGGCTGGTGTAGCACCGAAGCGGATTACACGTACGAAGTAAACTTAGTGGGTCCAACTGTCATTCATGCCATTTATCCAGTTCGTCCATCTTTTTTAACAAATAAGTCTAGGGCTTTATCTCAAAAATGGAGTGTATCCAATCCTCAAGTGGAGCACACCACCGGAAATAGTGTGAATTGAACATTTATCGTTGAAAAATTATTGGGGGCTAAAGAAGTTTTAAGTCAAGCTGATATTTGTTTTTTCCCTTCATCCCTATCTTTCTAATCTTATGAACAGGTTGAATGACAAATAAACATCACTGGGGCCTTATAAAATTTTCAGCAGTGGAAATCAATACTTCTACTTTTTCCTGTGGTATGGTCCACTTGAGCTTTGGATATGCATCAATTTTGGATTCAACCACTAAAATGAATTGGAAAAATGAATGGACGGCGTGGATAAACCACATGCATTCACGGTGGCCCCAACAGAGTTTACTCAGTACGGTGGATAAACAACATGCATACACACACAACGCAATGCAGTTTCGTGTTGTGCATGTCAACGCAGCCGGTTACAATTGGTGTAGATACGTGTCATGCAAAGATGAATGGAGACGCGCCTTGAGCTCCGAGTTGTATGAACGACTCAAATGAGATCAAAATTACATGGGCCCCACAATGATGTATTTATTATATCCATACCATTTATCCATTTTTCGTGATCATTTTTGAGCATTTGAAAAAAAAAAAAGAATCATATCTAAAGCTCAAATGGACCACACCGAAAATAACAGTGAGGATAATGATTTTCACCATTAAAAAATTCGTAGGGCCCACCATAATGTTTATTTTCCATCTAATCTATTAATAAGGTTAAAAATACATGGATGAAGAGGAAATTTTTTATATATATTAATATGAAACTTTCGTGATCTCCAAAAGGGTTTCAATGGTAAATGTTCAATCCCCCACTATTTTTTTGCAGTGTGGTCCAACTGATCTTTAGATCTGTCTTATTTTTTGGCTCATGCCTTAAGACGAACTCTCCAAATGGATGGATGGTTTGGATATAACACATACCTCATAGTTTGACCCACAAACCCAACCCAAACTGAACCGTACCTAACCCGATTCGACTTGGTTCGGGTCAGGCCAACCGTGCATTGGATCGGTTTGAGTCAGATGTCCCAGACTCGGTCCCTGATCGGATCGAGTTTGGGTAAGCCCATGTAGATTTCGGATCGAATCGAGTTGGATCCAATCCGATCCGACTCGGTCTGATGCCCAGCTCTATCTACCGCACACTTGCATTGAAATCGGATTGGGTATTGAGTTACTCAGTACGCTCTTATCGTACTGGTAAACTCTATTGGGCCCACCGTTAATGCACGTTGTTTATCCACGCCGTCCATTCATTTTTACATATCATTTTAGAGCTCAAAATTGAAGCATATCCATAGCTCAAGTGGACCATACCACAATAAACTGTGGAACTATTAATTTCCACCGTTGAAACCTTTCTAAGGCCCACAGTGATGTTTATTTGTCATCCAACCTGTTAATAAGATCAATCAAACATGGATGAATGGAAAACACAAATATCATCTTGATCTAAAACTTCTGTGGCCCCTAAGAACTTTTCAACGGTAAACGTTTCAATTCACACTGTTTCTGTTAGTGTGGTCCATTTGAGCTTTGGTTAGACTTAATTTTTTGGCTAAAGCCATACAATTATATGTTAAAATGGATGGATGGAGTTAATAAATGCATGAATGATGGTGGACCCCACAGAGTTTACTCAGTACGCTTAGGGTACTGAGTTACTCAGTACGCAATCCGCTTCCACCAGCAATATGGCTGGTATTGATGTCACCAAGTTCTGTGGGTCTCATAATGATGTATGTGTTATATCCCAACCGTCATTTTTTTTGGCGAGCACGTCCTAAGTCTTGAACCAAAAAATAAGACAAAACTAAAGATCAAGTGGACCACACTACAAAAAGTTATGGGAGATTAAATGTCTACCATTGAAATCCTTTGGGAGTCACGGAAGTTTTGGATTAATGTTGTAAGGCCCGTATCCTAGTCCGTACCATTCCGTAGATTCTCGCGATCCTCCCTGTCGAATTTCAGTAACCTGTGACTTGTAATCAGCATTTGCATGCAACCCTAAGTCATATCCCGTAAATCTAAGTCGACTCGACTCAAGACTTGTACCATTGTGACCGCACAGTCGCCGCGGTTCCAAAGCTGCGTCTTGTGCACCGATGCGATACCCATGCCATGAGATGTGGGCCCGTGTTTATCCCAAAGAAACGCCGGGCATTTGCAATTCTGAGAGAATCTCTACAACCCATCCCATCAATCAATCAAGTCAAGTCAAGTACACAACCCATCACTCAACCCATCACACCCATACCTCACATGTCACCTCTCTTGCACAACCCATACCTCTCTTACACAAGTTACCCCCAAAGTCAACATTTCTCTTACGCAACCCATACCTCTCTTACACAACCATCCCTCTCATCCCATCCTTCTTACACACATCACTCCTCTCTCATTTCACTCCATCCCATCTCATTCTCCACCATTTCCAAGCAACTAAGGAGAGAAAATCCTAAGGAGAGAAAGAACCCAAGATCAAGGCCCACTTCCTACCACCAAATCTCACCATCCAACCCTTCAATCTTCATCATCCTCCATCAAAGAGTGATCTTAGGAACTTAGCATTCTAAAGACCTAAAGAAAAGGACCATAGGTGGGTGATCTTAGGTGTAGATGATGATCTTTGTTCATGGGACAAGTGGGGGTTACCGGTCAATGGTAGGGATCCCATTTTGGACCCAAGGCGTGACCTATGGCCCATCGTGATATGCATGTATTACCCATGAGGGGTCCATTCTCCATGGACCCTACCATGATGTTTAGTTGTTATCCATTTGTTAGAGGTCATTTAGACCTTCATATTAGTGGTGGAAATGGGATTTCTACCCTAGTTTTTTGATTTAGGGTCCACCTATTTTGGGACCCATCTTGATGTATGTATTGTAAAATCTAAGGGAGCTCATAGTGGCGGAGCTCCCCCGCCTCAAGTCGTCTCTCTCTCTCTCTCTCTCTCTCTCTCTCTCTCTCTCTCCTTTCCCTATTTGCAGCCTGCCTTGATGTATGAATTTTATCCTGCCTGTCCACTAAGTGGGTTAGCCTACTGCCCAGTATGGGCCTGCATGACCAATCGGTCATATAGGCCTGTCTGATGGGAAATCACAAACAACAACTTGATCCAAAGGTGTGGCCCACCGGACGTGGGACCACCATGATTTATGCATTTTATGCTGGACAGTGAGACCCACCTTGGTATGTGTTATACTCCCACCGTCCATCTGTTTGGACGCTGCTGGACTCACGTCCAGCAGTTGTGGGACCCACCGTTGTATATGTTGTCACGCCCCAAACTCAGAAACCGGGCTCACAAAATTCCTGATCGCCGAATCTAGTGCCGACAGCCTCCATAGTACCCCATTCTCGGTTCCCAGCATTCATACGCCAGATTCTGATCCTGGGATCCTAGAAGAAGGATTTTCCAATATACATTTAACTCGTAATAAGCATAACCACAAGTTTACCCAAATCACAAAAGTAACATCATCATCACATATCCACTAATATAAACAGTTGAATATAGTGCTGAAAGGGAAATACATATGTCAAAATCAAAGCTCAAGGAGTCTTCTACATGCTCCAAGCTCAACGCTGCTGCAATCTAACGCCACCTGCACGCATCTATCGTGCATAAGCTTATAGAAAACTTAGAGGGTGGTGAAAGTGTGTGCACAAGATAAGTGTCAAGTATTCAATATCATGCCATAATTATACAATGTCAGAAATACTATCAAGATCATGAATCATTTGATATCAAAGTAAGCGAAAATACTGCAAGTCTATAAATAATTCAATATCAGAATATACAATGCGGATCAACTATGCAATGCGGAGACATAGTAAACCAAATATCACATACCTATAGATGTAATACAATATATAAATCTTGCTAAGTCCGTCTAGGCTATATACGTACAGAAACATAGCAACCCAAAATGCCATATGCCGCGGATGTACTGCAATATGTGATGCGAATGAAATGACCAAGCTGGATTGTGAGGTCGGGATGATACTACGTAGTATCGCGGGCTACGGGGTCCACCATAAGGGACTTCTATCCAAACCAGTCCCATACCTAAATTTGGATAGTCAAACTCAATGTGGTAAACTCTTGATCTCAGGTTAGTCACGCACCCCAATTGAAATCCTGGCCATTGCAAAGGTACACGTAACAAATAGTTGCGCACCACCAGCCCGAGTGGATAGTGAATGAATAAATGAATGAATATGCAATTCCTGCTTAATAAGTCCACATATCAATACAGTTCCTCTCTAGAAAATCACCGGGGTCTATTACACTCCAAACTAGATTGCCGCCCCATCACACGCAACAAGGTGAGTGGAAGAGACCTCACTATCCTCCTACCAATATCGGGCCCGACTCTTCGATAGTGAACCCATTCCTCGAGCTGGTCAGACTCAGCCTAGCATTGCCCCTCCTCTAGGGAAGGTAAGGTCGTACCCCCTTCCAACCGACCACGACACAGTGAGAAACGCGGCCTAACGGTATACGACCCTCATGCGCTCATGCATCCACTCGGTCTAGACGTTGGAGCAACCTCTGTAACCAAGAGGGTTTAGGGACTTTCACCTAGGGATATCTATAACACCCCATGTAGAACAGATTTTGGTGTCCCATCTGGCCATCCACGATATGCCTGTGGAGGCTACGGCCCTGATGTCACTAGGGCGTACAATAATCACAACACACAATGCAAGATGCATGAGTCATACGATCCAGTCATACATCAATCTTGCGCATACCGTGCGCTCATGTGAGACAATCTCTGCCTGTCAGGGAGTCTCATAACAACCTCCCCAATGACATATGCAATGGTCAATCATATCTCATAATAAACATGCAGATAATGCGTATGGGCATGTATCATGATGCTATGCTATCACATACTCATAATCGGTATCAATAACCGGCATCGACAATCAACCTCGACAATGTGGACATTTAACCAACATTGCCCCCAAGTAATGGCCCATATAGAGCCTAACATATAGTGGACCCATGACCTCACACAAGGGCCAAATATACAACACCATGGGCCTCACTCAAGAGCTTAATACACATCACGATGGGCCTTTCACATGGGCTTAACATACATCACAATGGGCTCCATTGCCTGGCCCTCAAATACATCACAATGGGCCACGTCACATAGGCCTCATATACATCACATTGGGCCTTAAACACAGGCTGAATACACATCACAACGGGCCTCAAATATGGGACGCATATACATCACATTGGGCCTCAAACACGGGCCGAATGTACATCACAATGGGCCTCAAATATGGGCCGCATATGCATCACATTGGGCCTTGACAATCGGCCTCAACAATCGAAATCAGAATCGGAATCGGCCTTAACAATCGGTCTCGACAATTAAAATGGCCTCGATAATTAGAATCAAAATTGGCCTCAACAATTGGCCTCGACAATCAGAATCGGTCTCGACAATTAGAATCGAAATCGACCTCAACAATCGACCTCGACAATCGGAATCGGAATCGGCCGTAACAATCGGCCTCGATAATTGGAATCGGCCTCAATAATCGGAATCGGCCTCGACAATCAAAATCAGAATCGAAATCGGCCCCAACAATCGGCCTCGACAATCGGAATTGGAATCGATAATCAAAATCAGAATCGACCCCAACAATCAGCCTCAGCAATCAGAATCGGAATCGGCCTCGGCAATCGGAATCGGCCTTGACAAATCAGAATCGGCCTCGACAATCGAAATCGGCCTTGACCAACAATCGGCCTCGACAATCGAAATCGACCTCTACAATCAGAATCAGTCTTGACAAATCAGAATTGGCCTCGACAAATCAGAATCGGTCTCGATAATCAGCCTCGGCAATCAGAATCGGCCTTGACAATCGGCCTCGACAATTGGAATCGGCCTCGACAATCGGCCTCGACAATACCATGGGAACCAGATTTTAAAACATGATAGACTTTGATATTTTGTCCCATCTTGAGAGTGAGTGACCATCGAATGTTTTTAAACTTGAACAGTACGAGAAATCTGTAAGATTAGGTTTCAAATGAGGCTTAGAATCACTACCAAAAAATCGAGCAAAGGCTATGGCAGTTAAAAGCATTTAGCTACGAATTTAATCCGTAACAAATTTAGCTACGGATTTAATCCGTAGCTAAATCCTAGCTGATCTGTAGCTAAAACATAACTCCTCACCTAAATGGTATTAAACATAGATGGTGCTTATGGGGCTCCATGGGATCATCTAAGCCACCCATTAATTCTTATATTTAATTTAATTGGATGAGCTCAAAAATTATGTAAATTAAATGTCTAAGTGGACCACACCATAAGAAATAATAAAAATTAAATATCTACTGTTAATATATTGTGTGGTTTCCTTACAGATTCGATCTGACTCATTTTTTGTATTAACATTTAAAATAATAATTTAAAATTAATGGACGGAGTGGATATGTGAAATACATATCCAGTGGGCCCCACGGTCCTAAAACAGGACTTGCAAAGGGGCCTCCCGTCACGCGCCCCTTTGCCCCTTCAGAAACGGAAACGGATTGGCTATTCCCCCTGCCATCAACCCCTAGGCTGGTGGTCGGTGCTCTGTGGGCCCCACCATGATGAATGTGTTTCATCCGTTCCGTTCATCCATTATTAAAGATCATTTTAGGGCATTTTCAAAAATATGAGAGGAATATAAATCTCAGGTGGACCACACCACAGGAAAATAATAATGATTGGATATCCACAATTAAAATTCTCTTAAGGCCTACTGTACTGTTTATTTGGCATCTAATCTGTTGATTAGGTCATACAGGCCCATATTAAGGGAAAAAACAAAAATCGGCTTGATCTAAAACTTTTATGGCCGCCAAAAGGTTTCTAATGGTCAACGCTCATTCAACACTATTTCCTGTAATGTGGTCCACTAGAGATTTGGATATAACTCATTTTTGGTCTTGTACCATAAAATGATCTGGAAAAAGTTATGGACGGCATGGATGAAACATATACATCATGGTGGGACCCACAGATCATCGACCTAGTGGCCAATCCGTTTCCGTCAGAAATGGACGCGATTTCCTGCCAAAGCCTTTCGTAGAACGTTCCTGCGGAAGGTTCTGTGTGGGGCCCACTACGATGTTTGTGAGAAAGCCACTCCGTCCATCCGTTTTTAGAGTTTATTTTAGGACATGCGACCAAAAATAAGGAGGATCAAAAACTCACGTGGGCCACACGAGAGGAAACAGTGGGGATTTAGTGACCACCATTGAAACATTTCTATGGCCACAAAAGTTTTGTATCGGTTTAATTTTTTGGTTTTTTCACTTCATCTCAGTGAAAATGACCTTATAAACGGTTTGGATGGAATATAAACATCAAGGTGGATCTTGGAAAGGTTTCAACAGTAAGAATTCCTTTCCCCACTGTTTCATCTAATATGGCCCACTTGAGTTTTGGATCTTAATCATTTTCGGCCTCATGTCCTAAAATGAGCTCAAAAAATGGATGGACGGGTTAGATTTCTAACAAACATCACAGTGGGGGCCCCATCCAGAATCCTTGCGCAAGACTTCCTGCCAAAGGCTTTCACGTCCGTCGGTGGGATTGCGTACTGAGCAGTGCGCTCTTACCGTACTGATTAAACTCAATTGGGCCCACCGTGAATGTAATTGTCTCATCCACTCCGTCCATCCATTTTGTCAGATCATTTTAGTGGTTGATACCAAAATTGAGGTATATCTAAAACGAAGTGGATACATACCATAGAAAACTGTGGGAATAATGATTTCCACTGTTGAAACATTTCTATGGCCCGCAGTAATGTTCATTTGTCATCCAACCTATTCATAATATCATAAAGACATGACAGAAGTGAAAGCACAAATATCATATTGATCTAAAACTTCTATGGCCCCCACGAAATTTTCAATGGTAGATGTTTAATTCACACTGTTTCCGGTGGTGTGGTCCATTTGAGCTTTGTATATGCTTTATTTTTAGGCTACAGATCTAAAATTATCTTCTGAAATGTATGGACGGAGTGGATGAAATTAAAGAATGATTGTGGGACCCACAGAGTTTAGTCAGTACGTTACTCAGTACACAATCCGCTTCCAAAATGCCCTCCCCAAACCAATTTTGTCCGCCATTTTCTCCCGCGCAGACGAAAACCCATCGCTTCCATTTAGAGTAATAGAATTCAAGGAGCTTGTACCGCGGTTATAAGAACAATGTGGCGATGGCAATGAGGTGCTGTCAGGAAATTAACTGAGCTAACAGGTTGGCCAAAATATGGCCTCAGTGTCACAAGGGGCGCTGCCATCCAGTCCTCCCAGATATTTACCCATCTCTCCATCTCTCCATCTCTCTCTCCATCTCTCTCTCCATCTCTCTCTCACACTCAGCCTCTCTCTTTCCTTTGCCCTCTCTCGATCTCCCGCTCTCCCTCACCCTCTCTCCCTGTCTATTGGCCGCATTCCCCTATCTCTGTTGTCGAAACCCCCTTCCACCGCAAGAAGGAGAAGGAGAAGGAGAAGGAGAAGGAGAAGGAGAAGGAGAAGGACGGTAAGTTTCTCTCTCTCTCTCTCTGTTTCTGAAATCTGTTGTGATTTTTTTTTTTACACACGCACACACACCCCCACACACTCACGCCATACACACACACACCCTACACACACACGCACTGTTTCCTGATGACAATCATCTTTTCATGTTTGTAGGTAAGATAAAACACTGTTCTGTTTGATCCTTGGTTGAAAAACCTTTTTATTTATTTTTTTCTTTCTTTTCTAGAATTTTTGTTTGAAGGGTCCTGTAATATATCATAATGCTTGCATCATAGGCTGTTTTCAAACAGGCTGTCTACAACTGGGCTAGATTTACCTTTGGAAATTACAACTGGGCTAGATTTACCTTTGGAAACCATGCGGAGTATCATACCCCTCTATTGTTAAACAAGTAGTGTTAGTCACTTTAGATTAGCAAAGAGCGTTAAGCTGGCTAGATTTACCTTTGGAAATTACAGTGGCTTGGACAAACACTCCTTTTCTATTATTCAGATCAATAAAGTTTAGGTGGCAGCATCACGTTCAGCAAAAAAAAATAATCTTCTATGTGATAAAATATAGAGTAATAGTATTTGAGACAAAGATCAACTCAATTGGATAGATTTTCAAATGGAGTTTTCAGGTTTTTTAAACTATAATATATAAAGATTGCAGGATGTCTTGAGAAAATTTCCTAATGATTAGAATTATAGTAAGCAGGAAGGCAGATGACAAATGCATCAAACAATTCCCGAAGCCCCAAGTAGTATTCAGTACATAAGACAAAACTGACAGTCCTGTACAACTTATTAAATGTAGCGCTTCACTTATCCTGCTTGATTGCTGGAGCCGTTGTCTTGCCTCTAAATACTTGGGGTTTATGTGGATACTGTGTGGTGAGCGTTGAGACTCAGAAGCAGGCCTAGATGAAGTGGTTGCAGAAGATGAACCATTGATTGTGGCTGTGAAGCCAGGTTCTTTCTCAATGATCTGAAGTGTAGCAGGGTGGAAAACCCCTTTCCAAGTCCCAAAAAGATGTCGCATAGCAGGATGTGTTGAAGAATCAACCTGTCTATAAGCCTTGCAGAATACCTAAAAATGAGAAAAACATTAATAAGGTTTGACAAATAGTTGTACGAAACTCTGGCATACCAAACATAAGTAGTAGTTATAAATTAATGAGAGGCTAGCATGATAAAACTTTTAAGAGGAACTCGAGGGGTCCGAGAAAGACTAGTGATGAACACGGAATATAAGTTGTGTTTTGGTAATGCAGCTGGATGATTTTCTTCCCCCACTTCTGTTAGCAGTATTTTATATATTGCTCAGGCTGAAAGCTTATGCAGTTCTGTTAGGCCATTCAGTTTGTGCACATGGCGGCGATGGGTCGGTTATCCAAACCATTGATATTGTAGCCCAGTTGTAGACAGCCTGTGCACCAAAAATCTCCCAGATGGAAAAGAAAAAAAATAAATCCAAATCCTTCAATAGGTGGCTAGCCAATAGAAATGGAATTTCTTGGGAGGTTCTCAGATTTGGACATTTTTCTTGCAATATTATTGGTTAATTTCTTGCATAAATAAAATATTTATTATAGATTACTAAATAGTTTTTAAAATTTGAATATAAAATATAATTATTTTAATTTCTAGATAATTTTCCTCCTAAAACTTTCAAGTCATTTGTGATAGTGGGCCTGACTATGTCAGGTTATCCAAATTGCTTGGTTATTGGTTATCTTCAGAAAGGATGGAACTTTCTCTAGCGAGGGGGAAGCGACTTATCGTGGATGAAATCTAGCCAGTACCGGTACAGAGATTTTGGTCATTCAAGAAGTGGCCCATCAATTGAATGAGCCAAAGGGATGTGAATTGAAAAAAGAAAAAGAAAAAAAAAGGATCGTGGGTTCCCCATAATTCGGTGTGGTGTGCTTGTATTGGATGGAAGGAACCTACAACGGATGGTTTAACTCAACCGATGTGGGAGTGGTGGTCCATTTTCTGAAATTTGCTTTGATCCGAGGACCTTATTACTCATGTCCAGAGGATACTGCTGGATGGTTTAAAAATAAATGAACAGATAACTATTTTCATCTAATGACCCAAAAAAGAGATTGATGATAGAGATGGGCAACCTTGTCCATGTGACATGTGGTAGTCAGGCCAAGATTATCCGGTGAGGAACCAGATTAGGTAGTCAGGTCTGCACCACCTTCAGCAATCGTGTGGTGGCTGAGCACGTACTCCCTTTTAACACCTTTGTCTCTCTCATAGGCCTTGCAAACCACCGCCCCTCTCTTAACGTGCGTGCACGTGCCATACCCACTAGTAACATTTTAAAATGTGTGTGGAGATCGTCAGCCTGAGAGAGCATGTGTTCGTGCCTGCCACATATGAGCGCATCTATGCATGCATAAATTATGATTTGAAATCCAGGGTCCCAAACAGGCTCAAATATTATGATTTTGCATTTTAAAACAAAAAAGAAAAAGAAAAAGGAATAAGGTACTTGCTTGGGGATTTTTGGACGCCTGTTTGAAAACCATTCTTTTGCTAATTTTTTTTTTTTTTTTAATTTATGAAAATACAGTCCCACAAGACGTGTTTCTGAAAATGATCTTTCTATGAAAAAGCCTGTTGTTCTGTTCTGCCTACAATGCTGCGCATTTAGATTTTATAATGGCAATTCCATGCGTTGGAATAACTTTTTGTTTAATAGTGCGTTTGGTTGCATAAATAACATGAAATTCATGATTAATCGTTCTAACTCCGTGCAAAATTTCATGACATTTAGTGGACAACAAACACAGAAAGATACAATGTAGTTGTTGGATTGAATTATACCACATAAAATCTCTTGACATCTTTGGATATGAATGAAGCGGAAATATCTCCGTTGACGTTGTAAGAGATGCCATTATTATATATTTTTTTTCTCTACTATTTTCTGCAGGTGAGGATCTAGTTTGACATTATATTAATGCCTTTCTAAAAAGCTTTCACATGATTCTAGTTTTGGTAGTTTCATGTTCTAGCTATTACAATTTTTTTAATTTCAACTATACAGGTTTCTCTGCCGTTACAAGGAAAATGGCTCATTTGTCTTTATATTTTGGCAGGTAAGCTTCAATAATGGCCACCATGACTTTTCCTCCAGTTTCACCACTACATTGTTGATGGTTTTCCAACAGTTCTCTATGATTATATTTACTTTAGGTATCACAAGAATTATAGTTTGCTGTTTAGGTCTTCAATTGTAAATTTACTGTAATAGCTTTATTGGTACAGTTGCTAGCTTCCTGCAATTTGCTTTTGAACTTGCTATTAGAGATTAGTGGAGCATGGCTTACTCTTTTCTTTTTCTTTTTTATTTCACTATGCTTGTCTTTTCAATTGTTTGCTCATTTGTTCAATCTGTGCTTAAGGTGACAGGTTTTCAGGTAAGATGAACGAGTTTCAAAACAAAACGGTCTGCGGTTTTGAGAAGTGATTCCCAATCTGGTACGTCTCTTTTCAAGAATGCACATGATTGAAGTGGCCTGGCCCGTATTTATGAACCGCTGCTCGAAATTGATGGAGCAGACCCGGATGTGCGTCGGAGCTATCCGGAAGAGTGGGGGTCCCTGGAAGGCGGGAACCGCTGTTATGACCATGAAGAAGTTGTCCATTTCCTATGGACGACATTGGAGGGGCATGGCCATTTGGACAGACTGTGTTTATGTATTTGCTTGAAATTAATGGAGCGGACCCGGATGTGCGTCGGAGCTATCCGGATGAGCGGGGGTCCCTGGAAGGTGGGAACCGTTGTTATGACCATGATGAAGCTGTACATTTCCTATGACGGCATTGGAAGGGCTTGGCCAATTGGATAGGCCATGTTTATATTTGTATTGCAGGGACCACACCCTTAACCTAAACCTGAACCCATTCTCAAATCCTATAACCTAAACCTATAACCTATAACCTAAATCAAAACCAAAACCTTAACTTATAACCTATAACCTAAATCAAAACCTATAACCTAAACCAAAACCTATATCCTGAACCTGAACCCATTCTCAAATCCTATAAGCAATAACCTAAACCTAAACCTAAACCTAATCTCAACTCCCTAACCTAAACTTAAACCTAAACTTGAAAACCAAAACTTAAACCCAATCCCGAACATGAACCCAATTTCCTAAACCTAAACCATAACCCATTCTCAAATCCAAAAACCTATAACCTAAACCAAAACCAAAACCATAACCTATAACCTAAACCCGAACCCATTCTCAAATCCTAAAACCTAAACCAAAACCAAAACCTTAACCAAAACCAAAACCTATATCCTAAACCAAAACCAAAACCAAAACCAAAACCTATAACCTAAACCAAAACCTATAACCTATAACCAAAACCAAAACCAAAACCTATAACCTAGAACCTAAACCAAAACCAAAACCTATAACCTAAAGCCGAACCCATTCTCAAATCCCAAAACCTATAACCTATAACCTAAACCCGAACCCATTCCCAAATCCAAAAACCTATAACCTAAACCTAAACCTAAACCTAAACCTAAACTAAAACCTATAACCAAAACCTAAACCCGAACCCATTCTCAAATCCCAAAACCTATAACCAAAACCAAAACCAAAAAAACCTATAACCTAAACCAAAACCAAAACCTATAACCTAAACCCGAACCCATTCTCAAATCCAAAAACCTATAACCTAAACCTAAACCAAAACCAAAACCTATAACCAAAACCTATAACCAAAACCAAATCCGGAACCCATTCTCAAATCCCAAAACCTATACTTATAACCTAAAACTATTCCCAAATCCCAAAAGCTATAACCTAAACCTAACCTTTCCCTAAACCTATAACCTAAACTCAATTCCCTAAAGCTAAACCTACACCTAATCCTAATCTCAACTCCCTAACCTAAACCTAAACCTAAACTTGAAAACCAAAACTTAAACCCAATCTCGAACATGAACCCGATTTCCTAAACCTAAACCATAACACATTCTCAAATCCAAAAACCTATAACTAAAACTTAAACCCAATCCCGAACATGAACCCAATTTCCTAAACCTAAACCATAACCCATTCTCAAAACCAAAACCTATAACCTAAACCCTAACCCATTCTCAAATCCAAAAACCTATAACCAAAACCAAAACCAAAACCAATAACCTAAACCCGAACCCATTCTCAAATCCAAAAACCTATAATATAAACATAAACATATAACCTAAACCTACAACCTATAACCTAAATCAATACCTATAACCAAAACCAAAACCAAAACCTATAACCTAAACCCGAACCCATTCTCAAATCCCAAAACCTATAACCTAAACATAAACCTTAACCTAAACCTAAACCAAAACCTATAACCTATAACCTAAACCCGAACCCATTCTCAAATCCCAAAACCTATAACCTAAACCAAAACCAAAACCTATAACCTAAACCGGAACCCATTCTCAAATCCAAAAACCTATAACCTAAATCTAAACCAAAACCAAAACCTAAACATGAACCCATTCTCAAATCCCAAAACCTATACTTATAACCTAAAACTATTCCTAAATCCCAAAACCTATAACCTAAACCTAACCTTTCCCTAAACCTATAACCTAAACTCAATTCCCTAAAGCTAAACCTACACCTAATCCTAATCTCAACTCCCTAACCTAAACCTAAACCTAAACTTGAAAACCAAAACTTAAACCCAATCTCGAACATGAACCCGATTTCCTAAACTAAACTATAACACATTCTCAAATCCAAAAACCTATTACCAAAACTTAAACCCAATCCCGAACATAAAACCGATTTCCTAAACCTAAACCATAACCCATTCTCAAAACCAAAACCTATAACCTAAACCCGAACCCATTCTCAAATTCAAAAACCTATAACCTAAACCAAAACCAAAACCTATAACCTAAACCCGAACCCATTCTCAAATCAAAAAACTATAACCTAAACCTATAACCTCTAACCTAAATCAATACCTATAACCAAAACCAAAACCAAAACCTATAACCTAACCCGAACCCATTCTCAAATCCCAAAACCTATAACCTAAACCTAAACCTTAACCTAAACCTAAACCTAAACCAAAACTTATAACCTATAACCTAAACCAAAACCAAAACCTATAACCTAAACCCGAACCCATTCTTAAATCCCAAAACCTATAACCTACACCAAAACTAAAACCTATAACCTAAACCCGAACCCATTCTCAAAACCAAAAACCTATAACCTAAACCTAAACTTAAACCTAAACCTAAACTAAAACCTCAACCCGAACCCATTCTCAAATTCCAAAACTTATAACCTAAACCCGAACCCATTTTCAAATCCAAAAACCTATAATATAAACCTAAACATATAACCTAAATCAATACCTATAACCAAAATCAAAACCTATAACATAAACCCGAACCCATTCTCAAATCCCAAAACCTATAACCTAAACCTAAACCAAAACCTATAACCTATAACCTAAACCAAAACCAAAACCTATAACCTATAACTTAAACCATAACCAAAACCTATAACCTAAACCCGAACCCATTCTCAAATCCCAAAACCTATAACCTAAACCAAAACCAAAACCTATAACCTAAACCCGAACCCATTCTCAAATCCAAAAACCTACCTAACCTAAACCTAAACCTAAACCCAAACCAAAACCTATAACCAAAACCTAAACCCGAACCCATTCTCAAATCCCAAAACCTCCTTAACCTAAACCTAACTAAAAACCAAAACCTATAACCTAAACCCGAACCGATTCTCAAATCCAAAAACCTAACTATAAACCTAAAACAAAACCTAAACCCTAAACGAACCCATTCTCAAATCCCAAAACCTATACTTATAACCTAAAACTATTCCCAAATCCCAAAACCTATATCCTAAACCTAACCTTTCCCTAAAATCTATAACCTAAACTCAATTCCCTAAAGCTAAACCTACACCTAATCCTAATCTTAACTCCCTAACCTAAACTTGAAAACCAAAACTTAAACCTAATCCCGAACATGAACCCGATTTTCTAAACCTAAACCATAACCCATTCTCAAATCCAAAAACCTATAACCGAAACTTAAACCCAATCCCGAACATGAACCCGATTTCCTAAACCTAAACCATAACCCAGTTCTTAAAACCAAAACCTAAACCTAAACCCGAACCCATTCTCAAATCAAAAAACCTAAACCTAAATAACCTATAACCTAAAACCAAAACCAAAAAACTAAAACCTATAACCTATAACCTAAACTAAAAACAAAAACCTAGAACCTAAACCCGAACTCATTCTCAAATCCCAAAAACTATAACTAAACCTAAACCTTAACCTAAACCTAAACCAAAACCTATAACCTATAACCTAAACCTGAACCCAGTCTCAAATCCAAAAACCTACAACCAAAACCAAAACAAAACCTATAATCTAAACCCGAACCCATTCTCAAATCCAAAAACCTATAACCTAAACATATAACCTTAACCTAAATCAATACCTATAACCAAAACCAAACCAAAACCTATAACCTAACCCGAACCCATTCTCAAATCCCAAAACCTATAACCTAAACATAAAACCTTAACCTAAACCTAAACCAAAACCTATAACCTAACCTAAAACCAAAACCAAAACCTATAACCTAAACCCAAACCCATTCTCAAATCCAAAAACCTATAACCTAAACCAAAACCAAAACCTATAACCTAAACCCGAACCCATTCTCAAATCCCAAAACCTATAACCTAAACCAAAACCAAAACCTATAACCTAACCCATTCTCAAATCCAAAATCCTATAACCTAAATCTAAACCTAAACCAAAACCTAAACCTGAACCCATTCTCAAATCCCAAAACCTATACTTATAATTTAAAACTATTCCCAAATCCCAAAACCTATAACCTAAACCTAACCTTTCCCTAAACCTATAACCTAAACTTAATTCCCTAAAGCTAAACCTACACCTAATCCTTATCTCAACTCCCTAACTTAAACCTAAACTTGAAAACCAAAACTTAAACCCAATCCCGAACATGAACCCAATTTCCTAAATTTAAACCATAACCCATTCTCAAATCCAAAAACCTATAACCAAAACTTAAACCCAATCTCGAATATGAACCCGATTTCCTAAACCTAAACCATAACCCATTCTCAAATCCAAAACTTATAACCTAAACCCGAACCCATTCTCAAATCCAAGAACCTATAATTAACCTAAACCTATAACCTATAACCTAAATCAAAACATATAACCTAAACAAACCAAAAAACCTATAACCTAAACCCAAACCCATTCTCAAATCCCAAAACCTATAACCTAAACCTATACCTAACCTAATCCTATATAACCTATAACCTAACCTAAACCTATACTTATAACCTAAAACTATTCCCAAATCCCAAAACCTATAACCTAAACCTAACCTTTCCCTAAGGGGCCATTATCAATACAATTTATCTCAGACTAACCTATAACCTAAACTCAATTCCCTAAAGCTAAACCTACACCTAATCCTAATCTCAACTCCCTAACCTAAACCTAAACCTAAACTTGAAAACTCAAACTTAAACCCAATCCCGAACCTGAACCCGATGTCCTAAACCTAAACCATAACCCATTCTCAATTTCCTAAAGCTATAACCTATAACCTAAACCTAAACCTAAACCTATTAGCTTTCCCTAAACCTTTAACCTAAACCTAAACTTAAAACCTAAATGTATTCTCAAATCCTTAAACCCAAACCTACACCTAATCCTAATCTCAACTTGAAAACCCAAACTTAAACCCGATCCCGAACCCGATTTCCTAAACCTAAACCTTAACCTATAATCAAGTTCCCAAAATCTATAATCTATAACCTAAACCTAAACCTAAACCTATAACCTAAACCTAAACCTTAACCTTAACCTTACCCTAACCTAAACCTATAACCTTAACAACCTAAACCAAAACCTATAACCTAAACCTTAACATATAACCTATAACCTAAACTTAATTATAACCTATATCCTAACCTAACCTAAACATAAACCAAAACCTATAATCATATGGTGAGACCATTTCTTTTGTGTCAATTTCATTCTTCTTTGAGGTTTTTTTTTTTTTTTTTTTTTTTTTTTTTTTTTTTTTTTTTTTTTTTTTTTTTTTTTTTTTTTTTTTTTTTTTTTTTTTTTTTTTTTAAATTCATTAATGAAAAAAAAATGGTTATACATGATGCATCTCTTTCACTTTGTCTTTCTTTTCCCCAATGGGCATTCTAATTTATGAATGACATGACTGTTTGTAGGATGATGGAATATACGAAGCTGTTGAAATTTCATGGTGAAGTCGAGCACATTTCTCTAATGAAGCCAAAGATTTGTATTTTCAACATTATTGTAATTGTAAATGTAATTGATTGAATGAATTGGATTGTAATTGATTGTAATTGTAATTGATTGAATGAATTGGATTGTAATTGATTGTAATTGTAATTGATTGAATGAATTGGATTGTAATTGTAACTGATTGAATGAAGGATTGTAATTGAATGAATGAATGATTGTAATTGAATGAATGAATGATTGTACAGGTGGTAATTGAATGAACAAATGATTATATGTAATTTTTTAATGTACAAAATAGCTACGGATATTGACCGTAGCCACTAATCTGACAGGTGTAGCCTTTATTAAATTTGGCATATTGCTACGGACTTTTAGCTACAAATAACATCCGTAGCTGTTTTAAGTTTTCGCTACAGATATAATTGCTACGGATTAAATCCGTAGCCATAGGTTCTAGACCTATTGTTATGGCACCTACGACTACGGTCGTGCTACGGACTAAAATCGTAGCCATAGGTCTATGGCTACGGATATTATCCGTAGATTTTGCTTGTTTTCTAGTAGTTATTGCTACGGATTATATCCATAGCTGTTGGTACCTATAGCTACAGATTAAATCCGTAGCTATAGGTTCCAGACCTATTGTTACAGCACCTACGACTACGGTCGTGCTCCGGACTAAAACCGTAGCCAGGTCTATGGCTACGGATTTAATCCGTAGCCTTTGCCCGTTTTTTCTGGTAGTGAATTCTTACTGCCTGTTGAAGGAGCTAGAGGAGATTCATTATACCTTTGAAAAGCAATCAACTGGTTGTTGGAATTAACCCAAGTGGAAGTGAAATTTTAGAGAATCTACAAAGTGAAAGAGAGTCCCATCAAAATTACATGACAAGAAATGTAGGTGAACCCAGAATAATAGTCAAGGCTATTGTATTTGATGTCTTAAATTGAGTCAGATACAGGGTCTGTCGATGCCATTGATAGTCTGTTCAATGTCACCTACGATGACATCGAACAGTTCTCGATCCCATTAATATTTTCTACATTTTCTTCAGTTGGTTGTTGGATTAACTGGGCAGTTTTTTTACGCCATCGACAAGATTAGTTCAATGTTGTTGACAGGGCTTTGATGACATTGACATATTTTGCGTAGATTTTTCGCAAAGTTGTAAATTTATGGGATTTGTTTTTTTTTTTTTTTTTTTGTTTGGGATTCTTTCCAAGGCTATATATATATGGGTGTAAACAGGATTGGGAAGCATTCTAAGGTTTTTTAAATTATCCTAGGTTTTCAAAGGGTGTATAGTAAGGGTGAGATTCAAGGTAGTTCGAATCAGGTAAGCTCATTCTCTTTGTAATTTCTACTTTCATAGTGTTTATCTGTCGCTTTCTACCGTGGTTTTTTTTTTTTTTTTTTCCAAAAGTGTTTTTCCATGTTAAATCACTGTGATCTCTTTGTGTTTGCTTGATGCTATTTGTTGAGTGTCAAATATTGCATATTTTCCCTATTTATATCTTGGTTTTATAAACATGATAATGCTTAATGGGTATATTTTATACATGTTTGTATTGCGAGGAAAGTTTAAAAGCTTGGATTGAAAAGAATATTAAAAGCTTGGATTTGATGCTCAAGAATCATCAAGGAATGGAATGGATCTTATGACACCAAGATTGAAGATTTCAAGACCCCAAGATTTAAGGAAACCAAGTGGAGAAGGAAGGAAGTCGAAAGTACAAAGTGTAGAAATTTATATTGTCTATGTCATCGAAGGTTGTTCGATGACATCAAAGAATTATAACAAAAAATCAAGTCTGGTTGCTGGACTAATTAGATGCAGTTCTCGATGACATTGAGGCCCTATTCGATTGCTTGAAGACATGTTCGATGACATCGAAGGCAGTTCAATGGCATCAAACTTTTTACAGATTTTTGGAGCAACTCGCTGGAATATTCTGGATACATTCTCGATGGATTGAATACCTATCAATGACAGCGAAGGTAGGTTCGATGACATGAAAAGTTACGCAGTGTGAAAAGGCGCGACTTCCGGATTCAAGTTATGTTCGATGACATCGAAGGTTGCTCGATGACAACGAAGGCATTAACGTAGAATTACGCGGACTGCGTTAATTTGAGGTAATTTTCTGAAATTAGACGGACAAGGGTATAAATATGGGTTTTCCTAGGAGTTCTAAACATGAATTAGGTTTTGAGAAGCAAAGCCAAAGGGTGGAGCTGCCTTCCAAGAGTTTTTCTTCATTCCTTTCCTATTTTTAATGATTTCTTTTATGGTTTTAGATCCAATCATGTCTATGGTTGGCTAAACCTCTTAGCCTGTTGGGATGATTTTCTTGCTTTAATTCTTATTCTTGTTGAACCTTATTAATTTCTAGTTTGATATTAAAGGAATATTTTCAGTTTTCTATAATTTATTGTGACTTAAATTACAATAGATGCTGTGATAGCTTTGGATATCTTCTTTTCCTGTTTTGAGATTGTGAGATTGGTAAATCCTATTGTTCACATTGTCTCATGGGCATGGTAGGGTGCTGGAATCCTTTCCAATCCTCATAATACTCCTTCATTGAGGACTAGATCAATAAAAAGTTCAGATTTGGTATAATTGCTTCATCTTCTAATTAGATAGGATCAGACTCTAATTTCAATTGTGTTTCTTGAATCAAAGTGAGGTAGAATCCTTATAGCTACAAGTGGATCCTTGGTCCCCTAGTTCCCACCTTTCAATGATAATTTAAATCAACATTATTCACAATTACTCTCTTTTATTCCAGATTTAGGTTTAGATCTTATTCTAGTTCTAGTTCTAGTTACTTTCAGAATACATACAAGATTAGTCCTTATGGATTTGACCTCTATATCACCGAGATTATTACTACATCGCGACCCTATATTTGGGGTTGTGAACACTATTGGATTGTTATCCTAGATTCATCTTCGTGTACTTTCCCGGTCCCCCAACAAGTGATATCAAAGCTAATGTTGGGACGTAGGCTTGAATATGAAGGATTAGTATCAATGGAAAACATTAAGTATGATATTGAGAATTATTTAGGAAAAAATAATTTTGAGTTATGGAAGGTTAAAATGATTAGCCTATTAACTAAGCAAGGTGAAGATGAGGCTCTTCAGGAGCAACGATCATCTATGAGTGATGAAGACTGGAATACTCTTGATAAGAATGCCTTATCCTCTATTCGATTGTGTCTCATAGATGAGGTTCTCTACAACATTCTAAGGAAGAAAACCGCAACGAGTTTGTGGGCGAAGTTAGAGGATGTTTATGCAAAAAAGTCCTTAGAAAATCGCCTACACTTGAAGTTGCGGTTGTTCAACTTCAAGATGGTAGAGGGTGGAGATGTGGAGACCCACGTCAGTAGTTTTAATAAGCTGATTTGCAAATTGCTAAACATGGAGGAAGTGGTTAAAGATGAAGATTAGGCATGTATTTTGTTGAATTATTTTTTGGCTTCGTATGAGTCATTTAGGGACTCATTGTGCACAGGTAATAAATCCCTGAGTGTGGATACCATTATCTCATCCCTTCAAGGGAAGGCTATGAGAAAGATGAACGGTAGTGTAGGGACCTCTTCTAATGCACTGCTTACGAGAGGCAGGAATACTGAGAGAGATACAGGAACTTCAAGACCTAGATCCAAATCTAAGGGTAAGGACAAAGGCAAGTTAAAATGCTGGAACTGTGGGATGACTGGACACATGAAGAAGGATTGCAAAAATTCTAAATCGAAGAAAGAAAACTCAGAGTCTTCTTCCAGGGAAGCCAATATTGTCACTGTAACACCCTAAGCAATTCAATAACCAAATACTTAAGTGTTAATATGGGACGTAATCTATTACATACATATGATCAGTACTAGCCTAGATAATCTAACCTTACAAAGCCGACCGTTAGGAAAGTCTTTCTTCTCACAACCCAAGCCGTCTAACCGTTAATTTTAAGACAAGATCGACCGGTAAGTGATTTAACGTATGTACCTCCTCTCAAATAAATTGAGAATTAAACCATCACTCATAATGATTTGGACATAGGTTCATTTGTAAGATACATTTGGAAAGGTGAATACAAGCATGTAGAACCATTAGATTTCGCAAGACTCGTAGATTAACCATAATTACGGAAGTGCCCTTAACCTCGACCCCTGAATACTAGATCACTGGGTTCCCACGATCCACTTGAAGTGAAACTTCACATCAAACCTAAACACTTTAAATAAACTATACAGACAAAAACTCGGTTGTTGGATCAGCGAGATTGGCAATTTAACAGACCTTTAATTAGGATGGCCCATCTGGGGCCAGCACCGCTGCCGACTTCGAACACTGACCCTAATATTAGTCTGACAAAGCCAACGGATGGATCGGATCTACTCCGAAATACCCATGGACCCCACCTACAAATCATGCGCACACACAGGCCAGGTACAACTGCACCACACCATACCTGGATGTCAGTCAAGGAGTCCTTGACCCGACAAAACACGAGAGATCCAGAACCGACCGTGGACAATCGTTTGCTGGAAGACGCATGGGCCACCATCATTATCCTTATGAATGATCCAGATCGTTCATTACGACTAGTAGGGAAAACCGATTGGACCCTAGGATTTTCCGCACACTGGCCAGACTCCCATGTACGAGCGCAGCCCGTCGTAGATCACCAGGCTCGCAAATTGTCGATCTGGGTGGGCCACCATTTCGACAGATCTGGGGAATCTGAACCGTTCATCGAGCAGGGCTCTCGATCTCGATTGAGAACAGGTGATCTGGGAGGACCCATGCAAACAGTTGTGTATCAGTGTATGCAACCTGTTCTCATGGGAATCTACAGACCATAAGTAAACAACAGCACCATGATCAACCGATCAACTCCACATGCAATCAAGACCGTTCAAGGTCACCCTTAGAAGATTCCGACCACACCCATGGAGGCAGTTCAGGAAAATACCCCGCATAAGGGTCACTGGCCACATCATTTCCAGGTGCAACCTGCAGCTGACTCCTTACGCAGCGAAAGGACCTGCGTAAAGGCTACGCACAGAGGCTTCGAGAACCTCCACGCCTATATAAAAACGTCCTACCCCACCTTCGTAGGATCATAGTGAAGGAGAAAGAGAGAGAAACAGGAGAGAGAGAGAGAGAGAGAGAGAGAGAGAGGAGAGAGAGAGAGAGAGAGAGAGAAATCAACCGAGAGGCAACAGGGAAAGAAGCTCCACTCCCTAGAAGTGCAGCCATCCAGCAAGGGGAGTAGGAAAGAAGGAAAAGGGAAAAGAAAGAAAGGGAGAAGGAGGAAGAAAGAGAGAGGAAGAAAGAAAGAAAGAAAGAAAGAGAGGAAGGAGGCCAAGTTGACTCGCCGAGTGGTAGGTTTGAGTAGGGACTAGGTCGAGTCGAGTTTAAGGTGAGGGCTTTTCCTTTAAGCTTATGATAATTTAAGATAGTTTAAATGATTCTGTTCCCTCACATGCTTTGAATCCTTCCTATAAATAACTAATTTTACCTCCATCAAATGTTTGTCCTTTGAGATCTAGAGTAATGATCCCTAACCTTTCAGAATTTATGTGAAGGTTTATTCCTTTAAGCTTACTTTAATTGAGTTGAAGCATTTTATCTCATCTTTTTACGTGCTATTTTTCATGCCTTTTACCTGTTCTCAGATTACCATGACTCCCTCTGTTTTCGTTTAAATTGTTATCAACAATTATTGGTCCTTTTGGGATCATGACGTGATGTCCATTGTAAGGAGTATTCCTAAATTCATGTGGGGCCATGGATACAAGCCCTGCTCTTGCCTTTAATCTTATTTGAGTTGGCCTTTGCCACCCGTCCCTTATTTGAGTTGACCATCGTTACTCACCTCTTATTTGAGTTGGTCATTACTAATCTCTTATTTACCTTAAAGGCTCGGGTAGGTGTCTTGATATTCCTAAACTCCCATAGTTCAAGGATTTCTCTCTTGGTGCAAGTACTATGTCGGGTATCCCTCTTCTAGCGATCGGATAAATATCGTGGACGTAATGTGTTTTCGGTAGTGGCCCTAGGGCAACACGTAATTCCATGTTTCACAGGTGATGGTGTGCCAGTTGGTGTATGTGAATCGTTTTATATACGTGTTACATTAATTTTTTTAGGAGTTGGTTGTCCTAATTAGTTGCTCCAATCGGGGTTGCGTGATTCACCTGGTCATATGTTGCGTCCGTCTTAGGATAACCGCATAAATCCATTTTAAACGTGGGACACGCAAGCGAATCTCCGTAGTATGGGATGTGAAGTGAGTCGAATGGCTATAATCGCATTCCACATTGTGGCGATCGCTAAGTGTGATAAACTGCATATACTTTGCTAGGCATGCATTTCATATAGATTGTTTGTCTATTGATACTCTTGTAGATGTGGAGTACGAGACGTATTAGAACCTTTACATTGTTTTATGAATATCTTAAATTATTGTTAATCTTAAAGGATAACCATCACTATGAGTAGAGTGTTGACCCTTTCCTAACCGTACAGATGTTGTAGGTGACGTACAGGTCGAGGACCTAGAAGACCGGACCCTGTCAGAAGACTTTACTGAATAGACTAGGAAAATTTGTTTATGGTTTATTTTCTTTATAATTCTGCTACACAACTCAGAACTTGTAATAAGATCCCATTGTGAGAGCATTTGACAATTTACTTCATTTTGGAATAAGGAATATAGTTAATTTTATTCTTATGAATGTTACCTTCTTGAATGTATCTGGATGTGATCTATAACAATTATAAGATGCAATCTCTAAAGCATCCAAGTTTTTCATTATTAACACCCGATTTTCTCAGGCACGAGTATAAACTCTGATCGTGAAAAATTCGGGGCGTTACAATTGGTATCAAAGAATGAGAATGAGATTAACTGGGCTTGAGGGATGGACCATCATAGGCTAACACGACTAAGATAAGGAGCCCAACTTAGATATGTATACTTAGGATTGAAATTGCGGTGAAGACCGCACTAGTTGAAGAAGGAATATGCCAACATGTGCTAGAGGGGGTTGAGTAGGACTTTTAAAAGTTTTTATGATTATTTTAAAATCCTATTACACTAATCCTAACAACAGACATATATTAGGATTACTCAAATGTAACTCTACTGGCTTCCAAGCCTGGTAGAGGATCCAATCACAAACTATTTAAGAGGTAGCAATATATAACTTAGTTTATGATGGATATGACTGTGAATGTGTGTGAGGTGTGATCAAATACATAAATATGAATGTATTGACATAAATCACACACATAGAAGAAGAGCAATCACAAACACAGTCATTTTTATAGTGGTTCGACTATTTGTCTACTCCACTCTTGGTAACCACACTCAACCCTTGAGTGTACCGGATTTCACTAAGGAGGTTTCACAGTGGTTCACCTTAAACCTAAGGTTTTAAATCAGGTTCACCTTCAACCTTTACAACCTACACTGAGGCTTACTGTTTATGCTCTCACGAGCAAGGGTCAACACAACGCACCCACGTTTAGGTACACTGGCCAAGGATCTTCCATAAGACCCTACCGAAGGTTTCTACGTGGTTCACCTCAAACCTGAGGTTTCATAGCGGTTGACCTCAAACCTAAGGTTTTGCTGGTTCACCTTCAGCCATATGTTTATGCTCTTCACAGAGCAAGGGTTCACACAACGCACCTACCACGTACACTCCCACCGGAGGCCTCCTTGAGGACTTCACAGGGTGAGAACCACTTAAGACCCAATCCTACAAAGGAATGATCACAAGTGTCATCTTGGAATATGGATACTTACAAATAAGTTGATGAGTCCCGATAAGCACAATGCCGAAGATCTCCTCCTCCTTATTGACGAAGAGTCTTCTGCTTCCTTGATTCGCAACATAAAAAGATGTACCGATATATGGTGACGGGTTGGGTCAAGGATATGATGGAATCCTACTCTCTAAAGGTTTTCTTATAAGGAAGATAGAGTAGTTTCAAGCATCTAGGCATTCAAGGCATCCCAGCTTAATGATTTGCCATTAAGGTAGTAGTTGGAGGATCCTTGAATGCGGAAGTTCATTCCCCAATCCGCTCTATTGAATATCAATGGTAAGGGTGGATTGGAGGTTGAACTTCCTTGAGAGAAAGGGCTTTGGGTATGTGATCTAAGGTTAAACACTCAAAAGGTTTCTCTACTTTCTCTCCAGCAACAATAGATAAGTCCTCTTTATATAGGCAAAAGGTTCCAACGGATATAAAATGGTCACATTTATGACTGAGTTCGATTCATCGAGCAGGTTCGATATCATCGAGCGTATACTCTCGATAGTATCGATAGTCTGCTTGATGACTCGAACTCAAAGTCATATGCTTTTGAAACCTTTTGCCAGCTGGTCAATGAATTGAAACAATTGTCGATGTCATCGGATTTCGAACTCCGATTCCATCGATGATAGGTTCGATCCATCGACACTTGAAAAATGAGAGAAACTTGACGTGAAGTATTTCAGGTTTTCATGAATGATCGGGGAACCATCGAGATCATCGGAATTTGAATGTCGATGATATCGATATCAGCGTCGAGGCATCGATAAGTCTAGCAAATTTTTCATTAAGCTTGCTGGACAGTTTATGTCCTTGTTCGATGCAATCTACTTGGTACCGATGTCATCGATATTTGAATATCGATTCAATCAAAGGGCCCTCGATCATAGTTAAACCACCCTGAAATATGCTGGAAGAAATGTGCGCCTACGATCGATATCATCGATGGACTTTCGATCTTATCGATATTTGATTTCAGATCATATCAGAAGGAACATCGATATATCGAAGGAATTTGAAATTTTCTTTAAAAAACAGGGGCGTTGGAAACCTGCTTGTGGATGATATCGAGTCGACATCGATAGACTCGAGATTTGAATATCGATGATATCGATAGGTGTATCGATACATCAATAATTCGTCTAGATATGTTATGAGGTTGCTGGACATATTTGGTCCTCTTGTTGATGGAATCGATGGAGCATTGAGGACTCGACAGTGCATGTTAATCATATCGAGATGTATATCGATACAATCGACAGGGCAAGAAAACTTAGAATTTTCCTATTTTTAAAAACGTTTTCTTACCCAAAACCCTATGATGTTCTACCTTATTTTTAAGGGTTTTATTCACCTGGTGTTTTAGGACATGGGATGTGAGGCTTTAGATTTACCTGTGGCAAGCTGGCACACATCTAGTTGAGGCAGACGCTTGAATTGATCTTCCTATCAGACTCTGTAGACAATCTAACTCAACACTCACGCAACTTGACAAACCAGGGCACTTTCAAGGGCCATGTTTCAAAGGTATTAAGAGGTCAGAGGATTAGGAATTAATAAGTAATAATGACCCCGAGGATGTGTGCCTAACAACGCTACCTCTCTTTTATACTTAAAACCAACCCTAACCATAACCAAGTTCCTGCACAGGAATCATGGCCCTAAGAAGAAGACCACTCGAACTAATGCCACTGAGAATGGGACCCCACGAAGGACATCTAGGGAGGAATTCGTAACTTCCCCACCAACATCCAACTAGGAAGCCACACTCCCAGGGTTGCCCCCCGATACACAAGCTTGGGCACCATTCCTTGCCATCTTAGGACGAATGGAAGCTTTCATGCAAGGGACTCAGACAGCGGTAGAGGACTTACAGCGACAGGCCCATGATACTTCCCCAAGGACGGTAAGGCCTCCTGCGACACCTGCCCGCAGTACAACACCAGATCTCCCCCGACCTGAACACCATGATGAGTCTCTTATTCTAGAAAACTTCTTGAAGCTACGGCCCCTCGAATTCTCAGGCACCCTAGACCCAATAATAGCCGAACATTGGTTGAAAAAAATTATGAAGACATTTAAGGCTATGGGGTGCCCTGAACAGGAAAAAGTTCCCTTAGCTGCCTCCAAATTGGAAGGAGAAGCTACGATTTGGTGGGAAACAACAGAAAGGACCATTCTCGAAGGTCACGCATGGACCTGGGACGAATTTCAAAGGAAGTTTTTTGGGAAATACTTTCCAAAGTCATATTAGGATGAGAAGATGATGAAATTCCTAAAACTTACCCAAGGCGAGATGACCGTAGTGCAGTATGAGGCCAAGTTCGCAGGATTATCATGTTATGCACCGAATCTAATCGAGGACGAGGATTTCAAGGTCAAACGATTCAAGGATGGGCTGAGACCTTCAATACATTCCAAGATATGCTGTTTTGACCTGACCACTTATGCTGACGTAGTGGATAAGGCCACATGAGCTGAAAATGACGACGACCGAAGGACACGGGCCCGATTGCAATAGCACGAGATGGGGAAAAGACTCAGGACCATATCCAATGCATCGATGATGCAGGATAAAAGGGCCAAGGTCGTCCAATAATTGGACACCACCTCAGAATAAGGGAAACTGGAGGACAACTCCAGGGGTTGCCATTACTGCAAGAGAACGGGCCACGAGGAGAAGAATTGCTTCAAGAAGATGAGGGATGAAGGTCATCCCATTCCGAACCGAGTTCAGCAATCTAATCCGACTACACTACAAAATTCACAAGGCCGCCTGTACGCCATGATACCACCCGAAGACTTAGATACAAGCCCCAACCTAATAAAAGGTATGACTTTCATCAAGGATACCCCAATTGTCCTCTTGTTTGATTGTGGAGCTACTATATCTTTTATCTCGAATTTTATAGCTGAACGGTTGAATTTAGAACTAAAATGCACAAAAGAGCCAATCACCGTGGCTTCGCCTCTAGGAAAGATGATAGAATTGAACAAATATTGTGAACAATGCCCCATCACTATAGCAGACATTGAAATATTAGTCAATCTCGTAAAAATAAACATGAAAGGGTTCAATGTAATCCTTGGAATGGACTGGCTTGATGAGACCAAGGCAATAATAGAAAGTAGGGTTAAAAGAGTCACGCTCACCTTACCCAAACGAAACCCCACCACAATACAAAGTAGGAAGAATAAGGAACCCTTGAAAAGAATAATGATCTTGGCGAAGATCTCTGTAGACCAAATCCCGGTGGTCAAAGAATTCCCTGAAGTGTTTCAAGAAATACCGGGACTGCCTCCTAGGAGGGACGTGGGCTTTGACATTGACCTATTACCAGGGACCTCCCTAGTGGCTCTACCCACCTTCCGAATGGCACCCATGGAGTTGGTAGAACTGAAGAAACAGATAGAAGAATTACTAGATCAAGGATTTATTCGACTAAGTGTATCTCCTTGGGGCACACCGGTGTTGTTTGCCAAAAAGAAGGACGGGTCCCTGTAGTTGTGCATCGACTACTGTCGTCTAAACCAAGCAACTATAAAAAATAAATACCCTCTTCCCCGTATCGACGATCTATTCGATCAACTCAAAGGAGCCCGATTCTTTTCAAAGATTGACTTGAGGTCGGGATACCATCAATTGAGGATTAAAGAAGAAGATATACATAATACTGCGTTCAGGACAAGATATGGCCATTATGAATTCCTTGTAATGCCATTCGGCCTCACAAACGCGCCAGCCGTCTTCATGGATCTTATGAATCGCATTTTCAAGCCATACCTGGATCAATTTGTGATAGTCTTCATTGACGACATCTTAATCTATTCTCGAAGTAAGGGCGAGCATGAAAACCACCTGCGAACAGTTCTGAACGTACTGAAGAAGAATCAATTGTTTGCCAAACTCTCAAAATGTGAATTCTGGAAGGAAGAAGTCAAATTTCTAGGACACGTGGTGAATCATCAAGGCATAGCGATCGACCCAGCTAAGGTCGAAGCTGTACCGCAATGGGCCAAACCCGATACCGTCACTAAAATCAGAAGTTTCCTCGGATAACAGGATACTATCGACGCTTTATTATGGGATTCTCTAAGATAGCTCGGCCGTTAACCAACCTAATGAAGAAAAATATGCATTTTCAGTGGGATGAAAAGGCCGAAGAAGCTTTCTAGGAACTCAAGAACAAGCGACTTCCTCCCCACTACTCACTCTTCCCGAGGAAGGGGTAGAGTTTACAGTGTGCATAGATGCCTCCTAAGAAGGATTAGGGGGCGTACTTATGCAAAATAATAAGGTGATAGCATACGCTTCTAGACAATTGAAGGTGCACGAACAGAACTATCGGACCCACGATCTGGAACTAGCAGCTGTAGTATTCGCTCTCAAGATATGGAGACACTACCTATATGGAGAACGATTCAAGCTCCATACAGATCATAAGAGCCTCAAATACATATTCGAACAAAGAGACCTTAACATGAGATAACATAGGTGGATGGAGACCCTTAAGGACTACAAATTTAAAATACAATATCATCCTGGAAAGGCGAACGTTGTGGCCGATGCACTTAGCCGCAAGAAATCCTACAGCTCAGCTGTAATACTTGCAATGAAAGAATGGGAACTAATGGACTTCATAAAAGATTTCAATGTCTAGCTAGACATAAAGGAGAGAAACACACTCCTTGGGAATTTATCCGTAGAACCCTCACTACTGTGTTATATCATCGAAGCACAAGGGCAAGACGATGAGCTGCAAGAACGCTACATGAAAGCCCAAGATAATAATGATCTACAATGGCACATTGACACTGATAAATGAATCAGATATCGCGATAGAATATGCGTACCAAACGCACCCCGCTTAAAGCAAGCAGTATTGGACGAAGCTCATCGATCTAAACTGACCAGTCATCCCGGGAGCACTAAAATGTATCAAGACGTGAAGCACCATTATTGGTGGAATGATATGAAAAGGGAAATTGCCACCTATGTGACCAAATGTCTCACTTGCCAACAAGTAAAAGCAGAACATCAAAGGCCAGCAGGACCCCTACAACCCCTTAAAATCCCTCTGTGGAAGTGGGACTCGATATCCATGGATTTCATAGTGAGACTCCCCAAGACGAGAAGGAATCATGACTCGATATGGGTGATAGTCGATCGACTAACCAAATTTGCCCACTTCATACCCATACGAGTTACTGCCCGATGAATGAATTAGCGAAAATCTACATAAAGAACGTGGTCCGCCTCCACGGGGTTCCAACCACGATCTTATCCGATAGAGACTCACTTCACCTCAAATCTTTAGAATAAACTACAGACCGCACTTGGAACCACCTTGAATCATAGCATGACATTCCATCCTCAAACGAACGGGCAGAAAGAAAGAGTGAATTAAGTATTGGAGGATATGTTGAGGGCCTGCATACTGGACTTCAAAGGCAGTTGGGACGACTACCTTCACCTCCTAGAATTTGCCTAGAACAACAACTTCCAAGCCAGCATTAACATGGCCCCATTCGAGGCTCTCTACGAACGTCCTTGCCGCACACCTCACTGCTGGGCAGAAGTAGGAGAAAGGAGTATCTTAGGACCTGAAGTTGTTCACATTACCTCGGAAAAGATTGAGATAATAACCAAACGCCTCCAAGCTGCACAAAGTAGGCAGAAAAGCTATGCAGATATTCAAAGGCGAGCACTTGAATTCGTCGAAGGGGACAACGTATTCCTAAAAGTGTCCCCTATGAAAGGCATTATGCGGTTCGGTAAAAAGGGCAAGCTTGCGCCCTAGTACATTGGCCCATTCGAAGTACTGGAAAGAATAAGAGAAGTAGCTTATCATCTCGCACTACCCCTGCAGTTAGCTAATGTTCACAACGTCTTTCATGTCTCCATGCTAAAGAAGTATGAACCTGAACTGACCACGTCATAAACTGTGAACAAATATAGTTAAGGGATAACGCCACTTATTCAGAAGAGCCGGTGCAAATTCTCGACCACAAAGAACAAGTCTACGGACAAAGACTATTCCACTGGTAAAAGTCCTATGGTCTCACCATAACGAAGAAGAAGTAACATGGGAACATGAAGAAGAAATCAAGGAAAAGCACCCTGAGCTCTTCAACGGAGATTAAAAAAGAACTTGAGGTGAGAAATTTTGGGGCGAATTTTTTTAAGGGGGGTAGATTGTAACACCTCGAGCAATTCAATAACTAAATACTTAAGTGTTAATATGGGAAGTAATCTATTACGTACATATGATCAGTGCTAGCCTAGCTAATCAAACCTTATAAAGCCGACCGTTAGGAAAGTCTTTCTTTTCACAGCCCAAGCCGTCTAACCGTTAATTTTAAGACAAGACTGACCGGCAAGTAATTTAACGTATGTACCTCCTCTCAAATAAATTGACAATTAAACCATCACTCATAATGATTTGGACGTACGTTCATTTGTAAGATACATTTGGAAAGGTGAATACAAGCCTATAGAACCATTAGATTTCACAAGACTTGTAGATCAACCATAATTACGGCAGTGACCTTAACCTCGACCCCTGAATACTAGATCACTGGGTTCCCACTCTCCACTTGACGTGAAACTTCACATCAAACCTAATTACAGACAAAAACTCGGCCGTTGGATCAATGAGATCGAACCTTTAATCAGGGTGGCCCATATGGGGCGAGCACCGCTACCAGCTCTGAACATTGACCCTAATATCAGTTGGACAAAGCCAACGGACGGATCGGATCTACTTCGAAATACCCATGGACCCCACCAATAAATCATGTGCACACACGGGCCACGTACAACCACACCACACCACACCATACCAGGATGTCGGTCAAGGAGTCCTTGACCCGACAAAACACGAGAGATCCGGAACTGACCGCAAACGATCGTCTGCTGGAAGACGCATGGGCCACCATCATCATCCTTATGAACGATCCAGACCGTTCATTACGACTAGCAAGGAAAACTGACCGGACCCTATGTTTTTCTGCACACTGGCAAGACTCCCATGTACGAGCGCAGGTCGTCGTAGATCACTAGGCTTTGACGGACCAAACTGTCGATCCGGGTGGGTCACCATTTCGGCAGATCTGAGAATCTGAACCATTCATCGAGTAGGGCTCTCGATCTCGACTGAGAACAGGTGATTTGGGAGGACTCATGTAAACAGTTCTGTACGTAACTTGTTCTCATGGGAACCTACAGACCATAAGAAAACAGCAGCACCATGATCAACTGATCGACCCCGCTTGCAATCAAGACCGTTCAAGGTCACCCTTAGGAGATTCCAACCACACCCATGGAGGCGGTTAGGGAAAATACCCTGCATAAGGGTCACTGGCCTCATCGTTTCCAGGCACAACCCGCAACCGACTCCTTACGCAACGAAAAGAGCTGCATAAGTTACAGTTCAACGCGCTGCGTAAAGGCTATGTACGAAGGCTTCGAGAACCTCCATGCCTATATAAAAACCGTCCTACCCCACCGTCGTAGGATCATAGTGAAGGATAAAGAGAGAGAAATAGGAGAGAGAGAGAGAGAGAGAGAGAGAGAGAGAGAGAGAGAGAGAGAGAGAAATCAGCCGAGGGGTAGCAGGGAAAGAAGCTCCACTCGCTGGAAGTGTAGCCGTCCAGCAAGGGGAGCAAGAAAGAAAGGAAAAGGGAAAAAGAAAAGAAAGGGAGGAGGAAGAAAGAAAGAAAGGAAGAAAAAAGAAAGAGAAAGAAAGAGAGGAAGGAGGCCGAGTTGACTCGCCGAGTGCTAGGTTTGAGTCGAGACTAGGTCGAGTTGAGTTTAAGGCGAGGGCTTTTTCTTTAAGCTTATGATAATTTAAGATAGTCTAAATGATTCTGTTCCCTCACATGCTTTGAATCATTTCTATCAATAACTAATTTTACCACCATCCAATGTTTGTCCTTTGAAAATAGTGATCTAGGAGTAACGATCCCTGGCCTTTCGGAATTTATGTGAAGGTTTATTCCTTTAAACTTACTTTAATTGAGTTGATGCATTTTATCTCATCTTTTTACGTGCCATTTTCATACCTTTTACCTGTTCTCAGATTACCATGACTCTCTCTATTTTCGTTTAAATTGTTATCAACAATCGTTGGCCCTTTTGGGATCATGATGTGATGTCCATTGTAAGGAGTCTTCCTGAATTCATGTGGGGCCATGGATACAAGCCCTGCTCTTGCCTTTAATCTTATTTGAGTTGGCCTTTGCCACTCGTCCCTTATTTGAGTTGACCTTCATCACTACCTCTTATTTGAGCTGGTCATTACCAGTCGTCTCTTATTTACCTTAAAGGCTTGGGCAGGTGTCTTGATATTCCTAAACTCCCATAGTTCATGGATTTCTCTCTTGGTGCACGTACTATGTCGGGTATCTCTCTTATAGTGATTGAATAAATATCGTGGACGTAATGTGTTTTCGGTAGCAGCCCTGGGGCGACACGTAATTCCATATTTTAGGGCTGATGGTGCACTAGTTGGTGTATATGAATCGTTCTATATACGTGTTACATCAATTTTTTTAGGGGTTGGTTGTCGCAATTAGTCGCTCTAATCGGGGTTGCATGATTCACCTGGTCATGTATTATGTCCGTCTTAGGATAACCCTATAAATCCATGTTAAACGTGGGACATGCCGGCGAATCTCCGTAGTTTGGGATGCGGGATGAGTCAGATAACTATAATTGCATTCCACATTATGGCGATCGCTAAGTGTGATAAACCGCATATACTTTGTTAGGCATGCATCTAATATAGATTGTTTGTGCATTGATACCTCTTGTAGATGTGGAGTACGAGACGTATCAGAACCTTCATATTATTTTATGAATCTCTTGAATTACTATTAATCTTAAAGGATAACCATCACTATGAGTAGGGCGTTGACCCTCTCCCAACCATACAAATGTTGGAGGTGACGTACAGGTTGAGGACCCAGAAGACCAGACCCTGGTAGAAGACTTTACTGAATAAACTAGGAAAATTAGTTTTTGGTTTATTTTCTTTATAGTTCTGCTACGCAAATAAGAATTGTAATAAGATTCCATTGTGAGAGCATTTGACAATTTACTTCATTTTGGAATAAGGAATATAGTTAATTTTATTCTTATGAATGTTACCTTCTTGAATGTATCTGGATGTGATCTATAACAATTATAAGATGCAATCTCTAAAGCATCCAAGTTTTACATTATTAACATCCAGTTTTCTCAGGCATGAGTATAAACTCTGGTTGTGAAAAATTTAGGGCGTTACAGTCACATCTGATAAAGAGAGACACATGTGAGGTGTTGTTTATGTTTATGATCGGACACTTGTATGACGATCGTAGAGACAAGTGGATCCTTGACACAGGAGCTTCATATCACATGACTCCTCATCAGAGTTGGTTCGCTAGTTACAAATAGTACGATGGTGGATAGGTCTTTATGGGAAATGACAATGCTTGTAATGTTGTGGTTATTGGTACGGTGTGCATCAAGATGTTTGATGGGATGGAGTGTACCTTGATTGATGTCAGGCATGTTCTTGATATGAAGAAGAGTTTGATTTTTCTCGGTGCACTCGAGGCTATAGGGTGCAAGTTCAACGATCTTAATGGTGTCTTTAAAGTTTCAAAAGGGGCACTCGTAGTTATGAGAGTGCAGAGGCACATAAACCTTTACAGGTTGATTGGAAGCACTTCAGTAGGTGGAATGACAACGACCGTTGCATATTCTACGTCTGTACGTATGTGGTATGCTCGTCTAGGGCACGTGAGCGAGCAGGGCATGAGGGTACTTTCTAATCGATGTTTGATTCCAACTTTTAAGAATTTTGATTTAGATATATGCAAACATTGTATATATGGTAAGCAATCTAGATTATCTTTTAAATCTAGAAAACATGTATGTTAGGGAGTGCTCTATTATGTGCACTCTGACGTATGAGGGCCATTACCAGAGGTTTTCGTTGGAGGGTCATCATAGTTTATCTCATTCATTGACGACTACTCCTAAAAAGTTTAGGTTTATTTCATGAAATGTAAATCCGAAGTTTTCACCACATTTAAACAATGGAAGGCAATGGTAAAAAAATAGTCAGGGTAAAAAATAAAGGTTTTAAAGACTGACAATGGGTGTGAGTTTACTTCCACTGAATTAAATGAATATTGTAAAGATGAAGGGATCATTAGGCATAACACAGTGCATCACATGCCTGAACAAAATAGTGTGACTGAACTGATGAATTAGACTCTCTTGGAGAGGGCCCAATGCATGTTAAGTAATGTTGGGTTGGGCAATGACTTATGGACTGAGGCCATTAACACGGCTTGCTATTTAGTGAGCCGGTCCCTTTCTACGACAATTGATTGTAAGATTCCAGAGGAAGTATGAAGTGATCATAAGATGAACTACTCAGATTTGCACATATTTGGTTGTGAGGCTTACTCTCATGTACTGTCAGTTGAGAGAGATAAGCTAGACCATAGAGCCAAAAAATACATCTTGTTGGCTATGGTATTGGTGTGAAAGGTTACAAGTTATTCAATAAAGTCACACGTAAGGTCATCACTAGCCGTGACATCAGATTCAATGAAAGCTCCCAATTTTGCGAGAATGATCAAGAGGAGCAAGATAAACTAGAAAGGTTGATCGTATATGTCCAGATTGACACAGATGATACTTAGGCAGAGACAAATGCGTAGACAGAGGTACAGGAGCAGGTGGAGTAGTCACCTGTAAGAAGAAATCCACTGCGTGATCGTAAGTTACCGGCAAGATATAGGGACGACTCTAATATCACATATGCCCTCGTTGCAGATGAGGGGGGACACGTCTACTATTCAAGAGGCTCTTGATGAACTTGATGTAGAAAAGTGGAAGGTGGCTATGGATGATGAGATGGACTTGTTGCACAAAAACAACACATGGGAGTTGATGGAGCTTCCAGTGGGCCGAAAATCAATCAGTGGTTGGGTATGTAGATTCAGACTACGCAGACAGTGTGGATTCCAAAAAGTCGACTTTAAGTTACTCGTTTGTACTAGTGGGTGGAGCAATAAGTTGGATGTCGAAGCTTCAGTCTGTGGTGGCTCTTTTCACAACAGAAGCATAGTATATGACAGTGACGGAAGCGTTTAAGAAAGGTGTTTGGTTAAGAGGCATGATAAATCAGTTGGAGCTTCAGCAGGAGGCCGTGCCGGTTAACTATGATAGCCAAAGCGCTATTAATTTTGCTAAAAACTCTGTTTATCACTCACGTTCTAAACACATTGATATTCATCACCATTTTATCCGACAAATGCTTGAAGAAGGAGGTGTAACTCTAGAGAAGATTTACATAAGTTTTAATCCGCAGACATGCTCACCAAGGTGGTTCCCACAGAGAAGTTCAAGTTATGTCCGACTTCTCGGGGATTGGCGATGGCGTAAAAGGAAGATGGAGTGTGCACGACAAGCGTTGATGGAATTATGATACAAGATAGAGATAAGAGAAGAGGACAAGAAATTACACATTTGATGATTGAAGACATGGTGGAGATTGTTGTATTTGATGTCTTAAATTGAGTTAGATACAGGGTTTGTTGATGCCATTGACAATCTGTTTAATGTCACCTTCGATGGTATCGAACAGTTCTCGATCCCATCGATATTTTCTAAATTTTCTTTAGTTGGTTGTTGGACTAACTGGGTACTTTTTCGATGTCATCGATAGGGTTTCGATGGCATCGACGGGGCTTCGATGGCATTGATAGATTCTGCGTAGATTTTTCGCAAAGTTGCGAATTTGGGGGATTTGTTTCCGATTTCGTTTGAGATTCTTTCTAAGGCTATATATATATGGTTGTAAACGGGATTGTGAAGCATTATAAGGTTTTTTAAAATTTTCTTAGGTTTTCAAAGGGTGTAGCAAGGATGAGATTCGAAGTTGTTTGAATCGGGTAAGCTCTTTCTCTTTGTAATTTCTGCTTTCATAGTGTTCATCTGTCGCTTTGTGTTGTGGTTTTTTCTTGAAAGGGTTTTTCCATGTTAAATCGCTGTGTTCTCTGTATTTTCTTAGCGCTATTGGATTGCTATCCTAGATTCATCTCTATGTGCTTTCACGGTCCCCCAACAAAGGCATCGGTAGCCTCTATGGTATCGATTGTATCTGACAACAATGCATGAATTCATCCAAGGAGCAAAATTGGAGGAATTATATAGATTGAGATAAAGAAAGTATCTACACCCAGATGTTCAACAAATAGAGTAATTGGGTGATTTTTTAAATAGTTTTTCACATGGAGAATGCTTTAAACAAGAAAAAAGAAAAGAAAAGAAAGAAAGAAAGAAAAAAACAGTGCCAGTTGAAAGGACTTAAACCGGGTTCTAACTGATAATTCAATGCTAACCAGGATAATTTTCAGCATTGGGATGTTGGGTTCGAGCCTAGCTTCGCTATAAAACAATGACTTCACCCGAAAGGTTCTGGACACATGAGCTTGACCCGATGAGGTTGTTGAAATGAGGTTGATGCACATTTCAACAACATGTTGGTGTTTTCGTTCAACGGTTCCATTTGTTGAACATAAATGCATGAAAGACAATATAGAATGCCTTCTTTCTTTAGCAAGTGTACAAAGGGATTAGAGAATTCAAACATCCATCACTTTGAATTTTTATTTACTTATTTTCTTATCAGTAAAAATTCTTAACCAATTTCTTAAACAAAATCAAGCCATCCAAAGCATCAGATTTATGAACTATTGAAAATAACAAAGCAAAACATTAGTAATCATCTACAAATAACAAATAATATATATACCCAGTTGACAACATAGGATTTAATCCCCATAAATCCACATGAATCAAATGTAGAGGTGCATTTGATATAGATTCAGATAAAGAACGATTTTCGACATCTTTGCTGACAAACTGCTCGTGTCATCTAAACTATACGAATGACCATCATTAGAAACTAAAGCATTGATAAGTTCAACACTTTGTAAGTATCCAACCTTGCAGCAAATCTGATGATTGCCTTATCGAATGCTTGTTGCTGCACCTTCTAATAAATCAAACTAACCAAAAGTAGATTAAATAGTACTAAAATCTCAAAGTAAATGTGTTTTATAAGCCTAAGCAAGCAAGGATTGTAGGCTAATGTAGCCTTTTTACTTGGTAAAAATAACTTAGAAGGGAATAGGAGAAAACTAATTTTTGTTGTAGTACTTCTTCATATATAAAAATGAAATCCATACACATATTTATAGCATAAAAAATAAGGGACATGACTCTTTAACAAAGAGTCATGAACCTTTTCAACTAAGGGACATGTGACTCTTCACAAAGATACATGAACCTTTTCAACTAAGGGACATGTGACTCTTCACGAAGAGACATGAACCTTTTCACAAAAGTGCATTAATTCAACACTCCCCCTTTATGCACTTTCTGAATTACTCCCAACATCTCTCGAAGATGACAAAAACTTTCTTTAGGGAGTGCCTTGGTGAACATGTCAGCCATTTGTTCTTTCGTCTTGCAATACTTCAACTCGATCTCGCCACTCTCAATAACTTCGCGGATGAAGTGATGCTTGATCGCAATATGCTTCGTCTTGTTATGATATACTGGATTTTTTGCAATTGAAATGGTTGACATGTTGTCGCAATATATAGTAGTTCCTTCATTTTGCTTTTCACCAATATCTTCAAGAATTCTTCATAACCATATTTCTTAAGAAACTGCAAGAGATGCCACCACATACTCTGCTTCTGTTGTAGATTGAGCAACGGTACTTTGTTTCTTTGACGCCCAAGAAATTATCCCGGATCCAAGAGAGAAAGTGTATGCCGATGTGCTTTTCATATTATCTATGGATCCTGCCCAATCACTATCTGTATATCCTACCAATTTCGAGTTTGGAATAGGAGTATACATGATTCCATAATCCAACGATCCTTCGATGTACCGTAACACCCTTTTTACAACTCCTAAGTGAGTTTGTTTTGGACAATTCATGAATCTCGAGAGTAAACTTGCAGCAAACATAATATCAGGCCTTGTAGTAGTGAGATACAAGAGGCTTCCAACGATACTTCTATATAATGATTCATCCACCTTTTTTGAACCATCGTCTTTTATCAGCTTCCCATTTACTACAAGAGGAGCAGTAACTAGGTTGCATCCTTCCATGCTGAATTTTGTAAGAATAGATTCAGCATACCTTTTTTGAGATATGAAGATTCCATTTTCGTCTTAAGAAACTTCTATTCCCAAAAAATAATGCATCATGCCAAGGTCATTAATCTCATATGTCTTAATCATATCGAGTTTGAACTGATGGAGCATACTATGATAATTTCCCATGAGTATAAATCGTCAACATACAATGATACGATGAGAATAGATGCAGCTTCAGTCTTGACATATAAGGTAGGCTCACACTTGCTCCGATGAAACTTATTCTTGGCAAAAAAACATCGATTTGGCTATACGAAGCACACGGTGCTTGCTTTAGTCCATACAACGCTTTCTTCAACCGATAGACTTTATCATCTTTGCCCTCCACCACAAATCCTTATGGTTGAGCAACATTAATTTCTTCATCGAGGACACCATTCAAGAAGGCTGATTTGACATCAAGTTGAAAAATGGACCACTTCCTTTGAGCTACAAGTGCAATGAGGGTTCGTATAGTCTCCAATTGAGCAACCGGTGCAAAGGTTGCATTATAATTGATGCCTGATTGTTGTGTAAAACCTTTTGCAATGAGCCTTGCCTTATATTTTTGGATTGAGCTATCTGAATTGAGTTTAGACTTGTATACCCATTTTACTCCAACAACATCTTTGCCGCATGGACAATCAACTAACTCCCAAGTAGAGTTCTTCTCGATCATGCAAATTTCCTCTTCCATAGCTTTCACCCAATCGTCTTCTCGTGCTGCAACTTCAAAGCTTTTCGGTTCTACAACTGAAAAATTGCAACGCTCGTAGATGTCTCTTAGACTCTTCATTTTTCTCGGGGGCGATTCAGATGAAATACTTGAAGTTGTTGATGGAGAACTTGATGATGCGGATGGAGTAGCGTCTGGTGAAGAGAATGGAGTTGTGGGTCCATAATCTTCTTCATCATTTTCTGCTTCTGTTTCTTCTTCCACATCTTGAGTGTTTTTCAGTTCATCTTCTTGTATAAGAACGGCTTGTTCTTGTATATTTTTCTTTTTCCATTCTCATCCTATATTTTCACTGAACAAAACATCTCGACTAATCATTAGCTTCCCCATCTCAAGGTTATATACTCGATAACCTTTTGACGAAGTACTATAACCAATGAAAATACAAATTTCAGATTTTTCATCAAGTTTTTGACGCTTTTGAGATGGAATATGAACATAACAAATGCAACCGAAAATTTTGAAATGTTTTACAGAAGGCTTGTGACCTGACCATGCTTCAATCAGTGTTTTGCCATCCACAGCTTTTGTAGGACTCCGATTAAGCAAGTAAACAGCTGTAGACACAGCTTCAGCCCAAAAAAAGTATTTGAGATGCCTTTCTCCTTCAACATAGAACGAGCCATTTCGACAATTGTTCTATTCTTCCGTTCTGCAATGCCGTTTTGTTGAGGTGTGTAAGCAACAGTCAATTGCTTCTCGATTCCTTCTTCTTCACAATATGTCTCTAATTCCTTAGAGACATACTCGCCGCCATGATCATTTCTCAGCGTCTTGATTTTGAGACCACTTTATCTCTCAACTTGTGATTTGAATCCCTTGAAGATCGAAAGAGCTTCTGACTTTTGCTTTATGAAGTACACCCACATCATTCTTGTATAATCATCAACAAAGATGATAAAATACAAGCTTCCACTAATTGATGGAGTTTGCATTTTTCCACAAATATCAGTGTAGATTAACTCCAAGGGTGACTTTGCTCTCCATGTGCTTCTTGAGAAAGGTGCACGATGATGCTTTCCCAATGCACAACCCGAGCAAATGTCATTTTTAATTTTGATAGACGGTAAACCATCTACCAGATTCTTCTGATCCATCAACTTCAATCCATGAAAGCTCAAATGCCCCAGTCTTTTATGCCAAAGCCAAGATTCATCAAGTATCTTGACTTTCCGTTCACAATCGATTGAATATCGCAACTTAATAGGAAAATTAAGATTTTTCTCCATATTCACCTTAGCGATCACTTGATTTGTGTCATTCTTGTCATAAATAATGCAAGAATCATTTTCGAAGAATATGGAGTGCCCATTTTGAACAAGTTGCCCAACACTTAGCAAGTTTTGATCCAAGTCAGGAACAAGTAAAACATCTTTTATATACTTGACCCCTTTCTTAGTTTCAATGGCAATTGTCCCCTTTCCATTTGCTTCCACAATAGCACCATTTCCCATACGGACTTGAGATCTGACGGATGAGTCGATATTTGTGAATATCTGATCATCACCTATCATATGATTGCTGCATCCACTGTCCAAGTACATATGTCTTCAGTTTGAGTGAGTGAGTACTGACATGCAAAAAAAA